>VSDK01001298.1:86747-126712 GCA_009767595.1 Symbiodinium kawagutii
CCACACCACCCCCCACACCACCCCCATCGCCCCCAGTACCTCCACACCTCCACATAGCAACACGTGCAAAAAAAAACAAATACATCGTGCCTGTTTCTACAATGGTCTCCAGTGCCCCGCGCAGAAAGCACGATACGTTGTGCATTTTCGTACGGTGGCCACGAATGCAGCACAGAGCGGACAAGTAAAAAACGCAGACGACAACAACAACAAGCAAAAAAAAAAACACAAAAAGGCATGTGATTGTTTAGATTGTTGGTTTGCTATCCCCTATGCTGATCTAAGCTGAGCGATGCAACAACCCAATTGAACGCACTGACTATTTGCCCAGAGGCCATTGCCACCTTAATCCAACAGCGTGGTGAGGTTTGTAGTGCAGCCATCCCCAATGGGAAAGCGGAACGCAGTACCGGCGGGCGAAAGAGGCTGGGCATTGAACCTGCCGGGTGGGCAGCACATGGCAGCACCATCTACTTGACCCATCCAGATGTAGGGCTCCACAAGGCAACCCTCTGATTCTTCCAGATCGGCGCTATCCATGGGCTTGTAGCAAAATTTCGTATCTCCGAAACCATCCCCACATGTTCCGTGGCAGAAGTAAAGCAAAGAAGGAGCAGGAAGGCCAAGTTGGGCCGAATTACTGATGCTCGAGAGTATCTTGTCCATTCTCGTGTTTTGATACCAGACCCAAATGTTCGTTCAACTGGTGATTTTCTTGCTGGATCATCTGTATAACACACGATTGTCCAGATACCATTGCCGAAGAAAGCTTGGCCCATGGCGGGCCATCGCCAGCAGGTTGGATCTATTTCGAGCGTTTGGTTTCCACCATTCGTGTAGCGCTCACGGATGAGCAGTATGCTGAGCCTTGGCAGCACAGCTGTGCCGAGTTCTCAGCAGAAATATGGGTATACACACAGTGGTGATGAAAAGTGCTGTAATCTTGAGGATTGCATAGGGTGAGGATGGATTAGGAATCCATGCAAAAATCTCCAAAATGATCCCAAAAAGATCTGATCTAGTCTCAGAGGCACGCCATTTAGTAGGGACAAATCCACATGGTTCTCAGATGAGTCCAAAGATCCTATTGCATCATTGCATTGCTTCATTCTGGGGCGACTGATTGTGTGCCTTTGGGATCCTTTGGGTTGAGTTGAGCCATGGTGAACACCCAATCTATGCAATTGAGGGGGTCTAACGTTTTTGCGTTGGCGGGAGCTGGGGAATCCTGCACCGGCACCCTGAATGGATTCAATGGATTCCACTAGGAATACCTGTTTTGGAATCAGGTGCTATGAATCCTCGTCACAGGTGACCATGGGGAATCCCATCAATCGGATTAACTGATTCTTCGAGCATGGGAATGCCACATGAACTGTGGATAGAACCATGGGAACGCATCACAATCATCATCACATTCATGTGATCCTGGCTTTTTGACGCTGTGGCATTCTCCTAGGCTCGCACAGTTTATGCCAACGTGCCGGAGCTCAAAGAGCTGCTTGTCACCACTGGTCACTGCGTTGGATGATGCATTCATTGGTGACACGATGCGGCATGTTTCTGGCGCATGGAATCCATCCATTGGCACCCCATCTCTTGGGTACAGTACCATGCCCTGCAAATTCTCCAATGAAAAACTCGCGATTCTGGAAGGCACCCAACTTACCCATGGGACTTCAGGTCTATCCTAGCTAGAGCCAAGCTTTTGCGCCACTCTGCAGCAGCAAGCAGCAAAGATCTGGAAGAGCCTTGGTGATGCCTAAGGGCAGGAAGAGTGAGAACAGATTGTGGCTTCCCTAAGTCTCAGATTTATGATTCTGAGAAGTTTCGCAATGGTCCTGGCTCTCGGGAGCACACCCTCCTCAATACCGAAGCATTGCCAAGCCACCCGTACAATCAAGGACCCGCACGGACCCAAGTGGATTTTTGTCAAGACATGTCAAGACACTAGCTTGCAATCCTGATTCTCATGTCCCAGAAGAGATCAAAATAAGATATAGAATAAACACCCTCAAGAATCCTCACGTACGAAAACTTCTGGGATATGTGGCATGGTTGGCCATGAGGAAGTGCTGAAAGGATACATCATGGAAATTCGCCAGAAGACTTTCTCTGCAATTTCCGTTGACAAGAAGAAGGCATCAGCGAAGACCAACGTCACAGAAGCTGGGAAGCAGGGGTCTTGGACCCTGGAGCATCCGAGTGGCCATGGCAATGAACCGGATGAATCCGTATGAATCGCTCCAAATTTGTGTGAATGTTCTGAATGGTAAAAGTTTAGTGGTCCCATGTGGCCCTATTGTTGCGGATAGCCCACAGTACAGCAAGACGGGGATGGTCTACCCTTGGCCACGGCAGTGCAATTTCCGTTTTGTCCCGGGCCTTCTGTGCTCGACGTTGCACTGGGCCAAGGACGTTGACCTGGTCTTTTCATTGCTGACAACCTTGCGGGAGAGGGTGTCCTTGGCGCTGGCCCTGACAGTGCGGAATCTGTCACTGGAAGACTGCACTGCATTATTCAAGCTGACGCTTGTTCAGCACTGCAAAGTATGCAGCTGCAGAGCTAGGGCATCCCATCAGCATCCCAACCCTTCAAGGCTTCTGTTTGAGTCCACAGCAAGCACCCTCCAAAAGCTATGACTTTCAATCTCAGATGAATTCTTCGACCCTGCTGACTGGCTCTTGCAAGGAAAGCTGATCTCACCATTCAAGATGGTCGAGGCTACAGTCCCCTGCACAATGCCACCAGGCCGGCAGAGGGTGCCACGAGGTACAGGCGCTCCCTCCGATAGGCTGGAAAGTATTCTTCACGAAAGCCAGCTGCTGATGAGCGAGTGTCATGTTTAATTGTTTTTTCTGGCCTGGTTTTGGTGCGGTCTGTGATAATAGTATTAGTTCACTCTAAAAAGGTGGAGAGGGCATTAGATGACATTAGTGATCTAATGTTAAAAGGTGGTATTTGTTTATTTCTCAATACTATTTCTTTGCAAGGTTTCAAAATAGCACCGAGATATCAGACATTGACCCATGCAAGCAGATCAAAAATATCAAAAGCACCTGGCGACTTGGACTCAGGTGGCGCAATGTGGAAGTGGTGAATTTTTTGCTGAACAACGGGGCCACCGCAGGACAGTGGGATGGGATGGCGTCCTCTCATTTGCGATCCATATCAAAATCAGCTTAGAGACACCTCTGAGGATTTTAATTGGTGCTCTTGTGGGAACCTCTTCCATTTGAGTGGCCGATGCGGACCCAGGGACCGTGAATCTCCAAAGTCTGAAGGTGGCAGAAGGTGGTGGGACATGGTGGAAGTGAGGGGCTGGCGCATTTGGGGGCCAGGACAGCGTGACAAGCAGGGCAGTACACCTGCCCATGTTATCCCACTCTATGCTGATGAGCTCACACTGCAGCTGCTGCAACTCTTGGCTCCTGGCCCAAGATATTTGGCAAAAGCGACCCTTGGAGATGCAAGCAGCAAGTGCAAGGCATCTAGAGATATTTATTTGTTATTAAGTTATTATTCTGTTATTCATCCACAGATGTATATACATATATGTTTGTGCATGTGTAAATGCATGTGGTTAAACGGTCAATGTGTGGTGCGGGGGCTTGGGTTTTCTGATTGTTTTGCTATGGCACACAGCCAAGGAATCGAGTTCCTGGGCTGCGATCGATGCTTGTTGGATCTTGGTGGTTGAATGGATATATGAATGGCCATAGTCTCTAGCTACCAGAATCGATGCTGCGGAAATGATGGAAGGGTCAGGCTCAACGTAGTAGGCGTGGCAAGTACACTTCAGAAGTGAGAAGAAATCCAAGATAAAGCCAGAAAGGGCGGTCGCCCTGCAAGAACGACACTATGACTCATATGACTATGACTGAGGGTCATGCCACGGGACCGGGAAGGGAATTGTCAGGACTGGACTCCCAGCACGAAACTACAATGGGCCCTGGCTCACCCTGGCTCTTCCAAGGCGGGACTGCGTGTCTTCGACCGGATGGAAGTCTGGGCATTGACAGCGGTCAAAGGAGGACCCTACAAACCTGCCACTTGGTGGGAAAGCTGTGGTATGCTGACCTGGCCCACCATCAGCTTTCGAACCTGCAAAATGTTGGCCATGTACCACTTCCAACATCTTCCAACCATTTCCACCGGCGCTCCTGCAAGATGGTTTGAAAAACACAAAACATTTCCAGCTGAGGTCCTTGACTGGCTTCAAAAGTCTCTTGGTTTGGTTTCAGGCATATGCTTGTCGCAGTGGTTCATGGCCATCACAATCAGTCCCGTTGCACGCGATGTTTGTATTCTTCCCACCTGGGTACTGAGTTTTTTCTCCCGCTAGGCCTGCAAGTTTCACTTGTAGGATCTTCTAGGGGCGCGGCAGCAACAGCAACCGCACCAAAAACAACAACTACTACTAGTGCTACTACCTACACTTGGCACTTGACATCACTTGACTAAGGCAAGCAGAGGAGCATCCAGACTTGGTGGAACAAAGTGAATCAAACTCGCGCAGCGTGGCCGCTTCAATGGGAATCTGCGGCCGTGGGGAGTAAAAAGCATTGAGGGCAGTTGAGAAAGTAGTAGCACCTGGTGACTAGGACCATGTATGTCTTTTGGCAGGTGCCCTCCCATGGTTCGCATCCTTGCACCCAGGGGGTGTGAGGCAATCCCTGGCTGTAAATGTTTGCTGAGCCCCTTGACGCCGCCAAGGTAAGAGAAGAACCGGTCGATTCCAAGTCAAGTCATCCACCATCACCATAGACTTGGGCCCAGAGACGCGATTGGTGAAGCACGTCGAACCACAGTTCCAATCCGTTGGTCAGATTCTCTATTTGGGTTTTCCTCGATTCATCCCATGGTCTTTGCAAGAACCAATCTTGGAGTCTTGGGCAGCTGCAGAGGGATTTGAGATTTGGGCCTTGAACGAAGACTCGGTCAAGCCAGGTCTGTTGACTGAGGGGCCTGAAGCCTTCATGAAGGACTTGAGTGCCGTGGTCCAGGCCTTGTTGCCTGAGCTGGGCCAGAAGTTTGTCCTGGTGGATAGCTCCTTTGGTCTTGGCACATTTCTAGCGTGGGAGTTGCGGCCATTCCTCTCGGGCTTGTTGATCATCAATGTTCACCTGTTCAACGCGCCAGATTTTGAGCAAACTGATTTGGCCCAGAAGATTCGCAAGCGGATGGCTTACCTGGGAGAAACCTATGGCAAGAAAGATTATGAGGCAATACTGACACTGTTGCCTGACTTCATGTATCCTACAGGTGGTGCAGAGGGTGTGGAGGAGACGAAGCAGGCGTACAGAAAGGCATTGGAAAACGCATCGGCAAATTTCTGGGAAATGGCCAGGCTGCAGCCATCACACAATTTCGAGCATACCACCAGCGTTTTTACATCGCTGCCACCATGGCCGCTTGAATCTCCACCCGTTTTGCTGGCAGCGAGTGATCAAGCTCCTCTCGTGGTGGTGGGAGAAGCTATGCAAAGGCTACAGCAGATCATGCCGGGCTCGAAACTCGAGTTTATTCCAAGCTCCAAGTGGTCATGGCACTTGGAAGGAGGAGATGTCATTGATGAGGTGTCAAGCATGCTAACATCCGTTCTCCCTTCGCGGGTCAATTCGAAAATCGCAACTACTCACGTCAATGTCAATGGAGCAAAGCATCCCGTCGTTGTGATTGCGCCTGAAATACCAGCAGTGGCAAATGTTTTGTACATAGGATGTCCCAGATTTATCCCTTTCGAGCTGCAGCAACCTATATTGGAAGAGTGGGCCCAGACCGAATTTGTCAAGATCTGGGCCTTGAACGAAGACTCGGTCAAGCCAGGTCTGTTGACTGAGGGGCCTGAAGCCTTCATGAAGGACTTGAGTGCCGTGGTCCAGGCCTTGTTGCCTGAGCTGGGCCAGAAGTTTGTCCTGGTGGATAGCTCCTTTGGTCTTGGCACATTTCTAGCGTGGGAGTTGCGGCCATTCCTGTCGGGCTTGTTGATCATAAATGTTCACCTGTTCAACGCGCCAGATTTTGAGCAAACTGATTTGGCCCAGAAGATTCGCAAGCGGATGGCCTACCTAGGAGAAACCTATGGCAAGAAAGATTATGAGGCAATACTGACACTGTTGCCTGACTTCATGTATCCTACTGGTGGCGCAGAGGGTGTGGAGGAGACAAAGCAGGCGTACAGAAAGGCATTGGAAAACGCATCGGCAAATTTCTGGGAAATGGCCAGGCTGCAGCCATCACACAATTTCGAGCATACCACCAGCGTTTTTACATCGCTGCCACCATGGCCGCTTGAATCTCCACCCGTTTTGCTGGCAGCGAGTGATCAAGCTCCTCTCGTGGTGGTGGGAGAAGCTATGCAAAGGCTGCAGCAGATCATGCCGGGCTCGAAACTCGAGTTTATTCCAAGCTCCAAGTGGTCATGGCACTTGGAAGGCCTGTTGTCATTCTTTTGTCTCTTGATCTTAGCCCCCATAGGCTGATGCTTGGCATCTTGGATGCCCCGTTTGCAAATTTCAGTAATCTCAAGTGATGTGCCTGTCCCACTGCACAGGGAACAGGACTGGGTCACACCTCAATAGGCAATACTATGTCGAGTCTATTATTTATCTTTGATTCGGATTGTTCTACCAGGAATTTGTTAGTAGGGATTTACAAGGTGGGCATTGTCACAGGTCCGCACATTACATCCGTACTGCCAGCAAACGTTTGCTTTCGCTAAGCTTTTCAAAGGTTTTTCACTGCCATAAAATAGCGGCCTCAAACTATAGGACGGGGAAAGAGCTTGCGTGCGAGCGCGCCGAAAAACATACTGCCATACCCAGACAAAGCATGACACTACATAATGTAGCTATGCATAGCTAACAGCCAGTCAAATTGAATGAACTAAAATTACCACACGTCCGAATGCATGAATACAATCAACAAAACCTCGGAAAACATCCGCCACTGCAAGACATGTCACCCTCTGAAAGGGCGAGCTCAGAAGATGGCCTGCGCGGAGAGAAACTTTATGTACCCCTGCTTCTCACTTCACGCGATTTATGCGATTTGCATGCAAAAATGGGGAAAAGATTCCGCCATCGTACGGCTGGGTTTCACGAAACTTCGCAGCCAGACATGCAAAGAATTGAGCGATTCGTGTTAGCGTGAAGGGCTAAAAGCGCTGAGCACCAGCTACTCGTGCAGTGAAACGGCCCTGGCAAGGAGGTATCAGGTCTTTGTATGTCACGTCATGCAAGTTGTCTCAAGAGCTGGTGGGACTGTATTTGCGCATTGTTGATGGAGAGATTTGTTGAATTATGCTTGCGGTTGCATAATTCCTGAGAGCGGCGGAGCGGAGGGTTCTCCTGAAAAATCAGGTGCCAATGTAGATCACCATACCGATCATCACATACATCATGTACAAAATAACAATTATCGCAATAATCATAAGATTTATGATAATAGTTGATTTTATAGTGATTATAGTAATAAGAACAATGAAAATCATCATCATCATCATCATCATCGTCGTCGTCGTCGTCATCATCATCATCATCATCATCATCATCATCATTCCTCCTGCTCAACTGCTCATGGAGAGGCCCCGATGTCGTCAAAAGTGTCTCTGAGATGCTGTCGTCGCTCCTTCCTCTCAACAATTGCTCGGACCGGCGGACGTGTGTGGACACCTGGCTGCAGCTGGCCATCCAGTGTGACTTCACTCCTTGGTTGGGGAGGCATCAGAATCCCCAATTGATCTGAGCATGTTTACATATTTGATCATATTTGCATTGTTTGTGCTTATATATAGAGTACAGGCATGTACTGTATGCATGTATGCATGTTTACCTTTTGGGATGACGAAAAGACATCGAAAGATTTGCAGAACGGCTAGGTCACTGTGGGTGGTTTGTTGTTCACCTGAATGCGTTGCCAAACCCTCAGGAAATTCACTCAGATGATATACCATTGCTTGCATTTGGTGGTGCCCAGTGCTCAGTTCAAAGCCTGTTAGCCTTGATGATTTTAGCATGTTTTAGCATCGTGACAGGTAGGTCGTCAGCATTGCTGCAGTGTCACCAGCTGCATGTCAGAGCCAAGCTGCCAGCACAAGTTTGAACACTGCGATTTCGAGTCCACTTCTGAGGCCATGCCAGTGATATCCATGGAAACCTGTCCGAACTGCGAAGCCGCCTGCTGCAAGACTAGCTCTACCTGCCAAGCACCCTCCTGTAGGGTTGGTGAAGAGTGTGCACTTCAATAGCATCCCTGGGCCGTTGCAATGCTGTTGGCCAACGATCAACCGCAGTCTTTGACCCGGCGTTGTTTTCAAAGCTATTATTTGTGTTCATGGTCCCAGCATTGGTGCAGCCACCCTTTGTTTAAAACATTGGGTGCCAGCGCCGAAAGACAAAGAGGGGATCATTCTTTTGAGTTTCACAGAAGTGGCCCGGTGTCAGGGCAGAGGCCTGAGAATGTGAAATGAATTGAAATGATACAACACATCCTCTTTGATCAAACCACCTTTCTGGAAAGTGAGTCATGTCGAACTATGTCGAAGTTTTGCTGCTGGGACTCCCTGCCGCCTGCCGGGACTCCCTGCATTGATGCCAGAGAGGATGCTCGTCTCAGCCCAGCCAATATCCGAGCCACAATTCACAGGTCGTCCTGCGGTCGTGAAAAGCATTCGTGCCATCTTTTTTTGCATGTACGGATATACGTTACTGAAACTGCAGATCCATTCTGAGCAACAATGCTGATACAATCAACAGTGGTAAATCGTGACGAGGGACTTTCTTTTTCTCCGAGAGACATACCAGCGACATAACCACAAGTGCAGAAGCGATGCTTTTATTCAGGTGAGCTCAACTTTTCCATCGAGGACACTGTTGATGGCATTCGTGGCGTCAGCTTGGGAGCTCAGTTTTAGCCTCCACGTTTCATCATGTTCGACTGAAATACTGTAATGTCAGATATCCAATGATTAATATCACATAATATAGTGTTTATGGTGAGCTGGTTTTCGAAAGCGTCGTATACCAATGTTCGCTTAGAGCGAAGATGCTGAAATCCTTCAAAGATGAGGAAGGGATGCTATGTTGGGGCGCACGGCTCCAAGGTTGTTGCGACGCTTTTGCTCTCTGTGTCAAATCTAACTGGCACCGGGCATTTGACGTTGTACAGCGTGCGCGGGCCTTGGCATTGCCAGAGCATTGCCGGTAATTAGCCAAACAGCATTTCAGCGCTTTCCAGTCTTGTGCGCTTGGAAGGTTGCTTCATGAAGGTTGATGAAGGTCGTTTGCAGGCCATGCACTGCAATCCTCACGTCCTGCCCAGGACGTACACTATGACCTTACATCCTAGCGACTACGTACCTTGCAGCCAAGCACATGGGGCGCATTGCAGTGATGCAGTGCCATCCAACAGTTGGAACTAGCAGTTACAAGATATTGACATTTAAAGGGACAACTGGTTAAAGTTAGATTGCTTAGAGATACTGTTTCATCGGTCATGTTTCTTGCATTGGAAAAGACGAGCGTTTCGACCATGTTGTGATCAGGGGAAGGTCGGGGGCACTTGCATCAAGAACAGAAATGAGAGGAAAACGTGACCAGGGAGCGGGAGAGGTAAAGTGACCAATGATGACAGACCACGGAGCTGTGGACCTTTGTTCCGAGGTGATGTTTGCCCTGTTGGGTGCTGCAGGTGGGTTGGTGCGGTGGCCGAATTGCCAAGGGCGGCCCTCAATCCAAGACGCCACTGTAGCGACGTCTTCAGACAATTCAAGAGTGCATGGCAAAAAATCATACTGCTTACATATCTTACATTTGCTTGCTTGTTGCTGTTTACTTTTGCTTGCAGGGTGTTTTGCTATCCGAATCCGCTTTTATCCTGTAACTGTTGGGTTGCAGTGACCATCAGTGACCCATGAGGACAATGGCTATTGAGTATTATTGCTTGATAAACCAGATGGAACCGGGTAGTGTTGATCATTTAGACATTCGGTTTAGTTTCGTGTTACACACAGGGAAGAGTGGTTTTCGCGTGGATGTATGCGGTATGCATACACCGAACATACCTATTTATATGCATGAATCTTCCTACCTACCTATCTCTCTATCTACCAACCTATCTAAACTTCTCTAGCCATCTATCTACTGCTGCTCCGCTTTTCTACGGGTGGTTATGGGTAATTTTTGAACACCCAAGTAGAAACAGACATCGTCAGCAATTGAAGGCAATTGGCGTTGGCCCTGCTGACTTTTGCTCATTGCCTTCATTTCAGAGTCACACCTAGGTCGGCGCACTCTTCAATGCGCTGAATATCCGGCCAGGGTGCCAAGAATTGCCCAGATGCCCCACAAATGGAGGACCACAGGACCATCCACAACCCATGGCAAGGCAACCCCCAAAAAGTGTTGATGGTGGTTATTTTTGCCCACTTTCGTGAGCAGTTGTTCAAACTTCTTCACTGCTGATGGAATCTTTCTCTCTCTCCAAATCTCCCCGAGTAGTAAAAGATATGCTGCTTTGCTCATTGTTTGCGCACACTGCAGTGCTTTGCCGTCGGTTTACTTTCGATCGTGGACGTATAAATGGACTTCCGAACAGCCCAAGATGACTTTGATGTGCCCTCCACGCTTGCACCGACGCGAATATGAAACTGCTTCCCTAACTTTGCAATACTTGGTGCACCTTGGTGCGCCAGTTGGTTTCGCCACGGATTCACGAGGTGGTGTGCCTTCAAAGCGAAGCCGGGCTTCAAACGTTGGGTTGGCCCTGTACAGGAGGCCGTCCTGCCGCATGGGGTTGCTGTTGTTTTGAGGTATGCGGGGACATGCGGGGACCAGTGTCAGGAATACGTTCCCAAGGAACCCACCATGACTTAGCAAACAAAAGTGATTGGTCTTTTCCGGGTGGATCAGCCAATTCGAGCTTGAGAATTCTGATCCCTCGCTGTTACGGGCATCGGCTGTTGCTTGTGTTGCGTGTTTGGGCCGAGTCCAAGCTGCCATTGCGCAACTGTCCTTGGGAGGCTTCATTGCTGGCATTCGTTACATTGATTTCATCTTGGCCATTGAGTTTAACTCGCTACATCAACGTGCAAAGCTCAGTTTGCTCGGGACATTGTGGCACAGGTTGGTTCACATGTTTGCTGCAGGATCCCGGCACGACAAGGCCCCGGTGAGTAACTTTAATTGAGCTCTTATGGATCAGGTTCTGCAATCCTCTATAAACAGCCACGCAGTCACGTACCTCATCCTCAATGTGGAAGTGAATTTGGGACAACGTGCGATGTGCCACTCAGTACGATGTATATAATTTCCTGTATATACACTGTAGTTATGTAGGATGACCACGGAAAGGACCACTAACAGCAAGGTCTTTCCAGAGTTGCGCTTGCACTCTTTCATGTGAGATCCTATTGCTCACATAGGCCCGATTTGACAAAAGCTGCCACACCCCCATCGCGCCTTTTGCATAGTTCTGATAGTTCTGTATGTAACCCTGGTTGCTTCGGCCGTATTTGCGCCACTCTCCACATCTTTTTGCACTTTCAACTACTTTGTGGGATATCCCTTCCAAACCACTATTACTACCACACGACGATTAAGACTACTACTCCTGCTACTCCTACTGCTCCTCCTCCTCCTCCTGCTCCTCCTACTACTGCTTCTGCTCCCACTTCTGCTGCTGCCGCTGCTACCAACCTACAACTGCTACTGCTACTGCTGCCGTATATTTGTATTTTTCCATATTTTCTTTGGATGTTTCTAAAATGCAGTTTTTCTATTATCTATAAATCGTGAAATGTAAAAACAAATGTGCATATAATATATATAGATATATTTTTATATATAGATTTATATGTATGTATGTATGTATATTTATATATATATATATACGTATACATATGTTCATGGGTATAAAGCCTTATTTACTGCGGGGATTGCCAGTATTCATGCACAATATCTTTAGGTACGTTTGCTAGCGCTATAGAGCCCCGTTCTTGCTGTTGGTGATGTCTCCACGATAGCTACTCTTGATTCATAGCAATATTGCTGGATATCTTTGGCGTGGTTGCTTTCGTCACTACAGACGGGAAAAATTGACCGGAACAGTTTCCCAGGCACATGTGGAGGGCGCAGTCAAAAAAAAAGTTTCCCAGGCACAGACGATCCATGCCCTCTTTGACACGTGCAGCGAAGAGCCGGGCGAGACTGTACGCAGCAGGCGCACGCCATGGGTAAGAGTGGCAGGGTGGCCATTAATTAATTGACGATTGGTCAGCCACTATGAAACATGGTTGCGAAAGGGGAATTGCTGGGTGATTGACATTACTATATCTAGGATGGTGTTGGAAGCTGGTAAGACAGTTGGATAGGACCCCCCACTATTTGATATTTGGACCTCGTTTCGCCAAGTTGTTTTGCACAAATGGAGTCTTGAAAAACACAACACGCCCAGCCAGACTCAATGCCTGACGAGCATTCGTGTGAGCAGGCTGCAAGGAGAATTTGGACTATGTACGCAGGATGGCAACAGCAACGCCCGATTGGCCCAGATTGTGCAGTGTGCAGCTCCATGCAAACCCACACTACAAACTTTGATCTTGAAGTGGATAGCCCCTGATGATGGTACAAACCTCAGTTGGTAATGCATTGAGTTGGTAGAGGATTGCTTAAGTGTTGCCGCAAGGGAAGAAGCAGAACGACTCAGCAGGACGACTCAGCCAGACTTTTATCATTTTTGATGCGCAAACGTCGCCAGTCCTTCGGGAATGGTTTGTTGACCTCGCTGGGGATAGCTGCAGCTATTCGTTTCTGCTCACGCCTCAGCAGTGCCACGCTTTGGGCAGGTGAACAGGTGGGGGCAGGTCTCAGAAGTGGTAGGTTGCAGTTGTGATTTTGTTGACCTCTGTACGTTCACCAAGGATTAGCAGAGTTTTGATTTTCAGGATTCAGCACGATCGGTTCCTTAGACCTCCAACACATCATCTAATAGAATTCTTCATGATGTTTTTTAAATCTACAAGTATGAGAGGTTCAGTTTACATCTCACAAGCGGCCACAGAATCCGCAGCCAGGTCAGACAGTGTTGACCATTGGCACAGCCCGGGAACCCTATGGGCAAGTGAAACCGGTGGAAGATCAACTGGTGGTAGGACAGATCCTTCTCAGGATTGGCAAGGCGTTATCGGATTTTGTATGCAAGTCATCCTATGTCATTCGCATGACGCAGTAGCATATGTCATGTATGTCAGTTTGTTGGGTGCTTGTAGGTCTTCGATGCGTAAAACACTTATTCCAAATGATTTTGTACCGTTTGGATCCGTTCGGCTACTCGAAACATTGTTTAACAAAGGAAGGTATGAAACGATGGTTGACATGTGTAGCTCACTTGGGTCAGCACATGGTGCAGGAACCTATGGCAAACTGACATCTTCTATCCATGCTACTCATCCTGGGTACAGAAAGCTACGCTCAGCTGCTTGGGTCCCAGGCCTGTCCAGCTGGACTCTTCGTGCCATCGCTGTTCATCGGGGCGTGCCTTGGGCACCTTGACCTGCAAGGGGAAAATGTGAAGTGTAAACAAACAAGGACCCTTCAATGGGATATCTAAAGTATATCAATTTGTTCAATGGGATATTACTTAAACAAATTTGTTTGAAATGATCCAAAGATACCCAGAGATATCTAAAGTATATCACTTCGTATGTGTCACTTCGCACTGCCAAAGAGTGATCCGAGGCGCTGCTTGGCTCTGGGGCTCAAAGCTTTGAATGCTGGAGGCCGTTTGTGAGATGCTCAGCTGGTGGTTAGCTTGGGCGCTTCCCCACAGGAAGTAGAGTCAAAAACTGACTGCATAGATGCAAATGTAGATGACTTAGATGACCATGTTGGGTTGGTAGCGGCCTGGATAAAAAAGATCAAAAACGATAAACATCCATGCCCGACAAGCCGCCTAGCACACAAAGATCGCTGCAACGGATGGGACACAACCCCTGAAGTTCACTGAAGCTGCGGAGTTGCCCCTAAGGTTTCCAAATAAGATTGACCCTGGCGTGTGCGCCTTGGACCGGCCCTGATCAGACACTCCAATGATACTCCATTTCTCCATGGTTGCCGCTGCTTGACTCGTCCCAGGTCTACTCCATGGTTGGCGCGGCATCAGTCTTGGGGGGCGTGAGTCGGATGTGAGCTCCTGAGCACCCAAATCGCGTTCTGACACTCTGCCCCTGACCCATCACCTTGGCACCCCAAGGACAATCTCCTTGGTGGTCATCATGCTGGAACTCACTGGAGGTGCGAAATTCAATCAAAGCTCAGTGGACCTCAAGCCATCTTCATGTCATTTCTACGGCCATCCATCGGTTGCGGTTGAAGCACAGTTTCTAATGTCGAAGGGACAGGCCTAGGGCTGACACGCATTAGCACTGCGATCTGTTGCACATCGACCTCTTTGGCGACCTTTCCCCATGGAAGTGGGAGATCATGGGAGGTTTGGACTACATCGTTCCTTTCATGATCTCAGTCCTGATGGCCAAAGCAGTGGGCGATTCCCTAAATGAGGGTCCTGCCCTCAGAGAGGAGCAGCGGCCAAGTCCTAAACTTATACAGTTGCTGTATAGATGGTTTGCTGCTTGAACTCGGGTATTTAGTTTGATTGTTTTCACCTCTTCTAAGGGTCATGCACCATCCATGATAGGATTCGCGTAATTGGAACTGGTCATGGCACAAATGCTGCATTTCATGGTGTAACTACTTGGCGAAGCCAAAAACAAAGAGACACGGACCCCACGAGTGGCAACGAAGTTTCACTGTTCCAAGGCATCTACGATCTGCAAATTGTCCTGAAAGGCTATCCCTTCCTGCATGAAGAGCCTGAAGCTCACAATCCACACGGGCAGATGCTCTCATGGCTGATGGCGATTCAATTGTCAGTGGTTAGTTGGTGGTTGATCCTTTCAGAAATTGATCAACCAATGACCGACTACCAATGGTTGTATGAACCTTAACCAGCAGGCAGGTAGTATTGGATTATTGGACGATTTGCCCTCAGGCTGGACGTCACATTTACTGAGCGGTGCTGCGATATCATGGAAACAGGCAGGATCCGACTCAAACAGCCCTTGTGACCCTTAGATCTAAGCCCGCAGCTGTTGAACTGCAGGTCTGGTGAAGATCAACCTGAGTCTGCGCCCACGGTTGCAGGACAGCTACGTGCTGCACGGGGAACAGGTGATCGTTGTAGGCATACATGTGGCCCACATCAAGAAGCCGCTGAACATCTTACGAGATTGAAATTGGCCAGCCATCACATCATGAGAATCAAAATATCATTCTCATCATGTTCTCATCATTTTCATTATGATTCCTGATGTTCTCATCATGTTCTCATCGTTTTCATCAATCCTCACGTTTTAACTTCAGCCCCTTGGCTTGCGCGCCAGGACATCGGATTGATGGTCCGGGCATTCACTTTCAGAGGCTTCCCCGTGGTCAACGGAGAACTCTTTGCAACACGCCCAGACACTTCACTTTGAACATTGCGAACGTTTATGTAGGAAGTCATGCCTCAGAAAGCCGGCAAATATACCATCATTCCCGACCGCCTTCCAACAACTGGTTGCTTTATTATTCAACTGGAATGCATGAAAAGAAATTTAAAGACTGCATTTTTTGTTCTTAAGATCGTTTGTTCTGCTGAGGTTGGCTATGTGCGACGGTCAGCGCTGGAGCCTCAGTTTCAGCCATTCAGTTGACTGCTCGATCTGCAGAAGCCGAAGGCTGGAAGACCTGTTGTCGCGGATGGAGCTTGTGCGTGGTCAGAATGAGGACTGCATCGTTTGACTCAGGGAACTGTGCACTGACAAAGCATAAGCAAACCAGTCAAATCATGTCAAAACCACAAAACACTATGCCGGAAAGGTTGTCTCGTTGGAAGATCTTCTCCCAGTCACTGACTCTACAGCATGGACCTCGGACTTCAACCATCAACTGTCATCAAAGCAGCAGAAGTTGTTGCAGCTCTTTACTTTTGAAGATTTTGAAGCAGCTCAGTGAGAAAAATTGAGTGCCTCCACTGTGACCGCAGGAACCGCGCTGAGGTGATCCGCATGGTTCCGCATGCGCCGCTGACGCAAGCGCATCAAGTCTTCAAGCAGCTGGGCTGTCAGCGCATCTTCGTGGTAGGCTCCATGCCTGGCACACAACAGGAGCAGCTGGGAGCTGGTGACCTGGTGGGCTCGGGGGTTGTTGCAAGGGAGAAGTCTTCGGTGGAACAATCTTTCAGGCGGTCTGTTTTGATACATCATGATACATCGATCTCATGGATCATCTATTGATCATCATTGACATCGACGATTTCAAGGGTCGCATTGACATGAGCTTTATGCTCCAGAATGTTCCCCAGCTTCCGTGGACAATGTTTTCCACTTTGTCACGGCCTGATGAGGATGTGCTGCAGGGCATCATTACCAAAAAGAACTATCTCAAGTTCTTGCAGGATGGTACAGCTCGGCTCTTGTTTCTGGAAGGGCTGTTTTGTACAGATCCCACCACAAAACATCGTGAGGGAAGGATCGACATGGTTGAATGAGCTAAGGTCAGACACCCAGATGAGCCCATCCCTCGGCCTTTCCTTCACCCAGAATCAGCCAGGATCCGTCAGGATCCATCAGGATCAACCGAGTTTCCGTCATTCCCAGGTCACGGCTGACGAGCTCTGACTTGGAGAGCAACGGTCTGGGCCCCCACTGGTTGCAGAAGATTGTGAGCATACCACGCCTACGTGGCGAGTCTCCATTGACAGATCCTGGCAGTGTGCACCCATTGGATCCGAAGTTTTCTAAGGAAATCTGCGTTTCTCCTATGATGGGTGTGGGGCCCGGGGCAAGGAATTGCCACGACCATCCATGACCTCACCACAACCAAACCACTTCAGTCCAAGTGTGAGGCCACACCAAGCCAGCACAGCAAGCCACATTCGTTTGGGCGAGCTCTTCTCTGTGCTGGACGTGCGGGAACCAAAACTGTTCTTCCCTTTGAGCAACACACTTGACCTGTTGATGATCTCACCAGTTCATGCTGCATCAAGATGGTGCGCGTAAACTCGGTAAACTTAAAAATCTATGTTAGTAAACCAACTTAGTCGAACTTAGTGCCCTCAATGATCTTCTTCTCAACGTTCGTTTCTACACCACTGATGTCGATTTACACATGGTAATGTGGACGTGCAGGCAGCAGCTGAAGCAGCTGGAGAAAACAGGCCTCGCATGGGAAGCTGACACACCCTGATACAACGGACCAGCTGAGAATCAAAACATGTGAACAGCTCAAGTAGGATCATGTATGTTCAAGAGTTGTTTGGGATAGTCAAGGTCCTACAACAGTGCTTCTCATAATGAGTTATTCTTACAAAGAGCATTGGAACCTATCAATGGTGGTGGCAGATGGTGGAAGTACCTATGGGATTCGTCACCTGCTGGTGGTTTTTGGGGTCGGCTTCGCTTCTGCCAAGGACAGAGGACCAGCAGAGCTCAGCGCCGTCAGCCAGCGATGATCAGGTGATTGGCTCTGGCTGATGTGCACTTTTTTAACTTTTGCATGAGAATGATAGCACAGAACAATACAGATAAACAGCATTTCTTTGGCAATGTTTCAAATCTGTATGCATGGGTATTCATGGCCTAGTTGCTTTTACTTATCGATTGGCGGCTTCGAGCCGTCCGCAGTCAGCAACGAAGTGATTAACAAAAGAGACGGAGAAACAAAAACCTCACAGGCACCCAAATTTTGAAAATTCCTTCAAGCCTCTTTCATTGTTGCTTGCCTTGTGTGCCGCCAAGCCTGCATCGCCCGCCTGAGTAGTATGGGCGTGCCATTTAGTTAGTGAGAATCGGTGAGACGTAGATTTGCTAATAGGAAAAGGATCAAGATGGTTTATGGCCACTATAGAATGGAGCTCTGATGGATTATGATCTGTGACCAATTTGTGCCAGGACATCCCCTCGTTTTGTTTGCATCCGCTTCTCTTGCAGAGGTAGCGAAGTCGCAAGACTTTCACGGGGGACTTTCTCCTGTCCACGACCTTGAGCTGCCTAAAAGCCAAGCCGATAGCTGTCCATAGCGCCAGGATCTGTAAGAGATCATTGGTATGACTCTGCGGCCAACGTGAAAAACAGGCATTTTCATGCAGATGATCCATGTTTTGTCGCAACCGATCACGAATTGACACTGGAGATTGTCCAGGCCTTTGCTGTGTCCAGGCCTTTGCGCTGCTTCGATGGTTTCATATTGAATCATATTGATACCTTTTTTGAACTGGGGTGCAGCCCAGTTTGGCGGCACGACGGTCACAACTTTGTTTGGCATCCATGTTTGGCATCGACTCTTACTGAGCGCCCTGCCCCAGAATGCTTCATGCTTGCAGACGAAGGGCTCTCCAGGATGATTGGGCCGAGCCATGGGTGCAGGTGGAAGTACCAAAACTGAGCCACCAAAGCCAGCTGTTGCGCGGTCAAGTGTCGGCTCCGGCGTTTCCTGGCGATGTGATTGTTTGATCTTGCTTGCAACAGGCTAAAAACGACAGAATCAATGAGAGCATTGAGGGCATTCCCAGCTCATTCTTGTTTTGAGATATTTTGAGATTCCTGTTCCGCGCATTGACGGACAAAGGCCTCCGATGGCGGTCGTGCTGTAGCTGTTGGAGCTGTTGGTGCTAGCAGTGGTGGTGTCAGTGGTGGTGTCAGTGGTGGACATGCCCCAGCAGCATCATCGGGAGCGCCAAAAGTAACTTCCGGAGGACCACCGAAAGGAAGCATAAAGAGCACAGCAAGTGTGAGCAGTGATGGGCTGCCGGAGTACTGGCACCTCAGCTCATGGGTTGTTGCGAGGTGGGTGTGCAGTACATATCTTGCCTATTGCCCACAGCACTTGCAGGTGTTTCACAACAGGCTTTTGTGGCTTTAGTGAGGTTTTGAAGTTCTGCTGATTCCGAAGTTGAATGCAGAAAACATTCCCTTGAGGACGGTTCACTCCTCCTCATTTTCTTCTTTGTATTCTAAGAGTTCGAAGTGCAAAAGTTGGTAGTTTCACTCAGCTAAAGTCAAGCCAGCACTTCATTTGCAGGTTTTTAGCTATTTGCACACTTAGGTACCACAACAAGATGCCTGCGAACGTGAGCTTTGACGAGATGCACCATGGCAAACATTGGGAAACCAAAGTCAAGGCACGTACACACCCACACACTGGCCGAGGGAAAATGGATAAACTGTTGCCAGCCGAAGCCAAGGTACTACACACAGGACAAAGACATCCACAGTACGTTCGATAAGATGTTCGAAGCCTCCTACGTGCCTCGAAGGAGACTTTGGAATTAGCATACATAAATACACTGTGTTTCGATGCGTAGCTCTTTTATTTTTATTTAAATATGAATATATATATATATATATATTAGTTGTATATATATATATAAATATATATATATATATATTCATATATATATATATATTATGTGTATATATATATATATATATTATGTGTATATATATATATATATATTTATATATTATGTGTATATATATATTTATATATTATGTGTATATATATATATTTATATATTATGTGTATATATATATATATATTATGTGTATATATATGTTATGTGTATATATATATATTATGTGTATATATATATTATGTGTATATATTTATATATATATATATATATATATTTATATATATTTTGTGTATATATATATATTATGTCTATATATATATATATATATGTATTATGTGTAAATAAATATATATATATATATTATGTATATATATATATATATTATGTAAATATAGATATATATATTATGTATTTATATATGTATATTTATATTTATTGTATACATATCTGAGTGTGTCGGTGCGCTTTTATGGTAGATCGGTTTATGAATGTGATGCTTCTTGAGATGCCTATGCGTAGTGGATTCTTTTTTTGATGGTGTAATGAACTGGATAAGTATCTCAGTTTTTGTTGCAAATCCAAATTTCCACTGTGCAGGGACCTGAGGCCACTATGAGGATCATGGCTACCATGGATTTCTACGGTGCATTTTGGGGTCATGTTGGGATCACATGTAAATAGCCAGCGGGTGTTTGAAGTGCATTTGAGTGCACTGGTCAGTTGGGCAATGACATTTCAAAGCATTGAATTTTGTTGTCCGAACTGTGCCAAGATACAATGGCACAGCAATTGGGAGACAACTATATTTCAAAATTGAGGGTCCACATTGAAAAACCACAAGGGCAGTGCTACACACAATGATATCTCGAAATCATAACTTCCAATCGAGTGATTTTTTTTGCCTGTCCGATTCATAGACGCACAGATCATTTGATACCAAGGGTTTGATTACATCAGTAAGCACTACATGGTATAAAGCAAACAGAATTCAGCAGCGTTCCTTGCTTCAAAGTGGTTTTGACTGCGCAGCACATTCATAGACTATTTTGAGGTGCACAGGCCCTCCCGCTGAAATTTATGGGGATTCCAGTTATCCATTTCGATGGGTCTCTGCACCGGGCCGAAATCAGGGATACCTCGTGACTGCGGTGAAATCGATGAGGTCAAGAGCGCCACACGTGATCGGCCATGCCCCAGTGGCGAGCATGGCAAAACACCTGGCGGTTGCCCGTGCGTCCAGCCCCTTGGGCTCAAGTGGGGCTGCAATATGTTCTTGCCGCAGCTTGCTAACAGCAAGTTTAAATGATTTTAAATGAATGATCTGCAAGCATATGACCAAACGTATGTCACAATCTCAAGCATTTCAATCAAAGGTTTTGTCCTTTAGCTGTTTTGTCGATTTTCTTTCGATTTTCCTGTGCTGTTGTGTCGATTTTTCCCATGGCCTTCCATCGCAATTTTCCATGTGTATCTTGCGCCAAGGCCTGGGGGCAATCCGGGGCTCCCGGTGCAATTCCGAACGCGCCGAGTCATTCGAGTCGAGGCCAGGAGGCATGTGGAGCATGTGGAGGGTGAGGAGACCTTGGAACCATGGGTTTATAGATGGGTTTGATGGCTTATGAGATCAGTGATGATGATGGGTTTATAGATGGATTTCATGATAGGTTTCATGGTAGGCTCCTGGTCGACGTGCAGTGATTGATGGCGATGGTTATTGGTGTTGATGCCGTTATGGATCGTTTATGAATGGTGATGGTGAATGATGGTCAATGAATGGTGGTTGGTGATGGGTTATGATAGTTTATGGGGGGGTTATGGTCTATGGCTGGTAGATAAGTAGTGGTGAATGGTGGTTTTATGGATGGTGGACTGGATGGTGGGTGGTGGCTGATGATGGCTAGTCGTGGTCGATAACAAGGAAGATAACCCATGAATCGGGAGAGGCAACGTTGGAAGATCCAGCTTTGAATACAGCTCTTTGACGTGATAAGATTTGGCCGGTTTATGGATCTCCCATGAATGGTGGTAAGGCCGTGGTTTTATGGTGGAGGTTTGAAAGCCCATGGAACGCTGGTTTCTGATAAAAACGGTTCAACCGTTGTTAAACAGTGGTTGGTGATAGCTCGGGCGCTTCGCTGAAGTGATTGTCAAACCAAGCCCGGAGAAAAGAAGATGATAGTTAATACTGTAATGCCTGCCAGCTAAACTGCCAGGATGCTGACAATCACATTACGTCGTGTTGATACTTCTTGGCTATTTGTACTGGCATTGTGCGGTTACTCGTACAATGGGAGAAGGATTGTAGAAATTGTGTGTATTCGTTGACATTGACATCGCCCCAGTTGTTTGCATCATTCGTTGTGATGGTTTTGGTACCAGTGTAGCGAGGAATTGCGTTGCTTGATTTGTTTTTTCATGGCTGGGGTGATGGCCAGAGATGGGGTCAAGAAGCATTGTTGGGGCAATTGTTTTTCAAGAGTTCCTTTGATTTGGAGGGTGTTGCTGTATGTGAAACTTGCATCAGTGGCGGTTGATGTATTGTCATGAGCAGAACAATGCCGCCCTCCAGGCAGCCGATATGTGGCGAAGATTCTTGGCTGCATGGCCCCCCAAAGATTCGGGGCGGACAAAGAGACCATGACCTTAATGGAACCACAAGGAATTGCCTTGTCATGTTCTATTTTTTCCTACTATAGCGTATTCCATGCGCTCTGTGGGTGTGTACTTATCGTGCCTTGGTTTTGTTTCCTTAGTTCCGTAGGCATCGTAAGCTTTTGTTAAGCGTTTTTTTCTATGTGTTTCCTCTACTTATTTTGTGTGTTCCTTCTTTGGTTTCGTTGTTTGTTGTGCCATTGCTTCTGTGGTTTATGTTTTGCTTTCTTTGGCTACTTTGCGTTCACGTGATTTTATTGCATTCTTTCGGTTGTATGCGTTCTTGCTGTTTTTCACCCTGATTTCTTTTGATTGGTTATGTACTTGTTCTGGTTTTCTTTTGCCTGGGGTTTCTTCCTGTTTTTTGCTCCCTTGCTCTGACAATTTCTCTTTCTTTGTTGCACTTTTCCCTAACTGCAAACTCAAGAGCTGGCTATCCCTCCCTCCTCTCTCTCTCTCTATGTGGATGATATGGGCCGATCAAAGATGATAGAAGCCTATGTGTGCATACAGATTTGTCATGATTTGTGGGGATGTGATATATTTACAATTAGCTGTTTGCACAGATTGTGCGTGCACACACATTTGTGATTTGGGCGCTGCAGTATCATGATGAGGGTAACAGGGTGGCACCTTGAGTGACAGGAAGATACAGGAAGGTGAGCAACTGTTTTTCATGAGATTTCCATCCGCGACCGAGACTACGTGGCGAAACGAAGCGTGATCCGCAACAGAAGATCCGTCGAAGGAGTCGAGCAGATGGACCCGCCTCCCTTGACGCAGAGCGTTGTGGAGAACAACCCAGGCGCTGTGGCGCTTAGATTCGATTTTCAACACAGGCACTGATCTTCGCTGTATATGGCAATGGCATGTAATGACTAGACAGACATTGATCCCTTTTTCTGGTTGTGCTCAGATTGTGTTTAGTGAAGGCATGTTTGCTGCATTGGATCCGGGCGTCAACGAGCTTTATGCTTTCCACGGCACGTTTGTACGCTACGCGCTTTCCATTGCTGAGAACGCAGCTTGGCAGACGCATTGTGTGGACAGGCCGGTTTTGTGATCGGATGAGTCACACGAAATCTTTTTTTAGAGGCTGTTGCTTGATTTCGGTGCAGTTGCATTAATTTTCCCTGATCACCCGGTCCCAGTTTCACAAAATCTGTAGCAACTAACAGGGATTGACACTACTACAATGGTGCCAAGTCTCCAAGGATTTCAATATCGATCTGGCCGGCTCCAGCACTGGTACCCTCTACGGCCGGGGTGCTTACCTGGGAGAATCCATCACAAAGGCCGCGGGGAGGTGACAACGTGGCGCGGTTTTGCCCCGGAAATCATAGCACCTGCTACAGATGCATCAGCTGCGTTTGGATCACTTCCACGCATAACTCGGCCTCAGCCAAGCCGACGACGTGAATTACCATTGAACCGGTACCCAGGCCGTGCTTTCCGTAGTCCCCAACACAGTTCGCTTACCAAACGACAGCAGTCATTCTGGGGACTGCTTTGGAGGTACCCAATGGCAGCATATGTTCAGCACAGGGGCGTAAACCATGTGCCAGGCAGACGAATATGCCAAAGATGAGCCAGGTGGGTACTATGTCACTTGGAGAAATGCAAGTGCCTATGTTCACTAAAGCCAGCGTCAGCTAGCTGAAGTTGCTCGTGCTTTTAGCAAGTGATTGGCAGGGACAGGACCTCCAAAAGTCATGAATACTTGAATGATTCAATTCTTGGGCCCCTCCCTCGCCAGGCTCATTCCCAGGGTCGTCGCACTACAGTTTCCACTTAGTTGCGGTTGTCTTCATCAAAAATGAATGAGCTTTATCGTTGTTTGTTTTTCCAGTCAGGTCAGTTGCAATGCTAGCTTTCGTCACCGACCTCTGGCTTCCCCTCGCCATCCCTGGCCCAATTTGTTGAATTGATTTCACATTCCTTTTTTTGGGGGGGACACTTTTTACTAAGCCCCCTGTTCCTGGATGTCTTGCAGCATCATGTGATTAGTTGATATCAGTTGGTGATTGTGACCATGTGGAATTGAGACATGTTTGGACATGTGAAGCCACGTTCATGAGGTGTTTCCATGGATTGGGGCAGGGCCGCTGCTCCAATCAGGAAGGCGTCTTCGCGGTGCTCGTGTGCCGAGTTACCATGGGCAAGATGAACGTCACATCCAGTGACAAAGAAGCCGGGGAAAAAGTGCAGCGTATGGAGTTCGACAGCACCTGCGGAAAGCGTACCTGGATCGTGCAAATGTGTCATTGTTGAAAGGATATCACATATCTTTTCTCATAGGTTTCCCCAGCCCTAAGAAGGATACAATGAGCCCTTCTGTTTTCAGGGTTTGACTTGAAGTGTCCTTGAAGTTGAAATTGGATGAATTTGCTCTCAATGGCTAAGAGAATGCGCCCTCCGGGGGTAAGGAGTGCAATGCAAGTTGCCTTTTTGCTGCTCAGGCTTGTTTCGGGAGTTGGTGATCTATTATTCAGACCAATGCTATCCAGAGTACCTGGTGTTGTACCAGCGGGTCTACGAAAAGGACCTAGACTTGGAGTCTAATTGTCAAGCAGCAAAGTGATCAATCGACAAGGCTCTCCTGGTCCTGCCATGTCCCAGTGCAACCAGGATGTTCAAGATGAGATCGACAGAGTCTTGAAGCGAAAGTTCTTCATGCAGGTTCCCCTGCACTGGAGGACTGCCGAGTTTCCACTCCTTGCACCTGCAAGATGTTCTAAAATGTTCCAAGGGCTCCCATCCACAAAGGTGAGAGCAACTTCAAGGTTATGCAGTTACACAGGTGATAGCAGATGTGGGGGCTGTAGCACGCTTCAAAAATGTCAAGACTACGTCGCGTTGCAACCTCTACTCTAATGCTGTCCATGGGAAATAATTCAAGAAGGTGAATAATCCGCCACGGGAGTCGGACTTGAGAATTCCTGTCTGCAGAGGAACGTCGCAACGGACTTGACCAAAATACACTTCGAGCAAAAGAAATACGAGCTTACAGGCAGCGGATCACAGTGGATCACAAAAAGGTGAGAAGAAATACGGAATGATGGCAAGCGAAGAATATATATATATATATATGTATTTATATATGTATACAGATAGATAGTTTTTGGCAGTTTCAAAGCCCATTTGTTTGCGGGCAGGGTGGACTCGGCTTTGCTCCTTCCTTCAAACAAGTCAGAATGAAACAGTGGATGACATTGATCGTCAATATCCCATGCAGATTTCTGTTCACAGTGCGTTTGGAACCCTGACAGACCCTGGTTATCAGCACATGCAATGTGTGCTGGGCTTAGCTCCTGCAAGACCATGCTTCTTGATGGCCCTGCAGAGTTTTCCTAGTGCTTTTCGTTGTGAGGGTGTCAGCAGCTGGGGAGATTTAGCTGAGATGCTGACGCGCACATTGCAATGTTTCTATAGGACACTGCCACCACCGATGGATCAAAAATAGTCAAACTTTTTGATAAAGATTCTGCGTCGTTTCCGACAAACAGTTAAAACTGAGACGTGACTTGGCTGAGTTGGTGAACCAAGCTCGGGTGGAGCCCTCCCGGAAGTTGAAGGGAGTGCTTCGGCTGGAGGATTCCAACTTATGGGAACGCTTCGTACCTCAGCAGCAGATTGAGCTTTACATTGCTTTACTACTTGGTGGTTTCCAATATTTTCAAAAACCATTCATGATATTCATGTTCAATTCCTAAGCTGATCAGCCGATCTGACAATCTGGTTAGCATTTTTGATGAGAAGTTTTAACCAAGCCTTGAGTACTGGGAGCATCTAGGAGCATGTTGAAATGTGCTGGCGCTGTTTCTTTTTGCTTCTGGCGACATCATTTTGAGGTCCAGTTCAAAGCCGACCTGCGTGAGCGTTTGGGCGGAGAGGAGGGGGTCTCAGCTGTCACCAATGAGATGGATAGCCGTTTCAAGGTGAACGCCGTGGAGCGCCTTGGCTGGCCGGTCCCATAACTGGAGAAGGGGGGCGGGTGGAATACGATCGTAACCAGCACCAGCTTCCGACCCATCGTGAACCAAATTGAATGGCAAAGCCATGAAAAACCTTTGGGTCTATTGGAGATGGTAATCATGACTTTCTATCTATGAAAGCAGCTGTTGCGCATGACCATCCGCAGCATGGCTTGTGCCACCTGGGCCTATTGGAGATGGTAAGATAATGCTTATAAAACAGCACCCGGGAATGAAATGGAATCGTAAGCATACGTTGTTTTTGTTTATATGGCCCTTCTATTGGTATGTATGTATTTTCATGTTCACATGACAGGTAAAAACGTGCTATATTTGTGTGCGCGCGCTTGCCTTTGGAGATCTATGGACATGTTTCTTCGATTGAGCCTGCAGAAAGATGAGAAGTTCTGAGATGGGATTCTACAGAGTCAGAACTAAACGAATTGATTCCCGATCTTGGCTCGTGCCATAAAATGGTGCTGAGGAAAGATTTGCGAGCCCTTATGAAGCGCCCATGCAAGTTTTTCAAAACCGGTTGCAAAAGAGGGGACAAGTGCAAGTTCCTTGGCTGAAAGTTTGGTCGCGTGGAAAAGTCAGGCGTCTTCAGAGTTCCTCAAGTGAGCTCCTATGATATTTGCATATGTTTGCCACCCTTGGTGAAGGTTTGACTTGGTGAGATTCTTATTCTTGTCGTGACATCTTACTAAAATCTGGTAGTCAGTGTTCAAAATCTCCATTGATTGGTTCCAAGTTTCCACAATTCAACAATCCCAAGCACAGGAATCACCGCCCGTCCTGACTTTGAGCATAGCTCATGTGCCACTCAGGTTTTCGCACAATGAGTTCGCGGCAGCTATGGATGACATGGGACTGGTTGCATCACGCCGTCTACCAGCAGCTTGGGCGACAAGGGAAGCCATGGTAAGCCCTTCTGGTCATGGATTTGTCAGCTGCACAAAGATGAACAGGCCTAGATGCGTGACACATCCTGACACATTGTGACATACATGGTGGTACATCGTGATACAGGAAGCTTCTGCCGGCCTTTCTGGAAGCTGTCACCTGAGGTGGACGAGCTTGATCGGCGACTCCACGAAGGATTTCTTTGGCTCGCATGCCATGGCCTCAGAAACGGCCTTTTTGATGCATTGGCGAAGCAGAAGCGGCCCAGGTTCAAGCGAAGCCGATGCGGAGGCACCAAGAAATCGACCAATCTGTGGCGACAACATGAAGATTCACACCCAAGACATCGTCGTGTAAAAAGATGTAGACAATGAATTTGCAGCTTGCAGCCACATAATCAATTTAGCAATCTCATACAATGAATCAAACAAAGTATAATTGGAAGACATGTACAGGTTGCCTTCGGGAGAAGTGGATTTGCTACTGCCGCGGGTGCTAGTGCTGTGTGTGGTGCTGTTGGTGCATTTCATTAGTTTTCAATTTGATGTTTCCTTAGTGACCTTGATGTTTTGCAATGGATTGCCCGGTTTGCCATGGGTTGCCCACCTAGCCCATCAAACCACCTGGTCAATGCCTTGTGTTTTGCAGCTCTGTGTGGTGTGAAGACTTGGAGTCTCTTGGAGTCTCTTGGAGTTCAGGAGATCGGCGCTGTGGAGAACCGTGACCGACTGAAAGGAACGCTTTTCTTCGAGAGTTTGGATGCCGCCCTGAAGGAGGTGCACTCCGAGGACAGGGGCCACCATTGCACCCACCACTTTGGTTTCCAGGTACTTGGAACAACGGACTTGGGCAAATCTACAACCGACTGGCAAGACATGAAGACATTTCATGTCATTTCATGTCATTTCGTGTCATTTCATGTCATTTCGTGTCATTTCATGTCATTTCATCCCGTTGGTATAGTTCTTCCCCATGCTTATGAGCTTGCATCCTTCCTGGTGCCTGCGGCGAACATTAATATTTCAGCTTATTTCTGCTCGACTTGTGTCACACGACGTGCTTCCTATCCGTCCCATTGCCCTGTTCAATGGAATGGCCATTCATTGCGCTTGTTCATCTGTGACATTTGTTTGACTGTTGCCCCCTCGATCATCTGGTCTGGATATTGTTTGACCCAAAGTCTTCAGTTGACAGGCCAGAAATCTAGTTGGTGCTTGCATCAATGGGAGCAACCGGCTCCATTTCAGCCGTGATCACTGGAAGGACGGAGTGAAGTATGCCATCCTTTGTCGTGTCCTTTGTGGTGTCCCTGGGGACGATCCTGACGACGATCAGAAAGATTGCATCATCTTGGAGGCTGCCCTGGAGCTGGCTGGGCGATTGATTCAAAGTGGGTTGATTTCCTCATTGTCACATGATGTTCAAATGATTTGACTGTTCAAGGCTCTATTTCTAGCTTCTAACACTTTCGGCTTTCAGGGGTGTGCCGGCTACAATTTTGTCATTTCTCCGTTTTCTTCTTGTATGACGCTGCATGTTGCATTTTATTTATCGTATTATATCGTATTCAGATTATTCTATTCTGCCAAGGAGGGGTGAGTATCAAGCTAAATGAAAGAAAGCCCAAAGTCATTGATTCGTTGGTTTTGCTGGAAGTTCTTACGATTTGAAGGAAATCTGATCTGACAACCACAACAACAGCATTGGGGGAAGAAGATGCGGTCCTTTTCCACGGCTCAGTCGGTCAGCTCCAACATCCCTTCTCCACCCCTGACTCGCTGGTGCAGGCAGAGAACAACCGGCGGAAGGTCCTGATCAAGGACTCAAGCAACCTGGTAGAGCTAGGGGAACTGGGGAGGCTGGGTGGATGTGCTCAAGAGAAAGGGGCGCTCTATTTGGGACTATGGACTGTCTTTCCCAAAATCCAAGCGATTTGGTGGAAAGCCATGGAAAGCCCATGTTCCTTCCAGATGTGTTTGCAATTCTCCACTCATGCCCATTCAATGATTCGAATTTGGGATCACGATGTGTCAATTGGAATGCGCAGATTGTTGTGAGTGATCCGAGTTGTTGACTCGTTTTGAAAGTCTTAGGTGCTGTTTATCCCGAATACTTCCTGAAGCTGTACTCGCAAGAGGATGAGGAAGCTGAGAAGGTTGCAGAGCCAGGCGATGAAGCGGCAGCAGTTCCAGTTTCCAACGAGCTTCCCGAGGAACCGGCATCCAACGAGCTTCCCGAGGAACCGATTTCCAACGAGCTTCCCGAGGAACCGATCTCCAACGAGCTTCCGGAGGAACCAGCATCTGAAGAGGCTGCTAGCGAAGCTGGAATCGAGATCGACGACGGGCGAGGAGGCAAAGAGCTGCCATCGGATGCATCAGATTCCGAGATGATTGACGCTCTCGAGCGAGGAGGCTCTGACCCATCCGAAGAAGCAGAAAGGTATTCAGGGGATGATGACGAAGAGATGGTCCAGACCTCAGTCGTTGAAACGGGGAAGCTCGTGAAGAGATTTCCAAAGTCATGTGAAGGTGAAGATGTGTGAAGTGTGGCCCTGTTTGGTACTCGATTGTGCGGCGCCGAGAGCACCCAGGACGGGCCGTACTGGTACATCAAGATGGATGACATGGGCTTCATGGATGGCGACAGCTTCCGTAACGAATTCGAGGATGAGGGGATGAGATGGGATGAGTCAGTGTGAGTCATTATCGCTCTTTCTCATTCCCTTTTTTAACACTATATATGTATATTATATGTATGTATATTTGTGTGTCTCTTTCAGTATCCTCAATTGCCGCTACAGAGTAACATGATACTTTTCAATCATTGTTAATAAAATCTACATGTACCATTGTATTGCTTTAATGTTATACACGCTCGGATATGTACATACACATACTACGCATTTGCATGTACATTTGAATTTTGAGAAAGTGAGGAATGGGGGCAGAGAGAGAGAGAGAGAGAGAGGGGCGGAAGCTGATCACATCTGGAACTGTTTTTCACCGATGTTCTCTCCCATCACTTCATTCCCGAACTTTCCAACTGGACAGCTGCCAAGCCATCAGTTCCATCGATCTGCCCTGGGTTCCAAGATGTTCCAAGTCTTCATCAGGATTGCTACGACCATGCCAAGGGAGAGGCTGAATCTGGTGACTTTGTCATAGTGGTAGACAAGTGGCACGGCTGCAGCACATTGGAAGTGAAACAAAAAGCATTTAGAAGGCATGAGGTCATGTAAGCGCAGCCAATCGTGCAGCACTTGGACGGAGAAGACTGTGATAAATCGATATGTTTGCCCCTCAGGAATTTCAAAGTACTCGGCGAGTGGAATCGGCCGAAAGGAAAGGTTTCAGCAAAGCTGAGAGAGATGAAAGAATTCTGGGAGCATAACCGAGATGACGAGGACTGGAGCTCTGACGATTCGGAGTGGTGAGCAATGCGCAAAAGCCGAGCTTGGCAGCGCCATGGGCAACCAATGCCAACCATGCCATGAAGTAAGATGAGACCAGGAAATGAATGCCTAAGCAACACCTTAGTGTAGCACTGGCCAGTGCGTACAATCGGCCAGTCGCCAGATTTGTGCTTTGCGTATGCTACTTAGCCACAAACTTGGTGATGATCGCATATTTATCAATAGTGGTGGTTTGTCATTGGCTGGTTGGCTGTCAGCTGCACTTCGTTGATCAAAGCATCCCATCCGCACTCGAACACTATCTATAATTTATAAGCATTCGTGCGCGTGTTCGCGATATGTTGTGTTGATCTACCATGTGCTCTCAATCTTGGAGTGGTTGATCCCCGTTGGATGGATCTGGATGCTTCTGGATGATATCCACGGCAGCCATCCACAGATTCAGTGCCCCAACCATGTGTCAGAAGAGTATTTTGGCTCTTATCCAGTAATTGTTTTTGTTTGGATGCATGTTATCCACAAGCACAACTGCAATACCTTGAAAATGCTGTACAATTATGACCAACTATGCCTTTATACACAACACTGTAGAGGTCGACACACTGTATCTACACAGACACACTTACATTTGCATGTAATTCATACATGTATATACATACATATATACTGTTTTAATCTATTCATTTTTCAACACAGTGATCATGAATGTCATATGATGTATGTGCATGTATGTGCATGTATGTTCCGAAGTTCACTACCTACGCTGTCACTTCTAAGAGTTTGGAAGCTACAGTTGCTTGCACCTTTGCAATTTGCGCACTGCTCTCAGCTCCTCGGTCATACGTTCGCAACGATCGCAACGCTCAGCGGTGACAGCCAAAGGCTTCACTGGAAAAATCTGTGCCATGCTGCGCGCTGTGCTATGGGCGAACATAGGCCCTAGGTATCCCTAAGCATCCCTAGGCCCCAACGCATCCCACCATCAAGCTGTGGAATGGCTCCTCTCAAACTGGGAGGTTGGCTGGTTCGCTATTCAGACTGTCCCCTGAGAATATTGACAAATTTTGGTTTTATCCATTCTCAGAGCTTGGCCGATGTCAAAACTCTCAACATTTTTGAACTACAAACTTGTGGGACCTTGTGGCAGAGAGGATTGCTTGCAGAGTGAATGTTGGGTTTGAGACTTTGCCATGCAGCTGTGCTAGCTCAAGCATTGCCACCACGATTTAGCACAAAGGCAGGGGATCTTGAAACAGCAACTGGACAGATTGGAACTGCACAGGACTCTTGCGCTATTTTGCGCTGCAGTTACTTGGTACTCTGCGTGACCAATTTTGCACAGGCTTCGTGGAATGCGAGCCTGCTGGTGGTGGCCTGAACTTGCTTGAGGCACCATCCCACAGATCATGGTGCAGTGGTCGAACTGTTGTGGCGTGGCAACGGGCCCTACGGGCCATAGACTGTAAGAATTTCCCTTCGTTTGCATCAAATATGACTTACAGGGAGGATTGTTGATGTTCTTTTCGGGGGATGATCCTCACTTTGGTATTCTCAAAAGCGACAAATAAGCACCAGCAGCCAGCAGTAGTCCCTAGTAGTCTCTACCTCTCGATACAGGCCAAAGTGTTCTCTATGTGGCAGATTGTTGTTAATTGGTGCCCATGTGGCAACGATGGTGCTGGCTCCTGACTTTCTGCCAGGAAAAGAGAAGTTACGCGCTGTAAAGATGCCGGAGGCTTGGGCCACTATCAACAGTTCGTTGAGCTTGCCGATGGGTACCCGGGTACTCGTACCATGGAGTGCCTGCCAAATACCATGTTTTCCCACTAAGAACGGTCATTTTGGGAGATTGTTGTCGCACTGGGGGCGTACCCAAACATTCATGCTCCATATCGGTGTTAAACGGCAACATCCAACCAATTGATTCAATTGGTGATGGTCGGTAGGCCCAAAGAACTATATGAGGTTTCACGAGGTGTCCTATGAGGTTTCCTATGAGGTTTCCCATGAGGTTTCCTATGAGGTTTATGAGGTTCATAGGTGTTCATAGTTTCCAGGGGCTGAGGCTATCGCATTTGAATCCCATGTGAATTCAGCGGAGAGCTGCCACAGGAGATCCAGCTGAAGCTGGTTTTCGCCAACGCCAGCGGCTCAGTAAGCAGAACAAAAAGCCGTTTGAAGGGCCAGTTTCAGCAAGGGAACTTGCCCGTGGAAGCAGCACCACCTCCAGCGTCTCAACATCAAGTCAAGTGTTCAATGCCATTTGTGATCACCAATGAATTTGCATAGAGAGAGGGAGAGACATCATTGGAATCTCACCATTTCTGTTGGCAAGCGTTATGGTTGTGAAGGACGACAACTCAGCGAATTTGTCGATTGCTACCACCACACAAGTCCAGATCTCAGGGTGGCAGTGGCACTCAGGTTTTGTTCAATTTTGCGTCTTCCTATGCACTTGCATGTTGGCTTCGACCAAGATGCAGAAATGTGACTCATTTGCTTGGGTTCGGAACATCTGTGCATATGCCATGGTCAAAGTAAGGATGAGGAAGGACTGAGTGGTGATGAGGAAGTGTTTTTGTTGGATAGACATGCATGGCCCAACTTGTGTGTGAAAGTTTTTGGTTGATGACCATGCTTCACTAGTCACCCTGAAACTGAGTGACCTTTCTTCTTGATTTTTTGTAAAGCAGTGGGAACAGAAATCCTCCAAATACATGTATATGATGCCAATCGCATCCACCACAGCAGTTTTACAAGACAATTTCTGATAGCTGCTGGTGAGTTGGCAAAGTTAGCTCCTGAGCGAACTTCTCGTTGCATGTGGCCGGGACTGTCTCCATTTGTTTGAAGTACCTTGTTGTCAGAAGGGACAAGCGGCATGCTCCAGCGGCACGCTCCAGCGGTTCACAGGTCAAGGAGATGAAGAAGATCATTTTGCAAAGGACCTGGGTGGTGAGGAAGCATTCCAGGTGGTTGAGATTTCCATCGGTACTAGATGACACTAGTATATCTTGAGATGCACCGCAACCATTCAGAGGTTTAAATGTTGAAATGATTCAAGTCATAGATGCATGCCCGTTGATCCAGATTCATCAGAGTTTCTGTATAGTATCATTGGATGGCATATCGACTGCTTTACATATGCACACCAGCCCGGACATTGTTCGACATCATGCTGTGGGCTATCGATTTAGAGATGTTTAGAGTGTGGTTCAGTGTCGAAAGGTATGGTGGGAGGAAGCAGAAGCGCCACAGTGGCGATCACAATCGCATCCGGATAATGATGATGATGATGATGATGATGATGATGATGATGAAATGATGAAATGATGAAATGATGAAATGATGAAATGATGAAATGATGAAATGATGAAATGATGAAATGATGAAATGATGAAATGATGAAATGATGAAATGATGATGGTGGCGGCGGGTGAAATGATGAAATGATGAAATGATGAAATGATGAAATGATGAAATGATGAAATGATGAAATGATGAAATGATGAAATGATGAAATGATGAAATGATGAAATGATGAAATGATGAAATGATGATGGTGGCGGCGGTGATGGTTTTCATGATGACGATGAGGATGATGATGTTGATGATGATGATGATGATCGACGATGATGACGATCATGATTGAAGATGATGACGATGATGATCGTTGATGATGATGATGATGATGATGATGATGATGATGATGATGATGATGATGATGATGATGATGATGATGATGATGATGATGATGATGATGATGATGATGATGATTAGAGATGATCACGATGATGATCGACGATGACGACGACGACGACGACGACGACGATGATGATGATGATGATGACCTTGACCGCGAGCGAGACCCCGGTAGTATCTATATTTATATTATTTAGATATTTATAGTCTTCCTTGCTTTGGGTGTAGGCCCCGGGATGTTGAATGTATCTGTCAACATCAACCATCCAATTGCGGTCTTTGAAGTTTGCCATTGCGGAATGGTCAAAGACCTTTGTGCCGCCCATTGACAGGTAAGTAGATGTCAAAGCTCATGCCCTGCAATAATAGGCCAACAGATTATAGCAGGTTCACGCACGGTTCAGTTCGGAAACTCCGCACGCTAGGCATTGGCCTGATAGTCCCAATCTTATTCCAGCAGAACAAGTCGACAGGTTTGGCACTCAGTCTCCCACTGTAGTTCTGCGATGGGAAACTACTGCTCTCGAGAGAACTTGAAGCTCTTGATTTTTCAGGGTCATTGAGGATTCTAATGGAGATTCTTCACATAATTGCACATACGTATTTCGATACCGAAAATTAATTGTTCACTTTTCTTGGGATTTTTGTTTCCGCCACTGCGGTGAGCCAATTTATGGATCCAACGTAAGAGGTTCTTACTTCGTTCACTGCAATACTTAGAATTGTTTAACACATTGGCTCCACCAGACTTTATACATTTTTGATGCCAAAGGGCCACAGGATGCCACAAGGCTCATGATAGCTGGTACCTAGCAGGAAATCCATCCTCGATAGTCACAGTAATCATGATAGTGTGTCAATGAACCATCGTCAAGGTTCATATGCAGGGAATTTTCCTTTTATCTCGGCAACTCGTCAAAGTGATTTGGATAACCCTTTAGTATCGATTGGCCACTTCTAGCCAATCTTAGCCAATCTTAGCCATTTAGTGGAAGAAAATGGCCCCTTCAGCACTTTCTTCGAGGAAAGGAGTCACTGGGGAGACCCGAAACTGCAACCGAGGATACGGCTCTTCGCAGCAGGTGCGCGGCGCACGCAGAGCCGCGGCTCGCAGAAATGGTGACCCGAAGGGTACTCCAATGAGTTGAGGATGATATGGCGAGCAGGGTCAAGCTCTTAACCAACCGATTTCATGGGAAATAATGACCAACCATTTTGTGGGGAAAACTATGGTTAATGATGAGGGAACCGGGGGTACAGGGTGAACTGACCCACTGCCATGTACATCAAATTCAATCATATTATCCTTGCGAAGCATATCAGGCAGATCCATCGTAAGGACTTCATTGATAACATGCTTCGCCTAAGAAACTGCCATTGTTTTTGATGGTTTTTTGAGCGTTGCTTTGTAGCAAAGAGATGGTGGTTACCATCGCCATCGGTATTCGGCAGTGGCGCGCTGCCAGGCAAAGAGTTGGGCGGCAAAGGATCTGAAGATTCGAAGACACTGAAGGATGCGCAAATCCTCGTTAGTTCCAGCCTTGGAATAGCCACATCATGCCACATCCATGGGTCAAAAAACGGGAGTATCCACAAAGTACACCAACATACACCAACATGGTGATTTTGAAGAGGGAAATCAGCGTTCTGAGGGCACATGTGTGGGCACACCCGTCGCCCCTTGCTGTACTCACGAGACCCATGCGCTGGTGGTGAACGAGCCCCTAAACATGACAACAGACCTCTTTCAGGACAAAATGATGGGCAGGAGCACTTTTTATGTGAGCCCGAAATTAGACAGTGCACCGCAGCACCTGTTGGGGTGCGAATGGGGCAAGCAGCGAAAGTGAAAGTGAGGTGAATGATACTCGTATGATATGGTATGATATGATGGTTGACATTCTGGATGATATGATGGATGATATTATGGATGATATGATGGATGACATGATGGATGATATTATGGACGTTAATGGTAAGTGGATGCAAGTGGATTATATCATGTTCCTATGCCTTCCCCTGAGACTGGTGGTTATTCCCTGGGTTCGTTTGCTCAGGCCCCAACGGCCCAACTCCGGTCCACGTCATGGCAGTGGGGAGCTCGGATGACAAAAGAGGTCGGTCTCGTTTGTCGTGGTGGAGACACGTACAGACATGTGGAGAGGAGGAGGGGGGAAACATTTTGGAGACTAGGAGGGGAGAGACCTGGAGAGAGTGCTCCAGAGAGTGGTCCCCAAGGTGCAAAAGGATGGAGGTGAAAAGGCCGTGGAGAACCCGGAGAACTCCTCCAAGAGAACTTCTCAGCCGAAGCCTTAGGACATCTTAGGACCTTAGGAGTTCCTTCGTGGAAGCACCCAGCAGCTGGGGGTTGGGGGTCCCTTCAGGCGAGCTCAGTGTTCAAAGGTCAGTGGTTTTCACCAGATCTTGCGCCCGTTCCCAGGTGCTTTTGCACTGTCCTATGAACTCAGTGCTACTCAGTGCTAGTTTGAGGGCTAGTCTGTTTACCTCTGTTTACTGTTTACTCCCGCTGGACTCAAATGCCGCAGCGACTATGGATCCGGACTCAAGTCCTGTCCGCCTTGATCATGGTTTCACAACTCGTCCGTCTGCTAGACGCCAGATGGACACCAACGAGGCAAGTATGGAGTCTTAAATCTTGCACCTTAAGATGCGCAAAGAATGCGCCGCATTTTTTGTGGAAGTAATTGGAAGCACCATCAGCTGAAAAGGAAGTCGTTTCTGAGTTGTGCAACTCCTTACTTGCCAATAGAGCATCCAACTAGTGCCGCAGTGGCGCCTTGTGCTCCGGCACTGCTTCAAGAGAAACAGTGCCTTTGCGCATGACATCTTCGCGGCCCCAGGAAACAGGCTTGCCAGCGGCAACCCAGTTGGAGATAGTTGGAGGGTGTTTTATTGGAAAATGTTTGATCATTGGTGATTTAACTCGTGGTGGATTTCCATGCATTGTCTCCCAGGTGCAATACCAATCAATTTCAGCGTCAAGCTCTTGATCTCACATGATTCATTCGACCGCTTTCCTACATCATGGTGGAGGTTCTGTTCCTAGCGGATCACATTGAGTCGGTCACTTCAGGTTTGCTAATGATCTCCAGGGTGCTTGTTCCTTAGGCTCCAGGCTGTTGGAATACTCTGTGCTTTCCGTAGACCAGCTTGGGGACCACGTGGGGCAGTCTTTTGAAGCCTGCAACTTACCGTGGTGCAAAATTTCTGCAGCTGCTCAACCATGGCACCGCCGTAGCAAAGCGGGAGAATCGCAAAGGTGAAACCATGTGAAACACCTGAGCTTTCAGCAACGTTACACCCACGCCTGCCCAGCCAGCTGGAGAGAGATCCGTCGGCATATTATGTTAAGATATGTTAAGGCATTCCACTTCATAATAAAGAGGACTGGATATCGCTTTTGTTGCTAGCGGGGCGGATCCCGCGGCTGTCCCCAAGTATTTTCTTTCGGTTTTCCGGAGCAATGAACGATGACGGCGGCAGCCTGCCGCTTGCTGAAACTGGCATGCGCAGATGTTGCCCACACCCTGATGCGGCCATGCCGCCGAGGAAGAAGTCGCAAGCTGCCCGCACGAGGCCTGCGCATGCTCTTGCTGAAGTTGGCTCTAACTTTGGGGGCTGCAATAGCCCTTTTTGCCTTGCTACCCATGAAGGCAACTTGGTGCGAAAAGGGTTGAAAAGATGGTATGGATGAAGTATGATGGAGTTATGTGCCAGTGTTAAGTGGTTCAACCAATGCTCCACGCAATTTGTCTAAACATGTTTAACACACTTAATGTGGTTTGATTAATACATTTTACTGTAATTTCATGTGTCATTCAATGTGTTTCAACATGTTTCAACATCTCAATGGTGCCACGCCACCATCCAAGGTCGAAGCTCCTGGAGGAAGTTTCTCAGAGGCCCTCCAAAATCCTGGAGTCGAGGCACCCCTTGAAACCGACCAACCGAAAGAATTGGAGGATGAAAGGATTGATGAAAGGATTGAAAGGATTGAAAAGATGCAGAAAGGTGAAGATCAGCAAATTAAAGTTGAGAGCACTGCACCGGCAGATTCAACAGATCAGCAGACGACCAAAATCCAGCCCACAGCTGCCACAGCTCCAAAGCAGAAGAGCGAGAAGAGTCCTGAACCGTCCAAGCCCCCAAAAAACAAGTCGAAAGACAAGGCTTCCACCAAAGCAGAGGACAAAGCCGCCTCCAAGCCAAAAGATCACGAATTCCCTGGACCTGTGTCAGATGGCAACGTGACTGCATGCTGCACCACCAGTGTGAGCGAGCGTTATTCAAGTGTTGTTTTTTCGTCCTGGGAGCAGCTTCAAGGTTCAACGGGGAATCAAGGAAGACATGACTTAACTTGCAAATAGTTTCACCATTGTTTACATCTTTGGACCCCCGAATTCCGGACACAAGGATTGCCACACGTTGCGACACATTTCCTCTTCCGGGTTCGATCTGTTTTCGTTCAATCCTGGGAACTGCGTTCGCAGCCAAGACATCCACGTGTGCTTCTGCAGCGACGACACCGACTGGCGCCCGCTTGCAGCTGCAATCAACTCCACCTTGCAAAATGCAAAACGACCTTTGGCGCAACATTCGTGAGCTATCCATTTGTATATCCGCCTTTCATTAGGCAATGATGACAAGTTAATGTTAGGAAATGTTGGGAGTAGAAATCATTTTTCCCCTGGAACGTTGGTTGAAGTCTGAGGACCTCAGCTCATTACCTTCCACTTGATCACATCTCCGGAGCTGGCTCCAGTGGTTGGCAGCGTCCTTGTCAAAGTGCTGGGACCAGCCCTCGAAGCGCAGCTCAAAGTACATTCCAGTGCCGCCCTGCAGAACCGGATCAAGAGCCTCTCGCCATGGCCCCTCAAAGCCCTTGTTTCTCACCTGGGTTATGGGTGGCACATTGGCAATTATATGTATGGTCATGGATGGTCGCATGGCACCATACATCAGCATGCAGCCTTACATGTATATACGAACGTCATCAAACATGTTTTTTCATGCATCACATAGTTTGTCACATTAATGCGTCCGTGCTTGTTCATATGTGATATTTTGTGCTTTATGTTTTTATTAACGTATATATACATATTATAATATATACTATATATAGATATATATTTTAGGGGTTTCTTGGGCCTGTATGTCTGTTGGGCAGGCTCCAAGACCCTGGAACTATTTCTAAATACTTTGGATCTATTTCTTGAATACATTAGGATTTGTGCTTGTGTCATATTTGTATCCGAGCTATTTTCAATCGGTTCCCTTGTGCCTGACGAATCTGGAATTGTTTATAAAGAAGTTGGAACTGCTAATAAAATGTCTGGAATTGTGTATAAAATGGCTGGAAGTATTTGTGCATGTCCTGGAAACATTTTACACAAAATTTGACGGTGTTGCTCTTGCAGCTGTCTTGCTGATGATTTTTGAGTTTTTCGTGGTTGTTGCCTGGTGCCTTGTGTTTGTTCAACAATTGCTGCTTTCAGTTGTTTGTTGCTGCTGGCTGTTGTTGTTTCTTTTGCTGGTTTTGTTGCTGTGGTTGCTGCTATTGTCGTTTGGTTGTTGTAGTGGTTTGGGGTGATATTGCTGATGGATTGTGATTGCTGGTCTCTTTGTGATCTCAATTTGAACAAAAACCGGGAAGGAGATCACCAGGATATCACATTGCTGTGATTGTTGCGCTGCGCGAAGAAAGAGCAGACTTCTCCTCGTTACTATCTATGTTAATTTCAGTTTTTGCCTAGTCATCTTAACTTATGCCTGCAAAGACAAACTTGTCTATATGCTTTTGGGATCCTTATTCTTGTAATGCCATGATCAGGTACTTGTTGGC
>VSDK01001298.1:126818-147827 GCA_009767595.1 Symbiodinium kawagutii
AACTATTTATAGAGAGTAAGGTCCAAGTAGTTCAGAACGGTTCCGAACGGTTCTGAACTATTTCCAAATGGTTGCAGAAAACAACTTTATTGTTTGTAAGTATTTATGATAATTGGCATTGTTAGCACTATACACAACAAGTGATTGTGAATATGCCTACAATTTCAAAGACATGATTTCCGCCATAAGCAACATCGTGTTTAAAAAAACATTCATCAATTCATGATTCTTACGATTTATGATTTATGATTCGTGATCAAGAATGCAGACTCAATGTGTTTAATCATCTCTATTCATCATCAAACCTAGTGGCGGCCCGATTCCAATCTGAATTGACCAGAAAAAACAAAAACCCAAGAAGCCACAAAGGGACGCATCTTGAATATCGAGGCTCTCTTAGGGCTGCGGAAAAGCTGACCATCAGCAAAAGGCCCGCGAAAGGTCCGCGCGAAGGATCAGCCAAAGGTCCCCGAAAGGCAAGCGCGAAGGGTCAGCGAAAGGTCCGCGAAAGGCCCGCGAAAGGTCCGCGAAAGGTCCGCGCGAAGGGTCAGCGACAGGTCCCCGCAAGGCCCGCGAAGGGTCAGCGAAAGGTCCGCGAAAGGCCCGCGAAGGGTCTGCAAAAGGCCAGCGAAAGCGAGAAAGGTCCCCGAAAGATCCGCGCGAAGGCTCAGCGAAAGGTCCCCGAAAGGCCCGCGCGAAGGGTCAGCGAAAGGTCCGCGAAAGGGCCACGCGAAAGGCCAGCGAAAGGTGTGCGAAAGGTTCGCGCAAGGGTCAGGGAAGGGTCAGGGAAGGGTCAGCGAAGGATCAGTTGAAGTTTCCCAGCGGCCCATGGATGCCCATGTGCCAAAACTTAAGGTCCTAGAACCTGGATACCCCCAAAAATACAAACGAGGCCACACCCGCCCAATGCTCTTTCTGGGCAGTTCAATCCGAGATAACGATTTTTCCCGAAAAGTTTCCCAAACTTGCCAACATAGGATTGAATATCAGCTCGAGTTTTGCTTCGATTTGCGTGGGTCAAAGACGTTTGGACTTATTCGCTGAATGGCTTGGACGATGGCCTTCAATTACTTGGGTTGCCCTATACAAATTACGTCGAATCATCAGGATGCAAACGCGCTTTCAGCTCTGCGGCATGTTACATTTCGCTGAATTTAGCGGATAACGTTGATGACGGCGTAATGAAAAGTTATCCGGTGATCCGGTGTGTCGTTGTCAATGTAAATCATGTTACATTATTGTTTTTACTGATGTTTGTAGAAGCTGGTTTTGCTATGTTTTGCTACTGCTCATTACTGAATACTAATTAGTAAAAACGATGAAATAATGTGGTTATAGTCATGCAATCTGAAATATAGTATTAAACGATACCAGTTGTCCAGCCAGATTATCACGTCTGTTTCCTGTACCGAAACCGGGTTCTTTACCGAGAGAAATGAATTTACTAAAGTTGGTTTCTTGGATTGTTTAAAGGTGTTGACTTTAAACATCATATTTGTAACCATTGGTTTGTCGGGCCTAAAGGAACCCCAAACACAGAGAAGGATGAAGCAATGAGCAAACAACCGATATGATTTATGTGCTGGGCCCGGACCAGCTCCTGTTACTTGAGTGGGCGGTGCTAATATTAATTTCATATGTCGGAACCACCACATGAAAAATCGTGATTATGATTGTTGATAAGAAATAATACCAACTAATCAATTGCATAACAAGTACCATATCTATTGGCTCTCTTGGCTTTTCGAAAGGGATCAAGATTAAATAATGTCATCCCAGTGACATCCAGTTCACTTCGGTGATTGTGATATTATGGATCTATATGCGTGTGGGGTTATGAAGTATGTTGTGCATTTGTGCAGTTTGTGCAGTTGCACAATTGCCATCCATTACGCAATTACCTGGTGCCATGTTCAATGACTTTTTTCGCTAGCCTTAAATTGTCGCCACATAAAATGATTTCAGTATGGGATTCGGCAACTATGGGAAGATATCGCCTTAACCCCTTTAATGCGCTATTTCAAAAACACTGGCAACAATGTTAAAGTTTCGTTCCAGCCAGTTTTTAAATAGTTCCAGCCATTTCACAAATAGTTCCAAACCCTCCAAGGCTCAAAACAGAAACCAGGAAATAAACAGGCCCAAGAAAAGCCTAATATATATATTTTCTTTGTATAAAGACAATACCATGTACATGGTGTGTGATGGTGTGTGTGTGTATGTGTGGGTAAATAGAAACTGATATACACGTATGTGTGCGTCTATGCGATGTCTTTACTCGTTTGCATGTGTGCCTGTATGTGTGCATCTATTTGACTACCCCATCGCATCCCCCTGCCAAAGTCTTCTCTAAAATGGAGGGACGTGGGAGCCAAAAACATTGCCTTTTCCTGTGTTTAAAACATTTGCATTTTTGGCATTCAAGGCGGTCCCCGATTTTAGAGAGAGTCTTGTGGGATATGTAGTTGGTTTGGCTCCAGCAAGTATCAGTATTGATGGGATAATGGTATGCGGTTTTGATGCACGGAACCTTAATTAAGATTTAGAAAGAACACATATTTCGTTGCCGTTGCAATTTTTGCGATTTGCACATTTGTGGTACCGGCGGCTTTTATTCAGAGGAGGCATTTTGTATGGAGGGGACGATCCAACATTTTAAAAGACGGAACTCATTCCTCCTGAATCCTGAAGTCAGTTTTCTCAGCTCTGGAATGGGGACCGCCTCCATGTGCGACCTCCCAAAAAGCCCAGGTGGATTTGCTCTTTGATGAATGGGACCACATAGTTAATCATGTATATATATATACATATATGTTCTCTATTTTTATACATATCTGTATTTCTGTTTGTGGTATATCTTGTGTTTAAATGCAACGCAATCATATGTAATCTATGATTTGTGTGCGTATGTATCTATGCTGCTATGGTCAGTGTGATAACTCGAATAGGTTGTATATTCTGGTGCTCTAGGGGTCAGCGTCCGGGGTGATTTTGTTGAAGAGCATTGATATCATTATGACGCTACCAACGGAGAATTTTGAGACTCCCGGCTGCTGCATTTTAGGTGTGCCTGCCTTTGCACTGGTATGGGTTTGCATCCATGTGTATATGTGTATGTCCATGTGCATGCGTGTGTTTGCGTTTTTTAGCGCAAGTTTTTGCATGCATGCGTTTGCCTGATGTGTGTGTGTGTGTGGTTTTCTGCTTCTATGGATTAGCAACTGGTCACTTTGCAAACCTATATCCGCACGTTTGCTCATGCTGGCGCCACTATGTAAATTTATGATAATCTATGTTTGGAAATGTTTGTATATGGATTTTAGCACTGGCTATATATGTGGTTGCTGAAATGCACGTGTACTTGCGCGACTTATTTCCTTCCATGACTTGTGTATGATGTGCCTTGTGCACTTGAATGTAAGCATTCTTGAATGACCAGATGCGAGGCCAAATCAGCTATCGCAAGAGCTCCTCTGCACGGAAGGGCCTGGCAAGTCCCTTTAACTTTGCTCCGTTTTACTTGGAGGACTGTCATTGAAGGAACTGGGACATGCTGTAACCATTTTTTGTAGATGTTTGTGGATGTTTGTAGCTCGTCGGTCACGATGTGACCAGGATTTCATATCTCAAAGCAATGACCTTCCACAAAGGCGGGCTTTGACGGATCAAAAACAAAGTCACGATGAGCGCAGCAACATGTAAGAGACAATCTTGGGTGCAGTAAAGCTCAGAAAGTAGCTTGAAGAAGTCACAGCAACAAAACAAAGTCCATGACGCCGACCCTGCAAGCATGGAATGCATGACTGAAACAATGTTTGGTACGTTTCCTCCATGCCGAGGCTGATATACCTCGATACTGATGTCCTCCTTATGGGTGACATTGAGGTCCTGTGGAAGACCGATATGAAAGGCTCGCCTGCCGCTGCCGTTGAGGATTGCTCCCAGAGCTTTGAAACTTGGTCATGGGAGGCTTTCTGGGTTGTTGATCATTGGTGCTTATGAACGCTTATCATCAGGTCGTATGACTGAAGTCTGTATGGTCCTTCAGACGGGGTTGGTTGACCAGCCATTTGATTGAGCCAGCAACAGTGAAGGTACCGTCATCATGGGAACCACATGGTTGCACCCTGGTCTTGAGACTTCCGCCTGCTGCCAAGGAACTCTATATCGACTTTGCTGTGCACAGCCTCAGAAACCTGCACAGTTCTCTGCACTGCTTACCCTCCACTCACAAAAAATAGGGAGCAAACCTCTATGTCACAGGTTTAACATCGGCTTTCGAGCAAACTGTTCACCGTCGGTTTTATGTGAGTGGGTTCGGGAGCTTATTACATCGTGGCCATATTAAAACCCAGGAACTGGAAGAGCTGGGATTGAAGTCCAGTAGTCCGGATGCTCAGCTTGCTCAGTGCTTTGACCGACCTTTTCAGTTGAAAGCCCGAGACAGATACGCATGGCTAGTTGATTCGAGAGGCCATGACGACATATTGACATGCGCAGTAATTGAGTTTATCATTCTTTCGCAGCATGTTTCAATCTGGAAAAGGCCGCAGGATGCTTGTACTCGCTGGGGAAAACTCTGACCTTGGGCCAATGCCAATTAGCCAATGTCGCAGCCAGCGCTGTGTGGCGACTAAGGTCTTAGTCCCAAGGAATGTGTCTTCAACCGCGGCATTTTCCTCATGGACGTCGCTCAGTGGAAACGGCTACACATCACCCAAGACATCGAAAAGTGGATGGGGAAGTATCGGGAATCCAAGAAGGACCGCATTCAGATCGTTCTTTCCCATGTTTGCTGCCTGGAGTGATCCTTTTTGGCAACTGCAGGATATTTACAAATTCGGGATGTCTCAACCACCGTGGCTCCTTGCACTCCACAAGAAGTATCGCAAACTGGGCCCGGCACCTGGGCAATGTGCCCTCGATGTCGCTGGGTAAATCTTTTCCTGTCAGGTCCTGAGTGGAACTGCAGAGGCCTTGGTCGTGACACCCTTTCCTTGAAGGACTTCGTCCCTGAGAAGTCAGAACTCAACTCAGAACAACTCCGTTTATCCAAGAGTTCGACATGTTGAGGAAAGCATCATTTCTCCCGTCACTTGCGAACACTCCGTAGCACCTGCTCCACAAAATTCAGCAGCTTCGCTTTACTTGCCTGCCACATTTAAGCATTCCTAAGCAGACTCAGTAACTCCCTGAACCAGGCTGAACCAATGAAGACCATGAATAGTGCTGGGCGATTGTCAGACCTTGGTATACCCACAGGAGCTGAAGGATTTGAAGCTCACCCTGGGTTTGGATTTCAAATCGTTGCAGAAGGCATGAAATGACCTGGCATCGTGTCACCCTGCACATCCACCAAAGCCGATTGTGAGATGCAGGTCGGTGCTCGCGCTATGGGAGATCAGGCTACGCCTTACATTGCGCAGCACACTTAGCTGAGCTTCGGCTCTGATCTTGGGAAGTAGCTTGCCACAAACACACAAATGCAGGAAGCGAAGATGTTTTAACCTTCCGGATGGCAATGGAGAGAGAGAGAGAGAGAGAAGATGTGAAACATGGTGCAACCCATGATCTGCCCAGAAATACTTCCAGTAAGCTGGAGCACATAGTTGGAAGTTGAGGTCCTGCTCCAGGGAAGCCATGCTGTTGCATTTCAATGGCAAGCTCAAACCCTGGCGCAGTCACAGATGGGTTTGGTGCTCAGCTGCTGGCTTTTTCCCAAGAAATCCAGCCTCACAGTAGGCTCCAGGCCGGGCCACCCTGCTTGGACTCACGTTGATGGTAGTGGTGAAGATGCACCATGGTGCGCCCGACGTTTTCCCAAACTCATGGCGAGGCATCACGGCCCCACTGGCTCCGCCAAGGCGAAAAAGCAGCCATCGCCCATGTGCATCGTCAAGGCCAACACGTTTCCAACTCTCCCGACGAAGAACGTCCATGGCATGGGCTTTGTACGCTGTGCTGACATTTGGCTTGGGCCTTGGTCATTGGCACAGCAGTTTGAGCCAGGTGTGTGTGTGTGTGAGTGAGCCTATAGTCCATGCCGGTCCATGATTCCATGACTTGGGCAACCACAAAGCTGGCAAGTTCCTTACTCAGTTCCAGTGTCACACCCAAACATGTGAGACTGGTCTCTGTGCCGATCAGTGTCAGGGCCAAGAATTTGGTCAACAAAGCTGCCTGGGCACATGGGGACACATATGGACACCTCCTTGAAACACGGGCAGCATGCAGAGTCCAGCACGAACCCATCCACTCCATCGTACTTGGTGTCAATGAGGGTGAAAATTGGAGCCAGTGGAGAACAAGAAAATGCCAAAAAGGCCCAGCCATGAGCAATGGTGGACCACACACACTCAAGCATCAGCGGAAGAAGCCTTCAAAGGCCTTGGTGGGCGGAAACGAGATCGATGCTGTCCCAAGCAACGTCCAAACGACCTCGTGTAGTTGGGTCCATAGACGATGCTGTTGTTTTCATTCTGTAGGTCCATGACCTTTCCATATCGATTTTCATATATATGTACATTACAGATGCTGTGGTGGTGGGCTAGGCTTGAAGTGGGGCCAGGTGGGCCAATAACGCTCTTGGTATTCGCTTTATCCCTTCTGTTGTTGCTGTATTTTGCAGTCGGCTGGGGATAGAGTGATTTGCGCATGGGGCAATGCCGTTCATGGAGCTATTGCAGTGTGTACAAGGTGGGAATTTCATTGACCGCGTTCGTGTTGGATCCGTGGTTTGTTTGTTGCAGCCCCGGTTTTTGCCATGCCGCCAAAGTGCTTGGAGTGATGAGATGTCGGTGCTATCAAAACCATTTTTGTGCATGTTTGCACTGCTTTGCTGGTTTGTTTCGCCACTCGGCATCCTGCCAGGGGAAATGACACTGAGCATCATATGATTGAGGAAGCCGTTGAAACCACCTGAGTTTCCAATCAACCTTTTTGCCGAATAATGAAAACTTAAAATCTCTTGAGCCGCAGCAAGCAAAAAATAGGACTCCACTACAATCCAATATAGGCACCTACCACCAACGTGTCCACGCGTCGCAAGTCTCTTGGGGGAACACCGTGCACTTGTTTGCCCCAGTGCAACGGCCTGCAAAAAACGACCATGGATGGCTTAAGCAAACTCCTTGGCAGAAAGAGTGAGGGGAAAGACTAGATGCAAATTTTCTGTTTGATCCATAACTGTTTGTGGCCAGGTCCGTTCTTGCGTACAGGTGTGGTGTGCTATCTTGTGCAGTATCGTGTATTATCGTGTATTGCGTGTGTGTGTGTCTTTTATCTTTATTTCATGATTGGGATTTCAACCACGGCCTGTGAAGGTGGAGGGGTGTCCCAGGTCGAACTTCTTGTCCCCTGCGTCGGCAGAGCTTCTCAACGCCACGGCCGTGGACTTCTACCAGCGGAGGGCCACCAGTGAGTAGCAAAATCGCCGCCTGGGGCATGCCTTGGGCTTGGGATGGTTACACCGCTACGGGAGCTTAGAGCATCTCCCCAGAGCGTCACAAGCCACCAATTGTCCCTAGCAAAGTTGGTATCCTTGGATATCCTTCGATCATACTTCACCATTGGCTTTCAACGCCGCCAGTGTTGGGATGAGTAGCCAGCGCTCCCCAATTTTATTTGTTCGTTGGGGTTGGCCATCCATATGACGCTGGAATTCCACTGCTACGGCGGATGGGTGTAGCCGACAATATGATCATATGACCATTTCTGCCATCAGATCATGAGTCAACAAGGTGGGGATGTGTACAACCACCAGGGCAATATCAAGTGGTTCGACCGTTTGAGACCTCTCAAGCAACACAAAAACATGTTTTTTTGCCCCTCCATGTTGGTGGCTCCATTTCACAGCAACAAAGGCACCATTGTCAACTCAGGCTGCGATAAGGATCATCGTTTTCAGCTAAGTTCTGGACTTCGCCATTTTTTGCCCAAGTGTTTCGAGAGCTTATGACAGATCTCAGACAACCATTGCTCGATGTGGCTCACAGCCTGGGGCCACAAAAAGCCAGATTGAACTTTCAGGGTGCCAGCCTACGTGATAGCACCACTTTTGGGGGACTGGTTGGATTGAAATGATTTCCAGCAGCAACATGCAGACAGACCTTTGTTTCCATCTCCAGCGGCCCAACGCCCAACATGTGATGCCACGAGAGCCCATGAGCGTTGGCTGCTTAATGACAGAGGCCATTTGTCGAATTCCTGAGTTGCATCAACCTTGCACAATTTGCAAGAATTGTGTTTTGTTGTTGGTCGTCGAAACCTTGACCTGGGTAGCTTTAACCCAGGATCCATAAACATTTGGGTTCTTTGTGATTATTTGTAACCTGTGAGCTATTCCTGGTTGGGAGGTGAAGCAGCCCCGGTGCATGTTCATTTTAGGCTAACAGGAGGGGTTCTGCAAATGAATCGCTATGCCTTCAGTGGAAGTGCACCGCGCTAGGCTGACCTCGATGTTGCGCTGGCTGACCCGTCATCTATGGAGGCTTCTAAGGCCTTGGCCAAATGGGCCATAGCCGGGATCTGAGGATCTTGGACATTGGTCCAACGCGACCTTTCCACGTCACCATGGTGATGAAGATGCCGTGGACAGCAGGTGAGCCTTTCCCGAGGCGAAAGCGATTGGACGGAGCCTGCAGCCGCAGGAGCAGATGGAGGCAGATGGTGCCGGTGGCGCATGGATTTGGGCGTGGATGCGGATGGAGCAACTAAATATGTGCGTTCGGGGTGCTTTAGATTGATTTGAATTGTAGAATAATATTGTTTGTATCTCAATACATCTCAGTGTCCATGTGCACACGTGAATGTAGACGTGTAGGACCATGTAGGCATATGCGATATATCCCGAAGTCGAAGACTGGGAAAACCTTGTGGTTATCTCCTAATATGAACCATCAGACATGAAGCCACCTACGGGAGCGGATGTTTCAAGAGTATTTTGGCATGAAGGGAACTGCGGCGAAGCCACCAACTGGACCTCCAAGTGCTACTGAGGAGTCATTCCCCAGCGGCCCCAGCGGTTCCAGTGGCAATCTCAGCATCCACTGCGGCAGATATGGGCAGACAGGTTAGCAGTTCGTAGGTGGGATGCCTAATTCTACGTTCCAGGAATTGTGAGATGGGGAGTCCGGTCGGAGATCCCATGGCCACAATAACGGAGGTAGTGATGTCTTTGGCCAGGCAGACTCCAAAAGTGAGTTGTTTAACACTGCGGTTGACCATATTTGACAACTGTCACTGGCTAAACTTATATTTGACGATTCGGGTTGCTTGAATATCTACCGACCGATCAATGCGAAGGGCGAAAGGCAAACGTTCTTCTCATGACTTGCGAGGTGTGAATGATTCGCTCACTTCTACCGTGACCCCAGAGGCTGCTCACATGTCTCCCTTATAGTTTCAACAAGTGACTGTGCGCAAAGTTTGGCAAAACGATGTTTAAAGATGTGAAGAAAAACATGCGGATTGAAATCATCCAACCATCATTTTAAAACCTTTAGCATGGAGGCGGCAGATCTTCGTGAGTCTTGTTGAATAAAGCGCAGTGGATGCAACAGAGGGAGAGTAGAGGATTCAGCTTCGGATTGGCGACGTGGCAGGTAGGGACATTTGCATCCTCTTCAGCACGTCAGGCACCACGGGGTCGAACCATCACCAACCATTGCCCAACCATGGTTGAGGCGAGGAGACGACCCTGTAGCTTCGCGTACCACATGTTAAACACAAAGAAATTACCTAGCATGCAAGACGTAACACAACATCTCAGGTCATCTTAGGACCACGGTTCCAGTGCCTCGAATCAAGATCTTTGCATGTAGGATGAACTTTCGATGCATCGAGACGGACACGATCCACTCCATCCCCCAGACTCACGACAGGCTCGGCAAAGCACCAGCCATTGGCCCAGCATATCCTGCCGCGCAAAGGTGAAAGGTCACAATGGCCATAGACCTTCGCGAGTCTTCGAGCCAGTGCTTCGGCCAAGGCAGGAGCCAAAGAAAAACGAATTCTCTCGTGCTCCCACTGTGTTTTGGATGTCGCTGACTGCGTGTTTCCTCTAAGGGTGGCAGTGGCCAAGTGGCAGACTTGTGGCAGACTTCTGTGGCACGATTTGGCTCGACAGGGAGAGATAGTTTGAATGTTCGGCCGGGGTTGCCCCAAACGGCACCTCTTCGCTGGACGCAATGGAGACGGGAGATGTGATGTCGTGGCAAGCTTGGGTGGTGCTAGGTGGAGGGTTCGGGTGTGCAGTGAAACTGCATTTGACATATTACTTTACTTGATGCCTGAACCATGCAGAATGGGTATGCATTTTTGCTATGGTTGGTTACGTTGGCTGAGTCCAGTTCTTTGTTAAAATTTCAAACTGCATCAAAAGAACAGGGGGTCGGACCCTGGCCAGGCTCAATATTGTTAAGTTTGGTGCTGCTATTTCTGGAAGTGGGATCTCCGGAACAAGTGCTCATGGGCACCTTGGCAGTTTTGTGGAATCTCCGCATTGTTTCAACCGAAGACGCCTTGAGCGGATTTTCCAATTCGGGCCTTGTCTCCATCGGGGCCCTTTTCATCGTGATGCATGCGGTGGACAAGTCTCGCGTGGTGGATTATGCTGCTAGAAGAATCTTGGGAGCACACCTCCGTGATCGAACAGTTTTGCTACGGGTTTGCCTCACCGTTTTCATCCTATCGGCATTTTGCAACAACACCCCGCTGGTGGTGCTGTTCATGCCAATCGTGCGAGACTGGGCAAGAACGAATCAGCGTGCACCATCAACGTTCTTGATCCCATTGAGTTATGCGGCCATCATGGGCGGAATGCTTACGACCATTGGCACCAGTACGAACTTATTGGTCAACGGCCTTCTGGAAAAGCAAGGCTGGCAAATCAAAAGGGGCTGCCAAATTTCGGGGGCGTTGTATTTTTGTAATCTCTCGGGGATGGTACCATCCGCCTTTCACCAAATATCATGCTGCCTTTGCTGCGTCTCAAATGCTGCATCTCAACCCAACCAGGCTACAAGCCCTTCGGCTTCTTTGAACCAGGCATTTTGAGTTTGCCCATGGGGATGATCAGCTTCGTCCTTATCATTTCCCTGGGTCCAATGGTACTTCCTGACAACAAGGGAGGTCTCTTTCGACAAGTGCGAGAGCACGGTGACAATCTGGTCACCGCCCTTGACATCACACAGGCGGGGTAGAGAGGTGATATTGTGACAATTGGGGCATCCAAACAAGAGAACAGCATACCACGGCTCTCAAAACTGGATTTCTTTTAGTGAAAAGAATGCCTTGATTCCAAGGAGGCCCACGGGTGACCCACGGGTGACCCACAGGTGATCCACAGGTGACCCATGCGTGACCATTGGTTGCGCAGGACTCGACATGGATTGGGCGGCGACCCGATGAGCTGCTCTTGGCTTTGGGTTTGCCCACCAGCTGCCTTTTGAAGATCCGGCGTCCCATGTGACTCAGCTGAGATCACTGAGAGCTGGTTCTGAAAGGGCGAAAAGTCTATGAGAGAGATCGACTCATAGCATCTCATAGCATCTCATAGCATCTCATCATAGCATCTGCATCTCATTAGAACACTCATAGCATGTTGCGCATCTTGTAGCGACTGACTTGGTCTTTGCATTACAACAGTGGCAAATTTGTACTTTGCTGCATGGCCACCTGGAAGGCCAGATGCGAAGGGCACTTTGCACCTCACCCTGGGCTCCCAACAGAGAGAGCCGCTTGCAGCCCAGAGGGCACCAGGGGTCACCGGGGTTCACAAGGGTTGCAGCTGGAGCTGTGACAGCAGCAGCGGTTGGACATGAAGGGCACCCAGATCTGGACAATGTGACTGACAAAATGCCACTGACAATCAGAGTTTTGGAGATTTCTGATCATTTCTGATCCCATGAGGTTGGCCAATTCAGATCCCAACTGCTGTAAGGATCTTGCGCCCATCTTCTCCAAGAATGGAGGCAGATTTGGAGCAAACCTTCAACCTGCGCTTCCTGAATCTTGATATCGAGGCGAGCTGTGAAGAGTATCCCGACATCCAGGAGATCCAACCCGTACGAGAAACAGAGCCTTGGCTCAGGGGAAGCAGGATATCTATCTATCTTTATCTATCTATCTGTCATATCAATTAATATAAGATTGAATTCAATCAAGATATATGTAGATATATATATATATATATATATACTATTTACTATAGATCAATATGTAAACGCACGTTGCGGCGATATGATTGGGAACGATGAACTCCAGTCCCTGTCACCTGGCAGTCATGAAATCGGTGGGAATCAACGGCCCGACAGGTATCGGATTTGATCGTCAGGAAACACAACTGCCCATTCTGCCAAGGAACGTGCTCAAGCTGGAGACTTGCTTCTTTTGTCACTGCCGAGAGATCGCGTGGTAGAGATTATCTCCAAACAGGAACCTGGAATTCGCGTGCGAAGCTTGCACGCGAATCAGGTTCTCTCTGAACAGTCAGAGTTTGTGGAGCTTGTGCTAAGCCACAATTCACCCTTGCTTGGGCAGCCAATCAGTGCCTTTGCCGCAAGTTCATACAAGTTCTATTGCTCTCAGCCCTTTTGTTTGGGAGGATAGTGTGGATAGAACAGTTGTTCGACAGTTTCTTCTTGGACACCAAGCCGTGAAGCCATTCATGTCGTTTCTGACTCAGGCAATGCTTCCAGGATGGTGAACGAAGCTTACAATGCAGGTCTCATAGCAGTGCGGTCGCGATACTGGGGTACAGCCTTTGCAACTGATCAATCCGAAGGAAAGGACACAAGCAGTCCATTCAATCGTCGTGCAAGCGCAAATTTTGTGGCTGGAGATGTGATTTTGGTGCTGGCACAGACAGACACAACCTATCCATCTGCTCATTTTCTCTTAGTCACGCGTTTGGGTTCCCTACCCAGACCGACTTCGTTTTATGATTTGGTGCCTTTGCTTCTCTTCATCCCTGCACTTGTCTTAACATCTCTAGATGTCATCAGCATGGTACAGATCTCAGTGACGCTGTCAACTCTTTTCATTATGGGCGGCTGGATCAAAGCCACAGAGATCCGCACCATAGTGGATTGGCAGCTGCTGATCCTTATTGGAGCAGCTCTGGGAATAGCACAGGCCATGGCGAAATCTGGATTGGCCGCCGGCATTTCCAAAGGAATTGTATCAAGTGGGCTTCCCAACTGGTTGACTCCATCCTTGCTCTACTTGATTGTCATGGAGCCTCAATGGCATGGAAAGTTAATCTTTGAAATATGGTGTGTTGAGTCGAGTTCATCGTTTGCCAAGCTTAAGTATTGCGGCAAGAATAGGTGAGTTTCAGTAGGCCGGCATTTTTGTTTCCGCCTGTTTGAACAGGCAGAGGTATATTGTTTCAGTTGGCAGCCCGCACTCAGCGCACAGTTTGAAATACCCGTTCACATGATGTGCACTCGCCAAAAGTTGGTTCAAACAGCATTATTTGGCTTTAGCATATGGAGATATGATAAAACATGATGAAATATGATGAGATGTGATGAAATATGTGGCTTGTGCGTCATAGAGAGATGGAATGCTACGCCTTCGTTGAGGTGACCACTGAGTTGGTGACCAACAACGCTGCAGCAGCTTTGGGAGTCCCGTTGGCGATCGACCTGGCTGAGAAGATGGGTTTGGAATCTCCACATCCCTTGGCTCCTTGAAGCGGAGCTAAGCCTCGAGAGTTGTGTCCAATTCACAACTGGTACTTGCCCACCACTGGTACATTACTTTGGTCATGGTTTTGCTACCTGGAAATCCTGGAATTTAGGGAAGTACTATGATAATTTGTGATCGTCAGTAGATTTGATGGTATATTGATTAGATTTGTGAAGCATCAGTAGTTGGATAGCCACAGCTTCGGTGCACATGTTGGCAACCGAGGTTATGGTGGTCATGATTGCAGCATCCACCTCATTTGCCTCACCCATTGGCTACGCCACCAACCTCATTGCTGGAAGCTTAGGTCACTGAAAGGTCACTGAAAGGTCAGCATCTTCACCCCGGAAGCTCACAAGTGAAGCAACAAAAACCATGCTATGGCATAGCTACAGCCATCACTCCGAGGTCATGGGCCCAGGTGGTTATTCCTTTCTGGACTTTCTTCGCTTGGGTGGATGCCTTGACCTCGTGTGGCTCGTTGGTTGCAGCCTTTTGCTACCTTTTATGTGGCCAATGGTATGAGCTTAGCAGTGTGGTTCCTATGCATAGCCAGAAGCCTTCTTAGAAGCCCTGGAAAACGCGTTCTTTCGCAGAGATCTTTCATAGATCTTCCAATTCCGCCGATTGATTTGGACCTCAACCTTGTGCCTCAATTTCGATGTCAATCAATACGACCTGTTCTTTAAACGATCCAACAGTTCCACAAGAAGTATCTCATCTTACTTATTCTTAGTATACTAGCCTTTGCTAGCGGAAGTTGGAACGGTCTTCGTGTCATTGCCTGGGGGCAGGGCACCCAATCCATATTCAGCCATGGGTCCTTCATTCGCGCAATGCGTACGCTCAATGTGGGCAATGTGAAGGGAACTGCTGGTAGCTAGATGTGGTACATCCAGGTGCACCACCGCAATCCCTGCTCGGTGGAAAGCTGGCCCAAAAAGGGCTAGGAGCTTCCGTTGGTCTGCGCTTCTTCTATTCCAAGACTTCCCGCAAGGGAACCAGAGCCATCCGAGACAGAAGGTCTTGGGTGCCGTTCTTCCAAATCTTCGCAGACCAAGACCCACCTTTTTCTGCAGAAAATGGCAACATATCAGAGTGAAGATTGAATTTCACTTCAGGAAATGAAATTTAAGTCTTATGATCCAAGACATGGCACTCTTGTTTGTTGGAGTCTTAGTTTGTCCAATATATCGCTGGTGGCTTGACCTCTTCTGTGGCCCTTGCCGGTGGCAATGGTGGCATAATGTGGCATAGATGTTCCAACAATCTCAGTGATCACCAACAATCCACGAGTGAACCATCTGAAATCCCACGATCTCACCATGAAGCTCGCAGGAAGGCATCGGAAGGCAGCTGCTCAGCTGTGAGCACGGTCACGCAACGCAGGCAACGGATTTGGAAGATCTGTCGGGTTGGAAACAGTGGTGCTCAGACGTGGGGCATGGTGGAACCATCTTGGCGCAACTTCTAAACCATTCAGCCAATTCTTGCACCAAACGCGTGGTCATTTTTGGATGAGCAATAGCGATCAAATCATATCAAATCATGTAGTAGAGAAATCTAGAGAACTCTCATCAACCAATGGTTCGATATGGGACCATCTACCATATAAGGCCTAAAACTGGCAATTCCAAAACATGTTTTCTTTGATATGGAACTATGAGTTAGGGTGCCCGCGTTTACTCAACATGCGGAGTTCGGGGCCACTGGATGCCCTGCAATCGCCAAGATTCCTGAGGCCAAGCACTCAACCGAGCTTCCCACAGGGAACTACAGAGGCAAAGGATGTGATATTTGCATGATTTTTGCAGATGAGTTCTTGGTGAGAGAACTTTGGTCCTTCCATGTTCTTCCTTTGATCCTTCGGAATCCTTCTCAGTGCTTCTCAGTGCCCAGTCTTGAAGCCTGTCTTGAAGCCCATTCAAAGATTGGAAAGCTGCGAGGCTTCGGTGCTGCTTGCACTGCAAAGTCTGGATTCGAAGTATCGAGAGCCGCTGCTTGCGGAGCTCCTGTCAATGTCACGAGAGCTCAGGCAGCGAAGATGAACAGCTCATTATCTCAGGAAGATCTCAGGAAGACCAGCATGTGATGCATCTTGATGCCGTTGACTGTTGGGAAGTAGCTACGGAGCCACAGCATCCTTTTGCATCAATACATACAGATACTGGTGTTGATCGTTTTGACCTACATCCAACAAATATATGAATATACAGATACATATTTACAGATAATGGGGGAGAGCAGGAGTTTGCAGGAGACCGGTACGGTAACCAAGGGGCAGTCATGATGGGTTGGGGCCGGGTGAGGGTTGTGAACCATGGACCTTTTGTGGTTGCCATCACCTAAAGCTATGGGAACATTTGCCCTAGGTAGGATGAAACGATGAGGCTGTTTCCATGTAGCTGTGAAGCACAACACGCTGGCAATGTCGGCCCCCAATATACTGTAGAGCCCCCCCTCCAGAGTAAATCGAACGTTGCAAACCACTACAGCTGCTGCACAAGCTTGGAAGAGGGGCCATGTCCGGGCAGTTCAGTTTGATTAAGTTGTATCAATGGCTCACTGCAATGAATGTTGAATGTCATTTGGCTGGGCCCGAAAATAATTGATCTTCCCGAGAATCATCATTTTGGCGTATGAAATGCCATCAGGACCCACGGATCGACCGCACATCGAGAGTCTCTTGACATGCCAGTGGCTGCCAGGGCAGCAAAGGATCGGGCCTTGACTCAGAGCAAGCGAAATTCTCAGCTGCAGAAAGAGGTGCAGATGACCATGGCAGCGGTGGAGATACCCGGATACCAGCATGGAAGATCATGAAAATGAGGCCCAACGACCACAGTAAACACCAGATGAGAACAAGGAATACATGGTGTTCGCCAGCTATTCATATCACAGCTGAGGTTGTTCTTAACATGATTTGATGATACTTAATATGTTTCAGATATGTGTATATATAATTATATATATATATATGATGATTATTATGTATGTATGTTCACATATCTCCGCGTGTGTGTGTTTGTGTGTGTGCTCATTCCCAGGAAGGGGGTTGTCGGTTACAAGTCATTCCCTATGCTTACAGGTGATGTTCCCATAATGTTGGCAGCTGCATGTTCGTCAAAGATGCCTGGTTGATCCTGGTTGTATCTTCGAATCGCTGCATCCCTATTCTTACTGCTGGTGATATTTGCAATTTGACTTAAATCATTTTACATCCCTATCGTCATTGTTGATAGTGACGTCCATAGTTTGCTTGTTATCCTTTTTTCCTTGTCGTCGCTCAACCCAATGACAGTAGATAACAAGAAGCCAGAGAGAGGAAGCTGTGGGTGGTTCGGTGCTAAGCTGGATCTCCGATTACAAGTCTTGTTTGTATATTATTAGATTCTAAGTCACTTATACATGCTAATACCCTTTGATTGCTTATGATTGGGTATAGTTCTTTCAATGAAGCACCATGAACAGCTGAATCTACATGACCCCAGCGCAGCTGAATCCAATAGAGCTGTAACTTGACCACGTGCCGCAGGCTGCAGGCCAGGCAAAACTCTTCGAGACCTTGGCAGCAGCCCTGGGGGAAGGGGTCATGGTGTCGTTGCTGCTGGTGGGTTACAGTGGAGCCACCAGAAATCCAACGACAGGGGAAGATACCAACAATCACATTGGCAGTGACATCACGGGGCGCCCACACAGGTAGCAAATCCCAATAGCGCGGCGGCGACACGTCTTTTTTTGCCACTCGTGTCCATGTTTCGTAGGTTCCTAATGGTTCCTAGTTCCAGAACCGCGCTTTAACGTCTTCAAGGTCCAACAGCCAAACACATCAAACATTGCGTTTGGCGGGCAACTGTTTTATAAGACTTTACTGGCTCGGTCCTCTCTGTACATTTTCAATGCATGCAAGCACGTTTGAAGACCCGGCTTTCCCAGCACTCTTCGCCCGGCCACGATATCCACGTGTGACTTCGGAGACATGGGCCCAACTGACAAGTTCTCCAGTGAATGTGCCCTACCCTCCCCACCCCCGGCCCGCCCAGCCCACCTGGAGGTGAGAAGAAATAGAAGATTCAAGAAAACATAGATCCGCAAAAATAAACAACCAAATAGAAAAAACGAGAATCACAAAAAGTCAGAAAAAGTGGGCCAAGTCGTCCCACCCAAACCAGCAAGAAGCTTTAGAAATCCAGAAGAAAAGTGAACGCACCACCCGCTGTGCGCATGTACCGCGCAGTTTCTTCGTGCACGAGTGAATGACAAGAATCATCCGAACTGAACCTTGCCGATGAAATGGGACTGGTCCTACGGGAGTTTATGGGAAGGGAGTGGCCCTTCAGCGATGTCAGAGGTATTTTTTTACTGCCCTATCCTGGCCCTATCCCGTTCTTGGTGACAAGATGCCCCTTGAAAACATCACCTGCAAGGCATGAGAGCCGATACATGTCAATAGAATCATGTAAATGTTTGGATCTTGGGCAGCCAATCTGGCGACTGAAGGTGGACTTGCAGCGGCAGAATCAATGGTTTGAAGAGAGGCGGCGGAAGCTCGATGACACGAACAAGGCAGAGCTGGGTCGGTCAGTTCAACCTTTCAAGCTCTTGCCGATGCAGCTTACTATTCCTCGTAGCTGTGCTTGTAACAACTATATATCGTTCTTCGCTAATGCCAAACAACCATTTAGATTGTGCTTCTGCATCTCAACTACTTCCCTCCTCCTCCTCGTGCTCCTCTTTTTTTTGATCCTTTTGGTGGCGTATTTCGTTTCAGAGGGGTGCAACCAAATTCACCGCATATGGTATCAAATACAGCAATTGCGGCAATGGTTTCGCAAGCCGATACTGCTGCTAAACTGTGGAGTGCTTCTGGCTCCTTACTGCCAAAAACTGGTGACTTCTACGCGCAGATTGTTTCAGAATTTTTCCATGCTTATCACAAGAATGATCCATCAGAGCCATCAATTGCCAACGATACAGTAGGATTTGGCCGGTTTGGTCACTGTTGGCCAGTGGCTGATCATGTTGTCTTCTTTCAGAGGGAGCAGCATGGCTTTCTTCAGCTTGGCTGGTGAACCTGACGCTCTTGGGCACTCAGATCCTGCTGGAAAACGAGCAGACGCAGATCGAGAGGCCTGTCCTAGCAAGTAGGTACGGCATGGTACGGCGGATGTGGCTCTAATGACGCAGAGGTTGTGGCCTAGGACGAGTTTATCGGCTAGAACTGTTCTCCACTATTTTACTTATTTGAGTAATTCTGTGTCAGGAAATTTCCTGGGTCAGTGGCGGGGGGGGGATCAGGCTGCGAATGGCAGCAGAAGACGTGGCAGCTGCAAGGCGAGAGAAGTGTTTCTCATTCTAGGGGAGCAGCCCATCAAGTGCAGACAATGATCAGACAATGCCGAACAAAGTTTTGCAGTATGAACTGTACATTTGTTTTCCGTTTGCTTCTATGCCATGAATGTTTCCTCTCATCATGCCTTGACAGCATCTTTAGGCTTCGTCTGGAACAGCCTAATGAGATCAAGAAGGTGCTGGTGGAAGGGCTGGGTGTGGCAGGATCAGCCCGGGATAGGGACTGACTGCATCGTGTTTGGATGTCTTTGGATCCTTACCTTGAGGAGAAGTAAAGTGAGTAGGCAAGAGTTGATCAAGAAGTCGTGATAGTCCGTGTATGTATGCCTGTGTGTGTGTGTTTAGGTTTGTCACGTGGGACCCGTGTGTGGCCACCGTGAAAGTGCCACAGGTATTGGTTGCAAAGCGCGGGCAGATGCTGGATCGAATTCAAGAGTTGGAAGAGGACCTTGCAGGGGCCACCCCGGGCTATCCAAGGTGCCCCAACCGAAGGCATTGCAATTAATAGGGAATGAGTCATTGAATGGGCATGATGTTTTGCAAGCTGTGGCATTGTGTCAGACACAAATCTGAAAAGATTGAGATTGGTGGAACCAATGCGTTTGTCAAGCCTCAGCACGACCAGCAGCCCCAGTTTACACTGATAAATGCCAAAGTAGAGTAGCCAGCAGGTGCAGTGCAATGTAAAGCTACATGTTCTCCATCAAGCTCTCAAATTCCTTGTGCCCAACGGAAAATGCGTGGGATGGGTGGGCATCATGTCCCAGCCAAAAACTTGATGACCTATAAAGCCAGCCATGATGCACTATCTTTATTCATCAGTTCTTCAGTTATATTGAGTTATATTGAGTTGCAATTTATTTACCTGACTTGTTAGCATATTTTAGGTCTATTAATCAATTTCATCATGTTTCGTACACTTTAGTTTTTAGCATATCTTAAGTCTACTGAGTACAGTTTAACCTATTTCTTTGTGCAAAAAATTGCGTCTTAATTATTGACTACTCCTTCTGGGTCCCAGGAACTGAGGCAGCTGGAAGATCTGACTGACGAGGCCCAGGCACAGCATGGCCTTGCACCACAACCAACGGGTAACCCTTTGAGCCAGGCCACCACATTTACAGATACAAGAATTAATGATTAAATACATGTCACCCAAAAAAATTAGAAATAAACACAGATACACAATATGTTTTAGTGGCAGGGCACCGTTGCGGCCGCCTTTTTTTTGGTCATTTACTGCTTCACTTATTTCTACATATTTTCAAGGTACACTGCTTTTTATTATTCTAGGTGAGGGCTTCTTGTTAGTGCGAGATTTTGATGGGTTTGAGCTTACTTCATTGCCTTTTTGACACCAAGCACTTGTATGTATATAGTTTCCAATGTGTTGTGTGATTTTTTGTGATAATGTAGTTGGTTATAGTATTGAAAGTTAGCAATCTCTCAGCTTCCTACGTCTATGGAATTAATGGGCCCTTGTGCAACATTTGTATTTCCTTTTTATAGATATTCCACATGTGCATGGGGTCCATCTACTAGGCAATGCCATATTTATTGTTTTTTTTTGTTCGTATAAGATAAGTGGATGGGTTCTGGTAGGACTAGGGTTGTTTAAGTAAATTAAGGTAATTTTATTTATTCCCCCCTTATTTAAGGGTATATAAATTATTTAAATTATAATTATTAATAGTTAGTTTAAAAAATTGGATAAATATATTAAGTTATTTATATAATTATAGTTTTTTATTTTTATCGAAAATACCATAAATATTATAAAATATTATAACCAATTATAAAATTATAATTATTTATATTTGATAATAATTTAATAATTAATAATTTAAAAATATATTATAATTATATAAATATTATTAAAATTTATTTTAATATAATATTATTTTTTTTTAATATTATAAATATAATATTTAAAAAAATTAAATTATTAAATAATATAATATAATA
>VSDK01001298.1:148557-165664 GCA_009767595.1 Symbiodinium kawagutii
TTTTGTTTAATTTATTCTTAAATATATATTTGTTAGTTTCCCTACCAGAATCCCCTATTTTAATTGGTTTATTTCTATTTTTATATGGAAAGAAATGGTTGAAAAATAGTAATAAAGCAATAAGCTGACAGACATAGGAATAAGTATCGTAATATCTACTAATCAGAATTAATTTTTAGCATGGCTTATATATAAATTTTATTAAATAATTTTCTGAATATATATATAAATATTATAAATTCTATTAATTAAAAATATTTCCAGAATAATAATAAAGTAATAAGCTGACAGAGGCAGTAATAAGCATTACAGTGTCCACTAATCAGAATTGGTTTCTAGCATGGCTTACATTTTATAAATTTCATTAAATAATTTCCTTAATATATATGTAAATATTGTAAGTTTTATTAGTCAGAAATACTTATAAAATAATAATAAAGTAAATTAATTATCAGTATTAAATCTAAATTATAAAAATTAAAGATATATTATATTTTATCTATATTTTTCTTTTATATTTATTATATGGTTATTTATATTCTAATTTATTTAGTCTAAAATATTAATAAATAATATATTAGTAAATAATAGGTTATAACCAAATATTAATAATATATATATAAATTTCTGGCTACTTCCATTGTACAGCTGGGAATAAAAGCATAAATACATGACAAATTATATTAAAGAAGTCAATTGGTTCCATAATATGTTAAAATGAGATTATATATTCCACCAGAAGATTTTATTATATAATATGGTGAAATGTAATATTGTTTAAAAATTAAAGAGCATATTATATTTTAAAATGGTAAAATATAATTAGGTACCAAATACCAAAATATGGAAAAATATGGCAGAAAATATAATATCAGGCCCCCCAAGCTCAAGTATGGAAGGATATGATCAAAAAATGGCACAATATGGCGTAAAAGTTGGTTTGAAATGGCATAGTATAATGTAATATGTGGTATAAAAGGCTTTTATATGATATAGTATAATTAAATTTAGTCTTAAATGGAAAAATGCAATATGGAAAAATATATCTTAGTAAATGGAATTTGATATTATAAAGTAACAGGTTGCAATACATAATATGATATTGCGATATATGGCATCAAATTATGTCTAATATGGTAGAAAATATTAAAATATAATAAAATGTATTAGGAATATGGTGCAATATCACAGAATATAATTTAATATGGTTTTTTAATGACTAAATCTAGACTAAATTGGCATGATCTGCTTGACTATGGCACAGCATGACATTATTCTAAAAGTTGTTGTCTTATTGGATAATGTAATATGGTTTAGTAATGCAAACATATGGAATAATCTGAGATATTATGGTAGCATATAAATTAAGGAAAAATATTTGATATGGTAAAATAAAGCAACATATAGTAAAATATAATATAAAATATTTTCAGGTTACATATTACTTACTATGGTAAAATATTTTCTAAAATTTGTGAAAGAATTCGGTATGACATTACATGGCAAAAAAATATTTAATATGGTATGATATGCTAGAATATGATGCAATAAAATATGCTAGGGCAAAAACTGTACAATGTATATAGGATGGCCTAATATGGTATAGTATACCATTAAATTATTTTAATAGTTTTTGTACAAGGTAATATGCGCAATATGGTATACCATGGCATCTCAGTGCTATATATGATTTTAAATGGCATTTAATGAGCCAATATGGCACAATATAGTACGGCTTGGTTTAAGAGGATGCTATTAATTCTAATAAATAGATAATATAGCACTTATGTACTTAGAGTATTTTTGCTGCCTGAACCGTTTGCAACGTTTGCAAACGAGACCAGATTCAAGATTCAAGATTCAAGATTGAGAAAAATTCTTGAATCCCAGATCCAAGATTTAAGATTCAAGATTCAAGATTTCAAAAAACTTTTTAAATCCCGAGGCCAGATCCAAGATTCAAGATTCAAGATTGAGAAAAATTCTTGAATCCCAGATCCAAGATTTAAGATTCAAGATTCAAGATTTCAAAAAACTTTTTAAATCCCGAGGCCAGATCCAAGATTCAAGATTCAAGATTGAGAAAAACTTCTTGAATCCCAGATCCAAGATTCAAGATTCAAGATTGAGAAAAACTTCTTGAATCCCAGATCCAAGATTCAAGAGTCAAGATTCAAGATTGAAAAAAAATTCTTGAATCCCGAGGCAAAGATCAAGGGAGCTTCTGGGTTTCAAGAAGTTTTTTTTAATCTTGAATCTTGAATCTTGGATCTGGCCTCGGGATTCAAGAAGTTTTTTGAAATCTTGGATCTTGAATCTTGAATCTTGGATTTGGGATTCAAGAAGTTTTTCTCAATCTTGAATCTTGAATCTTGGATCTGGCCTCGGGATTCAAGAAGTTTTTTGAAATCTTGAATCTTGAATCTTGGATCTGGGATTCAAGAAGTTTTTCTCAATCTTGAATCTTGAATCTTGAATCTGGTCTCATTTGCAAACGTTGCAAACGGTTCAGGCAGCAAAAATGCTCTAAGTACATGAGTCTCATGCTTGTATTTGTGTCTTTGAAAAGATTCATTTCTATTTATATTACTTATATATAAATCTCCATATGGTACCCCCAAAACTCCAACCAAAAATACAAGCTGAATATATAGCTGTGGTGACAATTTGCGGGGGGGTTTTCCAGGGGGGGGTACCAAATATATATATATATATAGATAGATATAGATAGATAGATATATGTGTGTAGGGTATATATATATATATGTATATGTGTGTGTATATGCTTGTCAGAGTCCAACGGCAAGATACAGCAAACCTGGAGGGGGAGATTCTTTGCGGTAGGTTATCCCTACCTTGGGGGTCCCGCCAAACAATTTCAGTGAGATTTCTTTCGCGTGCTGAAAGGACAAAATCTGGGCACACTGGGCTTCAGTGTTCTCCCTCTTATGGAAACTCGTGTTGTATCCGATGTCAAGAAGAGATGCACACCCGTCAATATACAGGCTTGTTCTCCTCAGAATGACTTACTGATATGCTGAAACCATTCTGGGCGGACTTCTCGACCTGTCTGTACTTTAACTGTTTTGCAAAAAGATTTTGGAACAGCATGAACTATTTGTTGCCATGTCCCTCTACCACCAGCTGTTCACATCCCATAAATGACCAAACTGTTCTGGCTGTTGTGACGTTCACCTAGACCCATGGCCATATATGGTGGTTTCTCAAAATAGGGGTACCCCCAAATCATCCCATGTGTTTCATTGCTTATAGATAAACCGGCCATTTACAGTATAAACCAACCATTTTGGTAGTACCCCCATGGCTTGAGAAACCACCAATATAGTTTCTATGTTGTTGATCCAGTGCACCAGGTCTACAGCGCCCCTGTATCGAGCCGTAACCCTTTCCTGCGCGTAGTTGTTCTATGCAGCAGGCAATGGTGAACCCAGCGGCAGAAAATTCTCTGCAACCTGCGCCCCAACCAAGTTGCCTCCTATACGCTGGAAACTGGACCTCTAGGCAGTTCTTCTGGCCAAATGGGAGTAAGTGAAACATAACAAACTATCCTGTGAAAAAAAAAACATATTCTTTTCATCCAAAGTTTCCCATGAAGTTGAAAAGTTCGGATTCCAATTTTGGTTTTGGGTAGTGCTGTGGGCCCAGCTTCTCCAAGGGCTCTGGCGACTTGCCAAAGACTTGGTCTCAACGTACCTTCTGCACAAGGCCAAGCTCTTTCAGCAAAAAATCCGCAGCAGAATGTCTCAGAGCAGGGCTGCCAAGGTCACACTGATGATGCGAATCTTGTCGCCACTTTGCATGCCATCACATTGACAGTTTGCCAATCTCTGATAGAAAAAGCATCTGCTGCAGGTGTCAAGAGATCGCGGGCGACGAGAAGCAATGCTCCGGGCAGCGAAAAGTGATGAAGTTCAACTGTATCATTCTGAAGCCTAGCACGTTTGAACAACTTTGAAATGAGCAGTTCAAGTCGTTCGAGCATCAAAAGAACAAACATTATCAGAAAAACTGCTGTGATAGAGGGGTGCTGTGGAGCTGCTGCGCTCCAATAAACATCCCTGTTATACAATGTTCCCATGGAAAAGTCGCGCTGTTTAAACATAGCTTGCCTGCAGGTCTTGGTGATGTCTGACATCGGCCCATGCCCAGAGCAGAAGAATCGAACCAACTGGTTCCCAGCAGTGAGCCCTCGTCGCCCAGAAGCCTCCTTTCAACTGAGAACCGAAACGAAACAATTTGGTGGTCATACAAGAACCTTACCTGGTGCAATTTGTGCCTTTTTTGCACATTGCAAAGCTTGAAAATCACAAGTTGAAGGTCTTTGGTTCTCATTGAAGGGCACTTCTCTGCGTCTTGGTGGCAGGGTGCGCAAGCGCAAGCAGTTCAAGAATATGGTTGGACTATCTTGCTCGCCGTTGTGAGTAGCGGCGGCTCAAACCGTGGGTAGACCAGGTACCAAATAAACATGCCAACCTCTTTGGAATGAACCAGTTTGACAAGTACGGCAGTTTTCAATACAATAGTACTGCAATAACAAGATAGAGCTATCCAGGCTTACCCAGGCCTCAACCGTGTTCATTCGGATTGGACAAATCATCGGCTAAGAACAAGACTTCTGTACTCATAATGTCGAGTGGAGTGACTTTAACATCAACAATAAATATCAATATCAATTTGCTATCATGACTTGAGCATACCGCACACCTTATCAAAATGACCTTCACATCAACAATAAGGACATGATGATAGCCGACAGAATCGGATCTGCGGCTCGCTTGCGCCTGCGCAGCGTCCTGTAGGTAGTATTCACCCTGAATGGCGCTCCATGGAACGGGATTGGCATAGGACTGTCGGTGGTCCTTTCCGATGGTCCTGCCCTGCGAACCAGCGACCAAGCAAAATATGTCCGAAGCAGCTTTCGCAGCATCAAGCTGCCCAGTTCGTCTCAGTATCATCATCACAAGCTTCGATGGCGATCACACAAGTGATGATCAAACAAATCATCTATTTCAACAAACATCCACGTCCGTATCATATCACACAAGTCTTGTTCAAACACCCTCACCCCTCTTGGACATCACTGAGAGCCCTTTTCTTCAGCTGCCGTTTAAATCTGGTACCTCACTGCCAAGCGCGGACGCAGTCGTTCCAGCGCGTTGGACAAGCGTTCGGCACTCTCGGGGAACAAGCCAGCACGGTTGGACGACTGGTGGGTCACAAGGCAAATCAAGTTGGAAAAGTTCATTCGGGCCAGGGTCTTATTCAGATTGCGCACATCCCTCTCAGAAACAGACTCCGACAACGGCTTTGAGCCAGTCGATTCCTCCTGAGCAGCTTTGACCGTGCTCAGCAATGTGAAGCATGTTTGTGTGTGTGTGTGCCTGTGTGTCAAGTGTGTCACAGACTCAAAACAAGAACTAGTAGGACAGGTGCATCCACCAAGATTGGAACCATAGTAAGCAACTCTGCCATTAGAGATGAAAGAACAGGAGAACCTATTGCACAATCTTGGCCACTGCGTTTTGGTCACCGACCCACACTTAGATCTAGAGGAGGGGAGAAACTACGCCTTGGGCGCCATGTTTCATACATTCAGAAGTCCCTCCTTTGCACCTAGATTGCCATGGATTGATATTTTTTGAAGCCTTGCTTTATGACTCTCCTGGAAACTAACATAGACCCTACCAAAAAGGTATCCAAAGAAGAAACTGATCTTCCCAGCCTTATTTGGGAGGGTCTATGTTAGTTTACCAGAAGGTATATAACCCTCCTTTTCAGGAGCAAGTGGAGAAAGCTTGCTGTTTGGACACCTACGTTGGGGCAAGCTGGAAACCTTGCGGACAACCTTGTCTTGTTGGAAACCTTACCTGACAAAATTGCAAAAGTGTACCTCGATCAAGGTGGCAGTCTTATCATAACGCTTTGCTCTGGAACCCTGCTTTCTTGAGAACCTCACCTTGGCAACCCTGCTTGGAAACCGATAACCTTGTCAATCCTGCTTGCTTGGAACCGTTAATCAGCGATGTTTTTTGGCATCCCCCTCACCCCTCTGGGAATCCGAAAACCTTCCTGGGGAAATTGAATGTGCTCTGAAAATGTATAAATTGTGCTTGGTGAATTCAAATCTTACTCTTCAAACAGCCAATCTCACTCGTGAATCTGACTTGAATCCCTTTGGGAAGCATACCGCCATATTTGGGAATTTGACTTGGAAAAATTTGCTTGGCAGCCTTACATGGGAATCTTTTGCGGGGAACCTTTGAACCTCACTTGGGACCCCTGTTTGCAGCTCTGGATCTATTCCAAGACCAAACTGTTTGGCCTGTCCTGTTTGGCAACTTACCGTCGGTTCACCGTCAACACCTGGGTCACTCAACTTAGACCCAAAGAAACCTATGCATCACCAGATCCAAAAGTTTTAACAACAATTCTCAACCATCAACCATCAACCATCAACCATTAGCCTTAACTTAACACAAGCGATTAAAAACCATATTATCAACGGTATAATCCAATAATCACCCACTATCAACCACTCTTTTCTCCCCTGATTGCCTTCAAGAGCTGCAGAATCTCAGCTGCTTCCCAAGCAAAGCCCATTTGTTGAGCCTGGCTGTGCCCGAGATGGGGAGCCCTCCCGGTGCCTATCATTTCCAAGTTGCAGGTTTGGAGATTCCCCCAAGCTAGTTGCGAATGAAAATCTGCAGGCAGTTGATTCACAATCGACCTGTAGGACCTGCTCAGCAACCAAGAGTCCGGTATCTTTCATCCTTGATTAATCACTGACAACATGCTTAAAGTATCTGAAAGTCACAACTTGGCCGAAATTCAAAGAGACCATCCACATCCTCATGACACCAGTTCTAATGAGAAACGACCAATGGATAAAGCCAGTCTTTGGATCAACCAAGAGACCACTGTGAACTAGCCGAGCTGCTCTAGGGCCTGATTCAAGAAAAAAATCTGAGGTCATGTCCAGTAGCCTCGTCCTGATTCCCAGATTCCTCAGGAACCAAGTAGTATCCAAGTGCCGTGCATTTCTGGCAGAAAATACCTGTCAAACCTCGAACTCAAAGGGGCCACCGGCAGCCACTGCTATTCACATGACTACCCCTGGCGCACGACCAGCAGCCCCCTGCGCCTTCGCTTCGCAGAATGAGTGGACCAGGGCTAACAACTCAGGCCGTCCCAGACCTCGCGCTGCCCCGGGAGCTGATGGGAGCTCAACCACTTGGCGTCCCATGTCAGGATGACAAGCGGGTGAGGGCAACCCGCTGCAACCATCAAGCCACACTGATGAACTGGATGCTTGACTCAATGCTTGACCAAGATTCGTGTTGGCCGAAGGTTTCATGAATATTGATGAACATCATTCCTTTTTTCTGCTCTGCTCATGCAAACCCCAACAAAGTCGAGCGATCCATTTTCCCAGTGAGAACAATGACTGAGCGCGCCCTGCCTTGCACAATCGTTCGCTGTCGCTTATCAAGTTTGGGCGTCTTCTCGTGATGTGGCAAGTGACAGTACACGCAGGCATCTCCGTTTTCACCTCGCTCCGGCATTCGAGAAAGTCATACAAAGTGGTGCTTCGAGTTGACTAGTTCTTCCTTGTTTGAGAGGTCTCTGAGACTTGGAGGTCTGCACCCTTTGGGCATGTCAAAGGAGAATGGTTTGAGAATTGATGTTTGCCCTTCCACTGTTAATCTTTTTTGGTGGTTTCATGGTACCTGCTGTTTGTGGATATACCCAGTTGCGGTCTGCCCACAATCATCCACCCGCGCTACGACACAATTTTGGCAAACATAAAACGGTAAACCGCAGCCCCACTACCCATTGGTCTCCCTGAACTCAATCAAGGGAATTTTGGTGGCTCATTTTTGAGAAGAAGAACCAAAATGCATTGTGCTTTAAATTACTATATATAAAGCAAATCATAAGCTAAAATGTATACAGTAATAAGAATCTAAAGCTTGTGCCAATGCATTCTGTCCATCCCAACCAATTCCAACCAAATTCCAACCAGGATGGACATGACATTCCTTGGATCTCGACCAGGATTTCAAAGCCATTCCAACCAAGTATTCCATTCCTTCCATTCCATTCCTTGCCCCATCCCTCAGGCCCCAGCAGTTTCCCTGCATGAAATAGATGCAAGGCCTAACGGGGCCATGGATTGCTACCAAATCTATGAAGGATTGATCCATGGATCAGTGCAGATCAAGAATTCTTGCAACTGCATGGAGCAAGAACACAAGAGTTCAACTGAAGGAATTATTGATGATGCAAATCCATGCAAGATTTGAAATGCAGATTTGTGGATAACTTATGCAAGCTTCACGACAGAAGCTCTGCCAGGCAAAAGTGAGGTCCTTCTTTCCTTTCGAATTGTATAAACAACCGCGCGTGGGACATAGACCAAAAAGACCTTTGGCAACATCCCACTCAATGCCAACAGAATCTTCAGGATCTGGGGACCACACTTCCGTCCGCGTTTCACCACTGGACCCCTTCTGGAGAACTTTATTTCCCTTCATCTTTGTTGTATTTGAATTGCAATCATAGTCCCTGGTCAAGTCTGGGAGATGGTACCTCAACAAAGTGAACCATCAAACGTCGTCTTCGTTGTCGTTGTGGTTCCATTTTTTGTGGCAGTGGTTTTGTGGCCGCTAGGTCTGATTAGCTCCACTGTGGCAACCGTCTTGGAGCCTGTCAAAAATATCACAGGTATCCTCAACTGAGCACAGATTTAAAGCAACAAAGAAGGGAGTGGCAAAAGAACTGGAGGTTAATCATCATGCTAGTCAACTGTATTAACAAATAGCTGGAGGTGAATCATGAGGTTAACAATCATCATCATCATCATCATCATCATCATCATCATCATCATCACCATCACCATCACCATCACCATCATCATCATCATCATCATCATCATCATCATCATCATCATTTGATGACTACGGTTGTTAATACAGGTGAAAAGTTGATGCTCCAGGATGCTGCAAGTCCGGCCTGCGACAAGCTTCAGGATGTCCCAAGCTTCCTGCACTTGGCAACTGGAAGTCGTTGGGAACCAATGCCGCCTCCGCTGCGCCGTAGTCGTCCACTGCCGCCTCCACTGCGCCATAGTCGTCCAATGCCGCCTCCGCTGCGCCGTTTTGCATCTGACATGTCAAGTACATGGTTACCCTTTTGCACCCTTTAGCAGAAAATAGTTTCTGCACCCTTTTGCACCCTTTGACATGTCAATCTAAACCCAATATGATTCTTATCTTTCTGATCACTGGACGATCCAACCTATTTCCATCCCCGATTGCCACCAATCTCCCCTCACGGAGCGGCCCCCACCTCAGCAACCTCGACAGGCAGTCCAAAACCTTCGTAGTTCAGTGCGCTGTCCGGGCCTCGTTGCGATGGCTGTACCGGTACTGCGGTGAACAATTCGGATTCGATGAGGTGATCCATTGTCGTTGCCAATCGTTCATGATGCACATGGCGAGCTGGGTCAAGCAGTTAACCAACCAATGATTAGGGATAATGGCCAACAATAACAAGGAAAACAGCCTGGTTAATGATAGGGGAACCAGGAAAACTCGCCGGGTGAACTGACCCACAGCCACAGCCGACTGTGATCGCAGCAGTGACATGACGATGATGGAGGTGCTGGTCCCCAGTACGCAGCCAGGCCCCGTAGTTGTGATGGCTGATTTTTCGGTCAAGCACCGGATCTATCAGTCAAGCTGCGGGTTTGGCTGCGGGTTTGGCTGATTTTTCAAGGGTCAGACTTCTTGTGACACTTGTATAAGTCAACGGATTTGTAGTCTGTCAAGCTGCCCGTTCACCTCTTTGGAAGTGTCAAGCTGCCTGCGAGTAAGACAGCAAATCATACACCAAATGGGGTTTTGGACGCAGAATCTAACCTGGCCAAAGGATTTGAAAAGCATCATGCACCACTTCGACTTCAACACAAAACCACCAACAAACACTATGCAAAAATATGCAACGCAATTTGGCAGCGGTAGCATGAGTTCCATGGGCCTGTCCCCTTTTAACCTCCAAGTGGGGATGGTGAGACTACAGGTAATCCTCTTGTCATCTGCTAGGCCGTGGACTTTGTACCAGCCCTTTGATTGACGTGAAGCTGAAAATGGCCATGTCATGCCATGTCCAAACCGGCATGGTCTTCCGTAGCCAGTTGTTTTGGCAAAACCATACTCAGTTTCAGGGGTGGATCAGCACCCCTGCCATCCTGCGCTCTCGACATTCCCAGCTCCAGGATCAAGCTTAACAGCCCCCTTGGGGTAAGGGAACCATTACGTATCTCTTATGATGACTGCAGGAACAGCACTGCTGTTCCACCTCTGTTGCTTTTCGTCATTTCATCACACTGCTTCGTTTCGGAACGTTCTCACGGCTATCGTCATGTATCATCATGAATCATCATTTGGGGATGTTGGTATCATGATGACTTTAGGAGTTGCCATCATTCTTCTTGATCATAGCTACATTCCTAAAGTTTATTGCCAGAACCGCCAGCCACGCACCGTTGCGGCCACAGGACTTGTGGGAGACAACTCGGGCAGAAAGCCATTCACCGTGGTCTCAGAAGATCCTGACAGGTCAGGCTTGGTCCTGTATCCAAAGTGGCACCTGTGGGCAACCCATAAAATCGGTGGATTATTGCTATAAATGGTTTGTATTGGATAATGGTTGGTTTAAAATTATGAATGGCTGTATTATTACTATGCATGGTTAGATTATTACTTATTACTATGAATGGTTGGTTCATTGTGGATGATTTGGGGGTCCCCTTTCTTGAGAAACACCCGCTTGTGGATGCCACAAGTTTGGATCCAATTTGTAAACAGCTCCAAAATGTGTTTTTTGAGGCTCGGCGTGAAAACCGGTGAGCAGTGCGGACCAGTGACGACTTCGAACTACTGGTTGGTTACGGCAAACATGATGGATGAGCAGATTCACATACCAACTGGTAGAAGCCTTGGAAGATGATCAGCCAAGGATTTTGCTGAAAGGAACCCGTTTGATGTCTCGTACAGTTGCACATCCCTAGAGAACATGAAAAAGTTTCGCCGGTGCTAAGTCATGTCACCATCGACATGAATTTTGGGGATCTCCACTGCGGAGTTTCTGCTTCGAAAACCGGATGAGTTGCTCATCCACAGCTGAGTAATTCGGCAGCTTGAACCCTTAGACAATCAGCAGCTCCCTATCCCCAAAGGGTGCATCGATGAGCAGTTTCACAGGCTCTTAGCTCAGCTGGATCAGCGAAGCAGTCCAATCGCAAAGGATTTTTCAGCACCCCAGGGGTTTTGCCGGTTCACAATGATGAACACTGCTCAATGATGGTTTTCTGAAAAAACTGCAGCCGATGCTGAGAAGGAGAAAACAAGTTGTTCTATGCAAGATAGTTTCCGTTTCATTCTGTCACCTTGGCCCAACTTGCAGAATCTGCACATGAGGGTTTCTTAAATTCGGGAACCCAAAGATGATACTTAATAGTTCAATAGCTCAACTAATCATTATATATCAATATTAACCATTCACCAATCAATCATTATCCTCAGCTATCAAGCATTAACCATTATCCTCCAGTAAACCATTCACCAATCCTCAGCTTGCTGTTCGACACTGCTTCCTGTTGCGACAGGCCTGATCCTGGAGATGGCTCTCGAGTGAAAGAGCGCGTCCGAACTTTCATGGACAGCTCGGAGGCATAGGAAGCATAGGCCTTCCTTGGGTCCAAGCAACCCTTGGATGGACATCATGACACTATGGCCATGGAATGGCTGATGATGATGATGATGATGATGATAATGATGATTGTTGCTAATGATTGTTGCTATTGTCATGACTACGCTCTTGATGATATTTGAGCTTTTGGTGTGTAATACCATATTCAACTTATGGAGCCCTCATCCAGGCCCCACTCCGCTTCATTCTGCCCATACTATGGTTCCTGGAGAGAGATGAATCAAGAGAGCTAATGAAAGAACAGTTCAACTGATTTGTACATTTATATATATACACACATGACATGTGTATAAATATGTATATATTACAGACATTCATACAAATTTGTATTAAATCTCGTCAACTGACACTGGTGTCATCGGGCGATTGCCGTAGTTTTCCAACATCCAGGTATTTTGCCCGACGATTTTGGAGGGACACGAGGCTGAATATTCAAAGCAATAAAAAAAGTTCACGATGATGGTGCCAATGATAGTTAACGATGCATCATGCGGAATGAGTGACCAATGATGGGTTCAAATCATGGTCAAAAGTAGGGACCAAACTCGCAACGCAAAAATAGTTTACCAAGCCAGGCACAGGTCGGATTCCAGATCGCCACCCAGACCACCAAGCTGAGCAGACTACCACTCCCATGGGTAAAGGATACCCAACAAGAACTCACTGGACTATAGACTATATATAGACCGTCGTGGACCTATAGACTATAGTGGACCTATAGACTATACTAAACCTGTAGTGGATGCTTGGCATTGAAATGCTGCACTACCGGACTATAATGGATCAATAAAGGTTTGCCACAGTGGATACCAGCATGCTATCGAAGCGGGACACCAACAGGCTCCACAGTTCCACTTGTTTTATACATAGTTGCATATCAAGAATGAACATGTAGTTGTGGAGGAAAAATTACCAGCAACTTTTTACATCACAAATGCGGACCAGACCCTATCTCTGCAGTGCGCCCAACATTCCTGGAATGTACCCTATCACAAACCACTTAGCCACTTAACCACCCAACAACAACAACAACAACAACAACAACAACAACAACCACAACCACAACCACAACCACAACCACAACCACAACCACAACCACAACCACAACCACAACCACGACAATCACAACAACCACAACAACCACCACGGTCCAGCCATCCAACCCAATCCCAATCCATAGCATTATATCTATCTTTACAATCATGTCTATCATATCATGTATACCCATGATATCATCCCCAAATTCCTGGATGTTAATGTTTGATTAGAGTCTAGATATCCGCTATGTGATGCTGATAGATTGGCACCTGGGAGCCTTTTGTTGTGAATCAGACACCCATTGGCGAAATAAATATGAATCCTCCACTGTACTGGACCGAAACATTTCAGAAACAGAGAGAACAACTGCGTACTGTTGTTATATGAGTATATCCTAACACTGTCATGTACCTGTACTTGCTGGGCATGTTGATTAAAAGAAAAAATGTGCTGCTGAAAACCTTTGTTGTTTGAGCAATCCCAAGCCATTTACCAGCAGTAACCACCAGCAACCTATGTCTGGGATTGCTGAACTACCAGCAGTAACCACCAGCTTCACAACTTTTAACCACCAGCAGTCTGGGTGTCAGGATGGCAGTGTTCCACCAAGCTTCGTTTGTTCATTGTGGAAAAAGCCCAAATCTTTTGGTGAACGGCCATCGCCTTTTCGCAACACGGGGGAAGGGGGAGGTACAGCAGGATGGGCTAGATATATGTATAGTAATTTACCGATTTGCACATACCAATAAAGATACAGGAGTGGCAAAGCTATTCTAGATCATATGTGTTGTTCCACATTGATGTATACGTGTATGTGTTTGTACCTGTGTAAATATTTCTTGTAGATATACACATACGTGTTTATATATATAGATGTATATATATATAAATATGCGCGTGTACATAAATAGATAAATATATATATATATGTATACGTGTGAATACATTCATAGACATCTGTGAACAATATTCATACATACATACATATATATATATATATATGGTACACCCCCCCCAAGATCAGTGGTCAAGTTGTTCTCAACAATAGATTTGTCATGAATTATGTTTTTAATTACTATTTTGATTGTTGGTTGAAAAAAATTTAATCAAAGGGGGGGGAGGATAAGAGATTGTAAATATGTTTAAATAAATCAGTATATAGAGCAAACTCCAAACCTAAAGAAAAACCAAAAAACCAAAAAACCAAAACTTTTTGGAGAAGTTTTGGTTTGGAGTCAAAAGATTGTTTTTTTTGGTTTTCCTTGAGTCTTTTTGGTTTTTTTTGGTCTTGGAGCTTGAAAAACCAAAAAAACCTAGGTTTTTCTTGGTTTTTTGAAAAGATGTATTACTTCGAAGCTCCAAAAAACCAAAAAAACTCAAGGTTTTTTTTGGTTTTTGCATTTTTTCTTTAAGAAAAATTGATCTAGAATTACCAAAAACCAAAAAAAAACCTTGAGTTTTTTTGGTTTTTTGGAGCTTCGAAGTAATACATCTTTTCAAAAATTTTGATATTCTTTGTGTTTTTTTGGTTTTTCAAGCTCCAAGACCAAAAAAACCAAAAAAATTCAAGGAAAACCAAAAAGAACCATCTTTTGACTCCAAACCAAAACTTCTCCAAAAAGTTTTGGTTTTTTGGTTTTTTGGTTTTCTTTGAATTGTTTTTGTTGTTTTTGTTTTTTTTAATTTGTTTGGTGTTTTTGGATTTTTGGATTTGCCCCCCCCCCCTCCCCACCAAAAAGTTTTTTTTTGGTCTTGTATTTAATCAAGGTCATTTAATAATGATAATGCATAATTTCATTCTCTCCCATTTTTTGTACCGTACATATTTAGATTTGCGTTGTTTAATAATTTAATTGCGCTCTTTTAATATTTGACTTGTTTGAAAACTTTTTACTCCATTACGACTCTATGTTGTCCATTAGTCATGCCTTATTTCTGCATTGTATTTTCTTTCCTCAATCATGCCTTATTTGCATCTAATTATGGACGATTTAATCTTTCTAATTGTGGTCGGTTTAATTACGGCCTACATATTTGATAACGATGAGCATGTCGCTACAATTTGTTTTTTCCAATCTGTTCGATTAAGCCATCACCCAATTCTGTAATTTCACTCTACTACAGAGTTAATGTACAATGAACAAATAGTAGTGGCATTGCGATTTTTGTTTCCATCCCTATTCTCATTCGATGTCCTATTGTGAGAATTCTTTTATTCAGTGCAGCGACCGATTAGAATTATTTTCGTTATCAGATTATGACCATCTTTGTTGACTGTGACTAGGAACTGATGTAATTGTTATGCTTGTTGCAGTGAATATTTTCATACCTGTGTGCACTACTTATAGTATAAAGCTTACTATGATACCTGTGTATAAGCCAAATGTTTGAAAGCACACTTGTTGATTACACAAGCCCTTTAACAACAAAAAACACAATTTCTTTTGCATAACTAGTATTGCTCTTAGTAAACCCTAAGGGCGCGAGGGGGTTAGGATGGGTATGTTGCTTCACAAAGACAACAACTTTATCGGCGCTACAATTTCGGATGCAGCTAATCTTGGAATAAGCTTTGTAAAAAGCAGTATCAGATCTGCAGCCCACAATCTTACAATGCAGACAACGCAATGGAATAATATTTCTAGCAATAGTTACGTGGAGTCATGGAGGGTAAGTTAAAGAAAGATAACAAATACAGACATTTCAACTTCCATTGGTTGATTCGACGGGACCAGTAAAAAGAGTAGTACTACTAATAGTGGTGATGACAACTGACGGAAAAAGACTCATATGCCAAATGATTGATTAAGCAAGATATGATAAATAAAAATAAGAATCACTATCAGTGGGAAAGACTGGAATGTCAGTTGTTACGTTAGATCTAAAGCAATGACAGGACTTGTAGTACAAGTAGGACATATAATTAATATTGAACGCAGTATGTGGAGTAATTCAAATGGAAACAAAATCACTTTAGAGTAATCAATAGCACATCATCTCTAAATGACTTCACTTCAGTGCAGTTACCGTACCAGTTTCCAATCTTACTACCTCCACAAAGGTAGCTGGTGGAGCGCTAGCAATCTTTATACTTAACCGCGGCAGCAGTAATTGTAGTAGTAGTAGTAGTAGTAGTAGTAGTAGTAGTAGTAGTAGTAGTAGTAGTAGTAGGACTGCATGCAGATGCTAATGTTATCTAATATTGGTGCTTGTATAGAGTAGCAAACCTTTTGTTGTCATTGAGAAGGTTACATGCGTGTATTAAACACATAGGATGTTTTCTATTCATTGTAATGATTGCAAGGGTTAACTACTAGTCAGGCAAAACATAATCATATGCATTGTAATAACCATAGATCATATCATGATATTCCTCCACTCAGTTCCCTAGTTGTAGCTACAGAAAACATAGTCATGATTTGATCATCATAATAGTTCTGTGCGATTTTGCATTAGGTATCTACATTGTACAACAGGACATCAAATAGTAGTAGAAGCAACAGATAAAGTAACGGTACTACTAATGGTGTTTCCTGTAGATGAAGTGAATGTAGTAGACTGAAATACTAGAATTTACCGATGGTTGAATGAAACTGCTTGAAGCAACCAAACTGAGAGACATTCAAATTCAGGAACAGAGAGATGGTAACCAGGAAAGAAACCAGGCATGATTAGACGACAAGTCAGGGATTATTTGGGAGCATATGAGGGATCCCAAGAGAACAAGATAGGGATCTCTGTCAGACAAGTTACGAATGATGAGGAAACAATTGGGATGCAACCAAGGCACCAATGTATGTAAACACTATAAAATACTAAAAACACCGATCTTGGAGGGGGGGTAGCATATATATATATATATATATATATATTCACATACGTATTATCTACATACACATATGTTGGCCTTGTACATATACATAGATACATATGAATACGAGATATGTCTATATACACATCTACGTATAAGGTCTAGCTGACTCACCATGGCCAAAGTGTTACAGCCCTTCGTGGTGAGGGGCAACCCCCCATACTGCCTCATATGGTGAGACCCCCAGCCATAAAGATTGTTGTTCGTGAAAGAAACAGTTTCTGAGGACTGCTATAACCATCCCCAACAAGTAAATCATCAAAAATATATATTGAAAACTAGAGACATTCCATCTCTTCCAGGATGAATTATGTATATATATGATCCAGGTTCCTTCAGGCCCCCCCCCCCCCCCCCCCCGGTCAGGGTACCCCCCCCTCCCCCCCTGTGGTGTGGGGTGGTGGT
>VSDK01001298.1:171236-191189 GCA_009767595.1 Symbiodinium kawagutii
ACAACAACCACAACAACCACAACAACCACAACAACCACAACAACCACAACAACCACAACAACCACAACAACAACCACAACAACCACAACAATCACAACAACAAAGACAGAGGGTAGTGAGGATAGATGCGAAAAAATATCCACCAACGAGGTGATTGACCCCCAATCAAGATTGGTTCTCTGTGGGCAATGATCGCATTTTGCTGTTTTCGCTGTGACTCCCCTTGGTAATTAATCAATCACTCCCAATGTCATGACATGTAGCTGACAATCAAGGAGGCATCGATCGCTGCTACAGACTCCCCCGTCTCAGGCAAAAAATTTAGAGAAAACACCGACACAAGACATCCACGCCTGATCCCGAAATGTCAGGTGAAAACCCGCCACTGTGGGTCTCTTGTCTGAATGGTAAAAAAAACAGTGGCAGGGGGGGGGGGTTGTGATGGGATTTGGGTGATTGCGCTTAAGATGTTTGTAATGTTTGTCTTCCTTAAAGTATTGTAGGTTTGCCTCCCCAAATTTGGGGGTCTTGTTTTTAATTTCACGGGTTCTAACTCATAGACATTCGAGTGTTCATATAAGTGGTGGTTCGCAGAATCAGCCCCACTTGATAAGCTTCACGGAATCTCTTCTCGAAAACCCACAAGCGCGAAAACAGAAACAAACGAGGCAAAAAAACTGCCACCAAAAACACGACTTGGAAAAATAACCAAAATCATCAACAAAGCACCTTCAGAAGATCCAGATCCGTAGCAAATCACCACATCTTTGGCCCCCGCAACCAGCTGAAGTTGGCCCACCTCCATGGTAGGAGTCCAGCTCTCGGTGGAAGCCTTGGTCTCCGTCGGCTCGGTCTTGGATTCCTTGGACTCCTCGGAGCGGAGCGGAGCAACCTGCTGGTGATCCGCTGGCAACAGCTAGGAAGCAGTAGACCAGCTGACCAGCTGGTGATACGACAGTTGCTGGCTAAACATCCAGCAATGGAGAAGTGTTTTTACCAAAGTGTTTTGGCTGGCGATTGAAGATCGCTTTTGTGAAACAGTCATGAGTCAGCAATCCTTTCTATAAACCAGCCAAAATTGTCAGCTGGTTGGGAAAAACAAAAATGGCACTAAGAAGCAGCAATACACTGGTACACTGGTTGATGAAAAAACTGACCCTGGAAACCTGGGGAGTGCTGTGAAGGCTGTGTTTGCTCCAGTGAAACCATTTCAGTGAAAGTGACTGCAGCTAGAATCAACCATTCATGCAGCTGGTATTGATCATTTTCTGGTTTAATAGTCATTTTCATTGTCCTAAACAAACTAAGAATTAAGTTCTGAGGTGCAAGAAGTACATAAACATAGATAAACCATCCCAAGGACAATGGAGCAAGAACTGCCGGCTGGCCACCGCCCCAGCCACACCCACCTCTGGACTCGCAGCTTTGGCTGCCTGAAACGTGTCGCAGTTCGACCCGTGTAAACGGAGCGGCAACAATGACACGTCACCCATTGTGAAAGGAGCAGTTCATATGAACATCAAAACACTGCTCCAGATTGGAAGTGTCTTGACCTGATATTTATCTATTTACTTATTTATTTATCTATATATATATATATATGAATAGAAAACGATTCGAAAAAATCTGAATGGACCACACACATCCACACCCCCGTTCACAGGGCCTTTGGCGCTTGCGGCCGCAGATTGGGCGCAGCCTATTGTGCAGAGACTTTGGACTATCAAACAGTAGGGCTATCAAACAGGGAGACAGCAGGGCTACAGTTGGGATAAGTAGCAGGGCTAAGTGTTGGAAGGTTCTGAGAGACTTAGGGCTACAGTTGGGCTCAGAACCTTCCAACATCCAACATCGATCAGAGATGAACCAGCACTCTTGTCGCAAAACCAGGAATGTGAACTCCCAACGGACACTAGACCCCCATGGTACTGGGCGGAAACCTATCGAGTACCGTTGAGGATCCAGGCAGAGATTTGCGGACAAACACATGGGTATCAGGCCATACATAAAATCTGATCCTTTCATGCGGTTGCAGACTCTTATTGTGCGCATGTAAACAACATTAAACAACACCTTTTGACATGTCGTCCGTCTGGTTCGGACCACATTGGAAACTTGAAAAAGTTGATCCTGACCAGCTTTCGCCTCTTTCCGCTGTCACATACCTTTCCCAATCCTTACTGACACTGGCTGAGTCAGGACTACGCTTCCTAGGGCTCTGTCTCTATAACTTGACAGTCTTCTACAAAGATCACTGATTAGTGATTACAAGCCATCCCAAATTGCCAATCAACCAAACATTCCGAATCCTAATTGTACGGAAAGAGAGAAAATGACTTAAAAACAACAAGTAGATCAGGCTATGTAATGAAGGGGCGTTGGTCAAGCTGCCGATTCCAAAAAAGATCCATGTGTAGCGCTTGTTTCTCCCATTGCTCGGCGTCGAAAAACAAAATCGGAAAGTTCACCAGCCCCAGAGAACATAGATATTTCTTTGAAAACACTAACCAAGTAGTCACAGAAACTGCTGGCTCTGCCATACTTCATTGCAGCATCCCTTCCTGCCTCTGGTGTGCTGGATGCAGCATCAAGGCCAGACTTCAACAGTCGGGGCGCCTGCCCGGGGCAAAAGATCCTGGGCCGGGCGGGACCATCGTCACCCTGTCATGGAGGGCCTCATCGCTGATGGTGACTGAATCATGATGAATCATGGATCATGAGTAGGTGCTGATCTTCACCAACCAATTTTCACGATCATTCATCATGATTCACCATATGTTGGGTATTGAACCATATCCAATTGAAGTGACAAAAGCACCACTTCGGGGGCTCCTGAGTATGGACAACCCGCAGCTGACATGTTACTCCTCCCACTGGTAGAATTCACAAACTACCAGTTTCAGTGGTACCTTTCAAGATGGATTAGTTCCCTTTGGATCAAAAACTCAGTGAAACCTCAAGAAAAATCGGCAAAGAACCATGGCTGACCCAGCCGTAACACTCCCCAGCACCGTTCCACGCAGCACATCATCGTTGAACTGGCCGCCAAAGGGCGTTGGCTCTCCATTGGGCTGTGGCAAATCCATGGCTCTTAGCTCGCCATGGAGACTTCCAGCGACCATCGACTGATCAACCTGGGGAAATCATCGTGCCTAAATTACAGCGTAGACCCAAGCGACATGTTTTGAAGTTGAAGTTTTCATCTTGGAAGGAAGCAGGAAACGAAACAAATTGTGTCCCCATGTTATTATGGTGGGTCAAGGCATGGTTTGAACTGGATTTGGCAATGTACCATTGCAACTCCGTCGTAGAGGTAACTTCGATGTAACCTCCAGAATCTGGTAGAAGCAAATTGGAAATCGGGAACTCAAACATTTCCCCATACGACTCCGAGGGGTCAATCATGTCTTGATGGGCAGACAACATGAGACTTGAGAGCAAGTGTAATTCCATGTTTCCGTTCATTTCCTGTGAATTTCCCACTTCCTCAAGATTTGTGTTTACAAGGTCTCCTGCATCTCACCGCTTTTCTGCTTGAGAACTGACGAGCAAAGATTGACGTGAGTTGCAACCCTGGTTTCATGTTCCAAAATGAATAGAATAGGTCTAGATGTGATGGTTGGTGATTTTAATGGTTATTGATAGCCACAACTATGGGATCTATTCTTCATAGCTGGTTCTCATTCCCTACCTTTGGGACCTTCACAGCTACTGGATCAAAGAGGTGGGGTCCGGAAGCAGGTGAAAACACAAGTTACAAGAGTCTTAAGTGGACAGTCAAGGCTTCATGAGAGCCACATCTGTGTGCTGGGATCCATTTTCCTAGAGAAACCTCGGTGTGTTTTCATCGGAACGAGGACCCTTGTCCAGGAAACAGTTACATACACACCTCTATATATAATTATGTATATATATATATATACAAATATATACAAATATTTATATATATATATATATATGTTTATTTATATTGATTTATTTATTTACTTAATCTATTTATCTCTGTATATCTATAAACACCAAGTATATGTGGTATTGCTTTCTACAACGGTCAACCGAAAAATACATTTTTCCGACTGTTAGAGGGCTTTCCTTCCGCCACTTTGGGGGGGGGCTGTCGTTGCCTCTAATCGCCAGGAGAGAAACCCGCGGATTGTGACAAGTGGGTGTATTTTGATTAGGACAAGAAGTCACCATGATTGGGGTTCTGGTCAGCAACATGTGAGAATAGTTGCCGTCCATGTCACCAAACTGTCTCAAAAGAATACCATGGCCACAGGGTGGAAAATGCTTATCCAAAGAATGATCATAAAAAGTTTCACAATTAACATCAAATAACAAATTATGTATACAGAGTGGTGGTTGCAGAGATATAACACATGCCACTGACCCAACAACCTCCCCACAGATCCACAGCACAGCTGGCACCGTTCCAGGTGGATGCTTCTTGAAGTCGAAGCAAAACTTTCCAACCTCAAAGATACGACAGAAGTCCTCTGTTGAGACAACACCAAGCAGTATTGAAGTCACAAAAAATTCACAAAATTCCATGTTTGGTATGCCAAAATTTGACATTGCAGCTGTCACTTTGGTTCCTTGCATTTCTTTTCGCTTGCCCACCATGACATGCTTTGGTGTTTTCGGCGGTTTCTGTAGTTTTTGGCTGAGTCATTGCTCACACCAGAAGTCCACCCATGATTCCTTTCCAATCACAACTTCTAGGCACTTGGCGGCTTCGGAAGAGAGAGAACTCCCAAGTTCCAGGCATCAAGACCCAACGATATCACAGAATACAGGATGCCCACAGTGTAGGCAACCACAAATCGGCATATAATTCTGGTGCCTTCAAAATCGTGGTCTACCTACTGAAGATAATAAGTTGGTATGGTTCAGCAGTACCTCCAATGGTTACACCTGTCCAAAAATAAGTCCTTTCACATCCTCTAGCAAGGGGACATCCGAAAAATCCATCGGTTTTGGAAGCTCCGAAGCTTCATCCTCCAGCAGTCGGTGCAGCGAATGGCATCAACGAATCATTTTCATCTGTTCACCACATCGGTGTTTGCTGAAATGTCTGTTGAACGAGATACCCGCCACATGGACCCCCGTTTGGTGTCCATCAGTGTGGGTAGCCACCCACTGGGCACAGCGACATATTCGGTGAAGCTATGAAGGCCGCTTGGAAGCGTACCGTACCTGTCACCAACACACGCCCCACCCACCGCAAATGCGACCCAAATGATAAATGAGGGTTTCTCAAGCCACAAGGAACCCCAAAGTTATGGATAGCTTATTACTCTAAATGGTTGCTAAAGGATGATTTGAGGCTACCCCTATTTTGAGAAACCACCAGATGTGTCGCAAGCTCTTGACAGAGAAAGGATCCCATGACTGAGTCACATAATGTCGTATCTTGTTGCCAAAAATCCACTCTTGTTAGGGTACAAAGGCCTGTGCAAAGCCCCACTCCCACAGAAATCACAATCGGTACTTGATGAAACTGCCTTAATTACAACCATCCCTGATCTCTGTAGTATGGAACTATGCGTTTTTCCTGTAATATTCCGACCAGAAATCCACATCGAACAGCTAGGATTTTTTTACATTTATGGCTGGATGGTGCACCACAGGGATCATCACAAGAATCGACAGCTGTTCGTATTTCATCTCCCAAACAGTTGCTCTTTTTGAGCCTTCCCAGGATGGGGGATGAACAGCTGCTCAGCTCGATGTCCCACTGTCCTAGATGGTCACTAAATGCTAGCGCGGCGCACGTGCGCCAAGCGCCCACCAAAGCTGGCCCCAATAAGGACCTGAAACAAAGCACCCAAGTGGCTGTACTTTCAGGTCGTGCAAAGAAAAGGAAAGCATGAGAGATGAAGCAAATGAAGCATCCTGAGGAGATATATACGTGAATCAATAAACAAATCATGAAAAACATGGTTTCCAGGATTTTGAGCATCAAATGCTCAGGAATGCACTTTTGATAGACTTGGCGGCTGGTTGCTGGCATGGTGCAAGATCGCGCAAACAAGCCTGACAATCACTACGCTATCCTTGTACGAAAGCGACAACAGGAAGCTCTAGCTGGCTACAACTTGTCCAGCTGTGCACATCCAAATCTACCAATGTATGTGCACAATGAGGATTTGTGCCCAAAGAAATAGACTCCAACTCTTCATTTGAAAAGCCCTGTCTTTTCTTAGTGTCGAATTTGCGGACAGGTCCCTTTTGTTTTTGCGTTGAGGGAAATGATCCGGCGTTCGCAATGTCTTGAAAGGTTTTTAGATTGGAGAACCCAAGAAATACTTCAAGGACTGAGATATTTTGCCAAAAATGGATGCATGTTGTTTTGATTCTCATTGAGGACTGATCATGATTTCAAGGCATCCAAAGTCAACGGCGTTTGAACTTGGTGTAGGGTATGGCAAAAACAGTTGTGATTGACAGATATAGAATATGTTCTTATCTTTTGTGGCAACAAGACATCAAAGAAAATCCGCCTCAAACGAGATCTATGCCATTCATAAGTAACAGCAGCCACGACAAAACACAAATGGATTTTGACAAGTGCAGACCGGCAGCAAATCTGGAAAGCAACCAATCAATTGGCATTCATACTGTCCAATATTCACCTGTTCCATCCGGGCGGCTCAAATTCACTGAGGATCAAGCAAACCAAACACTACGCATCGCATGGGAATGAGGAGCACAAAATAAATTGCTGCAAAAAAATTGGCGAGTGCGAACTGCTTGTCTAGTCTTTTTAATTGATATATGTTCAGCAGCAAGATTTGGCGTACCATGTTCTCTTGGCATAGTAGGTGTGGTCATGGTCAAAGATTTCCAGCATGATTCACTTTTTTGAACCGAAACTGTTTCAACAACACATAGCACTGACAAAACTCAGCTGTGAATCATCAAAATTCAGCTGTGAATCATCTGTCCTGACAAGATTTTCTGCTGATAATATTGTGAGGAAAAACATGCAAAACCAAATCATGCATTTCATCAATGTCAAAAGTTTGGCAATAAGAGGATGACATTTGAATTAACAAGCGAGTGACTAAAACATGAATCTTCGAGGATGAATCTGCTCATTTGCGCCACCTGCGAATTCTGTGATGCCAAAAAAAAGATGTATGGACGCACGGACGCCTAACTGCTCCACACTGTCCGGCAGTGGGGCAATTTGGATGCAAGAATGAAAATGAAACAGTGAAAATGAAAGTCCTCAAAATGGATCTCAGAGGATCCCAGAACAATTTCTGAGGGAAAAAGAATGCAAGAAATTGTACAAGAACTCAGTAGCAACCATGTAAGATGCAAGGCCGTGCTGCCATATATTATTAAGTGAAACAAAGTTTAAGCATGCTTTTCAAAGTCAACTGTACAAGGATTCAACTGAGTCACTTGCCATGCATTGCATTCTGTAAAACCAAAGATGGATGCGTTCACTCTGCATTAGTTTTCATCCAGTTTCCTCCTGTCAGTACAGTTGCAACGGTTGTACAGTAACACTGTGGAGTTGCACGATGATTTGCACATGGAATGGGAAAGAAACGAGGCTGCCATCCAACCAAGAAGAACCAAAGCAGACTCGAGACCAGAACGGGAGGGGAACGAAAGTTTGGAGACCAAAAAATGAAAAACGAAGGTTTTCCATTTTTCATGGTAAGCAAGCAGTTAGAGAGGGTACGCATGCAAATCAAACGACGGGTAGAACTTGCTGGGAACAAGAGCAAGAGCACAGTGAAAATGGCTTTTTGCTCGGTACATAGTGGAAAATTTGAATGCAAGTAAAAAAAATCAAAGGAAAAAAACATCCTTCCCGAAGAAGGTTCAGTTGAGGCAATTTGTGAAGAAGAAAAAAAAGGTCGGAAAGTAATGCACAAGGGTTTGTAAAGGTAAGAGGCAAAAAATCAATTGGAAATCGAAGCATGTGCCATGATTTTTTTCACGTGGAGTTGTATCGGTCTGACCCAATGCCTTGGTCACATTCAAAGTAGTGGTAAAACAAACTGAGAAACCTAAAACCAAACCACACACCAAAAACACGCACAAAAACCATACTTTGCGTATGCACCAAGTTTTTTTTGGTTTTTTAATTACCTAAAATTCGCATGCGAGAGAACGCAGCCTTCATCCACTTGCGTGCGGTCTTGCCGGTCAAATTTAAGGTCTTGGTTATATCTGAATTTGACTGAAAAAACGTGAAACATACAACTGCTAGATTGCTAGCTGGACTGCCCCATGACCAAGAACCAACACCACAAAATCCCAAGAAAAAAAAAAAAAACACTCACAAAACTCAAGCAAACAAGGGAACGAACCATTAATACTAAAATTTATGTTTCCCCACGCCACTCTGCACTGTCAGCTGCAATCACTTCTTTTTCCGATGGGGTGCACACACGTCAGTTGGCTACGGCCTTCACCCCCAAAGATTCACGAACCGAAGCCAACAGCTGAATCAAGATCGATTTTGCATCTTGCGTTGCATCAAGAGGGGTGGCAGGTGGGTCAAAATGAAGACTAAATTGCAAGCGGGCCCACCCGCCCAATCCCTGAGCCGAAGTGCAAGACGTTTGAATTGCTGCAACAATTCACTGGGGATTACATAAAGCTTTGTCATGCATGACATCTGCTTATGTTTCCCCACGCCACTCTGCACTGTCAGCTGCAATCACTTCTTTTTCCGATGGGGTGCACACACGTCAGTTGGCTACGGCCTTCACCCCCAAAGATTCACGAACCGAAGCCAACAGCTGAATCAAGATCGATTTTGCATCTTGCGTTGCATCAAGAAAACCAAGTTGAAGCAGCTCGGCAACATTGCCTCTAGAGGGTAGGTCCGCCAAGTTGCTGCGCGAAGAAACACGGGCCAGCCAGCAATGGCAATGTTTTGATGATTCAGCAACCGCAAAGGAATGAGACAGGCTGTCGACCACAGGGTTCTGAGAAACACCTTTCATTAAACTGAACTTAGTGCCTTCGTTGTCGACATAGAGAAAACACTTTTTATCTTCTACTTTGTTATGCCACAAGACGAATGCCAACACCGCACACAGCGTCTCCGCTTCGAAGATTATCTGCTTTCTGTGCGATTCGCCCAGCACTTCTCTCTGGCTCTGATCAAGTTCAATCGAGAAGAAAGCCTTGAAACCAGAAGACTTGTCGACAATCACCGCACCCAGCCCACAAATCCAATCTTTAGCTTCACGTTCATAGCAAGCATCGGTCAGAAGGACACATGGGTGAGAATCACTCACGGACACTATCCTGGGACGTCCGGAACTAAGCATTTTGGCAAACAGCTCGAGGAAAAACTTGTCGTCCTTGCTCAAGGCAGTGCGCCTGCAAGACACAAAGTTGTTGAGGGTCCTAATGCAGCGCTTCCCAGTGCGTCCATAGAGCTGGGAGTGTGCAAATTGCATTCTGCCTCTCAGGCGCTGCGCCTCCACCTTAGAGATTACAACGGTTTCCACAATCCTAAGGATCTCCTGTGTGAGCTCAGCAATGCGGTTCTCAGTGTTGCTCACTGCGCACTCAAAGTTCACAGAGTTCTCCAGACAAAGTTTGATCCCTAGGGCTTCGCATGTGTTCGAGAACGGCATGCATTTTCTACCGTCCTCTGCAAAGATCCACCCAAGCAGTTTGAAGAAGGATTGCGCACTCAGTTCGGTGCTCTTAGTCAAAGGTTTGGGACTCAGCACAATGAAATCATCGTAGAAAGATGACCACATGAACCGGCAGCCCTTTGCACCGAGCCACCACAAAGCTCGCGAAAGTCTGAGGAATGAGTGAACGCTTCTCACAGCTCCAAAGGGCAAAACTTGGGCCTGGAAAAAGGCCCACCTCTTGGTTGAAGGATTGTAAACTCTTATGAAAGCAACAGACCTGCCAGATTCACTCAGTGCCACCTGTCTGTAAGCACTCGAAAGATCGAAAGTCCTAGCTTCAAGCTTTGGGTCAAGGGAGTGCTTCCGACAGTGAGTGAACCAAGACGAAATGGCAGAACATGCAACGTCCACTGTGTGCAAAACTGGGGCCTCGAACACATTCACCGCATCATTGACAGCCGACTCCGTGAAATCGTCAATCAGACGAACTTTGTGCTTCTGTGTGATGCCAAAACGGCGAGAGATGGGGGCATCTAGCGGCACCTGATCAGAACTTAAAGGGCCAACCAACCAGCCCTTGCTCACCTCCGCGAGCGTGTCCTGCCACACTTTCTGGTCTATGTCAGAATCTCCAGAACCCTTGCAGTCTTCTTCAACTTGGCTTCTCACAAAGGCTGCACGGGCACTCAAGGCAGGAGGACTCATTATGGCTGGAGAGAATTTCATAGGTAGCATTGATGTCAAAGGGACATCACCAATTAAGTCGGCACCGTTAACCAACTCATCCAGGACACCCATGTCGGGATATTCATAGTAGCTCAGCATTTCTCTGAACAGAGCCAACTTCTTGCCCCGAACTGCAACTTCAACCTTCGGATCCATGCTCTGTCTCAAGTCGGCTTCTTGATCTTTAAGCTCCCGTGCTTTGCGGCTCCAATGCTTGAAGAATTTAACTCGCTCAGCTGCAACCGCACTATGACCCTGGCAAGCATGGAATGCGATGGCTTCCTCAAGCACCTGTGGCAAGGAGTTGGCGGGGTCACAGGGGTGTCCAAGATTTGTGGCAAGGTCCAAGAACTCAAGAGGAGACCATTGAACACCCATAATGACTACCTCGTCGATGCTCATCCAGTTATGCTCCAACCAAGACTCACAATTGGGGTCAACTTTCCAAAGGAGGCACTCGGCTGCAATTTGTTTGGACACAACTGAAAAAGAAAGGTCCTCCATACTGCCACTCCCCACAGAAAATCTATGGAGGAGCTTGGAACCTACTAGGTCTACCGGATGCAAGGGCCACACAACAGCTTGGTTGTGTTGAAGGAGGACAAATCGCGACTTGAAGGCGGGCACAACCTCAGCAACCTTGCGGGCAGATTGCTGTTGAAAGGTGATGGCTTTAGCAGCTTGCTGAAGCGGCTGGTCATTCGAGATGGTGAGGCCTTGGGCGGTCAAATGCAACATGAAAGCGTGGACAATTGCTTCACACAACTGCTGAGGATAGTGAACTTCAAGGGCTGTGGCGAAGACTCGTTTGTTGCCTTTACGAATCAAGCCCCAAGGTTCATGCACATGTGCACCATCACAGAGCCCGTCAACTGTGGTGATGGACACAAAGTTGCTGGCAAGTCGTGTCCATTTAGGCCTCTTACCTCCATAAGCACACGCCTGATGGTCTTGAAGATAAAGGTCCAGGTGTTCAGTTGCATCAAGCCACAGGGTGGTGAACCAAAACAAACTCGAAACTGGGTTTTCGACACAGCAAGGTTTTTGGAGTGCAGAACAAAGTGCCATGACTTCGCCAGAAAACTCGTACAACAAGTTAGCTTGGGACACTCGCAACATGTCGATTCCACTGAGTCCTGGGAGTCCGTCTGGATGCTCATACGAGCGGAGCGGCTCGGGTGCATCTTCTTCACCTGGCAGAGGAATGGTTCGAGCAAGGCTTGACGTGCCACAAGGTGGTGCAAGAAAAACGGCTTTAACAGCTGGGTTGCGAATCCAATCCAAAACTAGCTTCCGATTTCGATCATCAGTCAAATCTATACATTGGATGCTTGCGAGAGGATGCTTGCAACGAAACTTATCAACGGCCACTGCATTGACAAAACCGTGGCGTTTAAAACAGGCTGTGATGCCTGCGGACCCTGCGAATAGCTCCAGGACAATGGAACTAGCAGGGGTGAAACTGTCAGGCTCCGACCGTCACTCTGGATTGCCTTCCTTTGAAGGCAGCTCGGATGCATGGGCAACACAGAATGCATGGGCTTTAAAGCAATTGGCTTTGAAACACACGTGTCGTCCTTTCACACATGATCCTCCCAATGGCGCCAAGTCACACTTACCCAGATTAAAATCGAAGCAAAGAGGTCGTCCTCGATTGTCACGGCCAACACAGCCTTTGATACCTCTGGGCGCAAAGCTGGAGCCAGAGTTCTTGCCCTTGCCCTTACCTTTTCCTTTGCGACCTTTTCCACTGGGCCTGTCATAGTAGGGCTGGTATCCACTGCTTCCCCAAGATTGGCCATCATCTTTGTTCTTTGCGGGCGCATAAGTCGGTGTTGATGATTGCGGCAATGGGAGAAGATGAAAAGCTACATTGTAATCTAACAGTGCATTGTTCAATGCTGCATCCAGTGGTCGAGTTCCATCTGCAAGTGGCCGAATGTCGTTGACGGTCTGAGCAAGGAAAACCCACACTTCACGGTCTGCCCTCAACACCTGGCTCAGAGATGTTGGCTGGAAGTTCGGAGGGGGTTCAGTGTGAAGCCGCTTGAACAATTTGTCTATGTAGAGCTCGTGGGTTCGAAAAGAAATCAAGCTAGCACATTCGTATGCTACAGCTCTCCTTCTGAGGCATTGTTCGAGCTTGTATGCCGAGGATATATCCTCCTCTGGTGTGCTTTTCGATTCTTTAATTGAAAGGCTGTTGCTCTCAATCTTGAGCTTGCGATCACTCCTCCCTGACATGACTTCGGTCTCTCGAGAATTGCATTTGCATGGTTCTATGTATCTTACAATCCTGGTGTCATGTTGATGCACACACTCATCGACCAAGGCCTGCGCAGGTTCATGGCGACCTTCCACATTGAGGCCTGGAAACTGAGCCTTGATGATGTCCATACGGGCGGATCTCTCTGCATGCGACAAAGGTTTTGGGGTCGATGACTCAGCTGTTGGGGTTTCAATGGCTGCTTTCAAACTTGCTGTTAGCACAACTTCTGCTTCAAAATGCAATCTACGAATTGCGGCTGCTGCACCTAGAGTGGGCGCCACTCCCCCATTTGTTGTTTGCATCCACTGGTCAAACCGTGCCTCGTCGAAGTCTGCTCCGGGGCGATTCAATGCGAAAGCGAGATGGCCTAAAGTTGACACACCTGCAGCTATCATACTATTCAGGAATTGATCTGGCACACCATACTCATTGGCACGTGATCGAAAGTATGCTTTGCTATCCGAAAGTGAAGCCATGGCAGCACAAACACGAGGATCAAAAAAAAAGCGCAGTGGAAAGTAGCTCTAGTGCAAGTTACAAATTGAAACAAATGTGTCTGCCATCGTCCAAATGTCTTCAAGAACTACACTGCTCAAAAGGATCCAAGAAAGTGCATGAAATGTATGAAAGTTCAAAGACAGCAACACGCATGTCTTATGAGATGCTCTCTCTGAGCCTGCAGCAACACGCATGCAGTTGTATCACTTGCCACATGGCAAGAGCTTTGACCACCATCAGGGTAGGTCTCCAACACATTGCAAGAGACTAGTCCCAGCTAGCCTTGTGATTCCTCACACTCATGATTCATTGCCCATTCTCAGCTGAGGCAGTCTGTTTTGGCTGATCCGCTACACGCAGACATCTGCTAGGAACATGTCGATGCCAAGCTAGCAACACACTAGACATTGAAGCACCTGGAACATCTAAAGCCAAAGAGCTCATAGATTCTATTGTACGCAGGTGACACCTTTCTGCCACACTTCAAGACGCCTTCATGGCGCAAACAATGTACCACTAGGGATTTCGAATTGACAAACAAAATCTCGAATCCATCACGTGGCACCTCAGGTTGGATGGGCATAGCTTCTTCCTGCACATCGCTGTCCGAGGTTGACTCCTCACTTGCTGTCTCAGTGGTGCTGCTGCTGGCTGCCCCATCTGGGGAGGAACCCTCACCATTGAAGTCTTCAGCAGGCTAGTCACCCAGGAGCTCGAAGGAGGGCTCCTCAGAGTTCTCAGCTTGTTCGCACGCGGCCTCGTCTGCATTTTCTGCACTTGCAAACGGCAGCTTCACGGGAACATCAGGCAGCGGTGTCCTTGGCAATGCTGACGGAGTGAAAGGCATCACTTGTTGAATGCCTGGTGTCAAGAGCCCTGATCTTGTCCTGTCCGGCTGGAAGGCATTCTGTCTGATGGCGTGCAACATCCCATTCATCTCTCTCATCACTGGTGAGAGCAGATCTCTCGAGTATATTGCCGTCGAATTGCTGACCGAGGAGACATGCCTGGCAAGGATTGCTCTCGACGAATCAGGGAGTCCAAACTTAGCAGTCCAGCTGATCATCGTGCTCTTGAGTGAATGGGTTGAAATTCTCCTCCCACTTGACTTCGGACATTTGAGCACTCTCCTCATGTACTCAGTTCCTTCGGCAGAAGTCAAAGAGCGGCACTCCCACAATGTTGCCTGCTCGTTCTTTGGTGCCGGGAGCATTGGCCCACACACATCTTCACAGAGCGGCATGTTGGCTTTGGAACGCAATTCCAAATACTTCACGGCCCAGTTGTCAAAGCACACTCCGATTGCTGGAGAGACGATTGGAAGCAACCTTGATTTCATTTCCGAGTTTCTGGCACCCTTGTGGTCATGTGTGCTGCATTCGAGAAACTGTTTGTCTGAGTCCAAAAACAGGCCGGTCACAGCTCTCAAATCAGACCAACGGCAGCGCCCGTATAGTAGGTGCAATAGATGCCCGCAGAACACTCTATCGCCAAGCGCCTGCCTCTCATCGAAGAGCAGGCTGTGAAGAAGTCTGACTTCATCCAAAGTTAGCACATCAGCTGGGCTCCATGGCTTCTTCCCCGCCCTCAACTGAGCTGACACACCCTTGATACGCAAACTGCGTTCGGCTTCATCTGCACCAGTCACTCCAAGCAAGTACCAACTGAACCGCAAAGCTTCAAGCAACGAGGTAGCTTTGGTTGGGGGTGCAGAAGTTGCCTGTAGATGCTTCACATACATCCATACCATCTGCTCGCGAACCGGAATCCACCTCTGTTGATGATGTTCCTTCAGCCATTCATCGAATGCTTGGATTGCATAGAAACGCTTCAGCAAGGTCCCTGGGCTCTTCAGACCGAAAACTGCATTCAGAATGTCATGCGCGCATTCCAGAAACGTGTCATCAGTCGCCTCCACGATGACCTTAGTACCAATGGAACTGGCAGTAAGGTCTGGCGCCAAGAGCTCCCACCATGACGAAATGGCTTGCTTCCTCTTCATCTTGCGCTCATCTACATAGCTGACGTCGGCGGCCTTTTTCACACAGTCCAGGAAACAAGAAAGGTTGCTGCTCCTATCTTTGACCTCGACCTTTGCAGTGGCTTTGCTATCGTCGTCTATAGCAATGCAGATTCTCACAGGATTGGGTCCGCTTGGTGTCAACTTTGGGAACTTGGCCTGAGGGATAGTCCCCTTTCCAAACACCATCGCTAGACGTCCTTTCTCCCAAGGAAATTTGAAAACATTCAAAGCTGTATTGGCTAAAGCTTGGCTTGCATGTTTTGGCAAAGGAGTCAAGGCTGCACTGGAAGGCTCTGGAGGAAAGTGCTCGTCGGCAGCAGTGTCTTGCACCTGAACATCATCCTCAATGATACCAAGTCCAGAAGGGCCTGCAGCATTGTCCCTTTCGGTCCTGGTGTCCAACTTGCCAGAACCACCAAACAAATCGTCCATGCCAACATTGTCGCCAAGCTCCAAGTCAATGGGAACACTCTCCTTGGAGAGGAAAGACCTCTCATGCCAGCGTTTTCTGATTCCTTTGAATGAAGGCTTGCAACCGTCTTCGTCTGTCTTCTCATCGTCTGTGTCGATGCTCGAGACATGCATGGTTCTTGTGCTGATGGGGTCTGCAACATTGCTTCTCGCAGTAGAGGCAGTGGAACTCGCATGTGAAAAGAGACCTAAGAACTTGCCCACCTGAGCTTCCTGCTCCTGATCCAGCTCCTCCTCCATGGCTGCCAGTAGGGATGGCTGTGAACTCGTCGTCTGACTGCTCTTGCCTTTCCTTCAAAATTGCGGCAGCACGCTCGATCAGGTCAATCAACTCAAGATTGGATAATGCAGACAAGTCCTGGCCCCTTTTCCCCATTGCTCAAAATGAAGACTAAATTGCAAGCGGGCCCACCCGCCCAATCCCTGAGCCGAAGTGCAAGACGTTTGAATTGCTGCAACAATTCACTGGGGATTACATAAAGCTTTGTCATGCATGACATCTGCATTTTGCCAATAAAATCAATCAAATCAAACGTCCGCTCTCACTCATAGTCACTCCTCGATCTGAGACATCATCATCCATATTAGGTCACCTTTGCACGTTGTGTTTCTTGCGTCACACCATCCCGCGTAGGTTTTACAAAAAAACACTCGAAAGACTGAACGATCCAGACGTGGACGGTTACAATGCATGCAAAGCACTTGTTTCTGTGAGGAAACAAGTGTGTTGTACGCTTTCCGTTCATTTGTTGTGGAGCGCGATGCAAATCCAAAACGTTCTGCATGACGGCAGTGTACACCTCATACTTCGCCGCGGCAGCCCAAACGGTTTGCCGCTAGTGGGATGTTCTGGAGCGACTTGCTGGAGTTTTTTTTTTTTGGCTGGGGTAGTGCCGGTGTGGCGCGGCGCCTCGGTCACTGTGACAGACTGCGAAGGTGAAAAGAAGCCCTTCAGTTAAACGGAAACAAGAACCAGAACCAGGAAACAAAGAAGGGGGGGACCAAACAAACCACCAACCCCAAAAACCAGCAACCACCCCCAAAAAGGCCACAACCAGAATCAATCAGGGCGTGTGCGTTAACTAGGTGAAACGTCCGCTCTCACTCGGCTCACGTGCTGGCGTACAAGGCATCAGCATCAATCACCACATTCCCATTCCCCGTAGTAGACCTCTAAACGTATGTGGCTGAGCGAAGCCAGGTGCTACTGTGCAGAGGTTGCAGAACTCGCGCGCCTCAATCACAAGACTGGGAACTCTTCCCTTCACGTGAAACTTTTGCACATTGCTGCTGATATGGAAACATCGATCCGATGCAACAATTGTCCAACATACATTGCGACATGCCGATGTGAGGCGAAACAAAAGCATCCGAAGAACGGAGGGGGGCAGCAGCCCCCCTCCACTGAATTAGCCAATCCGATAGGGCCCTCCCCAGACACCCCTCTTGCAGATGTATTGCCTGACCAGGGTCAGGAAGACCCCCTCTCAGTCGAGGGATGGTACATAGAGCCAGAAACACGCCCTGTCAGTGTAGCTCAAAGGGTGCACCCCCGGCTTTCTCCTCCTCCTATAAGACACATGGTGCAGCAAACCGTGCTTGGAAGACCTCGATAACTACCTGCAGCAAATCATTTTCTGCGGCCATGGGTTCAGTGGGAGACCCGCCCTACATGGCATGGAATGTACATGGGGCTGTGGTCATGCCCTTGCAATGTCGATTCGAACCCAATGAACTTGCGCAAGTGAATGAAGTTGGGCACCGAAGCAGGCGCACTTCCCCTACGGAAATCACAAGGGCAATTGGTTTGACAGGGACACACTCCAAGCCATCAACAAAGACCCACAAGCCCTGGTCGATGAGCTCTCCAAGTATGATGCGGTCTGAAGGCACTCTCGGCACCCATCAGCTTTCACCTTTCCGTAGTAACTGCATAATAGCAAAACATTGTAAAGGCGGTTGCATCCCCTCGCAGTTTAGCGAAAAGCTCTTCACAGCCACGGGAGAATTGAACTTGGCAGCCTACAGCTGGCCCCTCTCGATTACCTTTGCGGATGGCTGGTTTAACCATACACCATTGAGTGACACTGAGCCGATAGCCACCCCGGCCTCCACACCACGTGGTGAGACTGAACCAGTTGAAGAATTTTGTGCGCTGCCGTTGAGAGGCGCGTTGAAAGACTTTGTCATCCCTGAAGGTACCAATAGCCCCGGTGCCTGGCTGGCTGGCATGTGCGGTACGGTCTTGGTGCAATTGCAACAAGACGTGGCAGCTATCCAGAGGACCGTCCAAGCAACAGCTGAAGCGCCATCCAAGTCCGGAGTGCTAAAGCGGCTGGCTTCCATGTCGCAAATTTTGAACACACTAGAAGATGGACTTGCACCGACTGACGGGAGCTTTGATGTCGCCAGGCCTGCGGAATGCAGCACGGCCTCGGCAGGAGATGCACCTATGGGCCCTTGAGTCTCAAGTCAAAAGGTCGGATGATAGGGGCTGGTCTACTCGTCACAATCACAGGATTCTCCGATGTTCTGCAGTTTTTCGCCTGTCTCCTGAACGGTTGGGGTTGATGGTGCCGCCTGCTCCTGGACTTCTGTTTGCTGGTTGTGCCACTCCTTTAGTTTGGCTCTTGCCTGGCGGGTCACACGATTGGGTGAAATTTATTCATGTAGACATGTTGTGCTGAATGGGTCGATTAGTTGGGATTCACTTGACTGCTGACCTTTGCTGACATCCCGTAGCGTTAGCCTCAAGTGCACTTTGGGCCGCTACTCGCCTGGGCTTTGCTTACAGAAGTATTGCCCATTTAGGATTCCTGCTAGCTGCTCTGCTGTTTTGCCATGGCTCGCACGATGTCGAGTTCCCGGTGCGTGCAGTGGGAGACATACCAGGAGTTGGAAGTAGTCTTGGCAGATGCGGATGTCACCAGGGAGCATGATGTTTCCCATTTAGTTTATACGTTCGGTATTACTTCTGGCTCCACGGTGTGGACGAATGTGATAAATGTCCAGAGTCGTGGGGCGACTACAAGGCAGCTTCGGGTCCCCAGGTATTAGAACGAGTCTTCTTTCAGCTAGAGGGCAAGAGAATTTACCCCTGGTCTGCAGGGCATGTGCTCGTGCACATGCGAGGCGCATCGTTAGCTGCCCCCACCAAGCAAAAGGCATACCGATTGGCATTCCACGTCAACTACCATGAAGCTGGTGACTTGAATGTATCCCGCGGTGTTGTGATCAACGAGCCTGCAACCTTGCGGCGTGGCAAAGGACGATTGGGACCCGACAACCCCGATCAGGCAGCTGCAGTGCCCTCTCCACCGCCACGGGTCCAAGTGGTCCCAGAAGCAGGGCAGTCGTCAAACTCCCGACTGCCTTCTACACGCTGATGAGGAACGATTGGTTGCCTTGCGCAGGTTTCATCTGCATTGCAAAGAGTTAGTACAGGAAAGTGCGAACTTAGCGATGACCACACCAGAGCTCATGCAGATCTCTAACATGATCACTGTTTTGCAGGACCATGTTGACCTTGCGGTGTCCCTCCACCAGCTTCAACTGGTGGCGTCGTCTCGAGGGGAAGATGTGGCGGATGCTGTTTTTGAGAATGACGAGTGACGAATCGGTCGCACCAAGTTGAGATGCTCCTTCTTTAATGGAAAAAAGGTGCCTCAACAATGTCGACACGGGATGCCTGTCTGATGATTTCTTTTAAGCTTGACTGAGTAGCCCAAAAACCGCAGTCTTTGGCTTTAGCATCAGCTGCTGTGCTTTAGTTGATTGTGAAGGAGGGTGTGTCTTCCCGGTTGCTTGTTTTTGTTTTGTCCACTCTGGCTTGTTAGGGCGAACCCTTTCTTGTGTAAGTTGACTGCCCCTTGGTTGCCACTTCGATCGGACTACAGGGGTTGGCGTACAGACGTCTTCCCCTCCACTATGGATTCACCAATGCCTGAATGGCCCCAGAGACTTGTCACGATCATTCGCCTGCTAGTTATGATGTCCTGTGAAGGTCTCCGAAAATGTGAGGAAGCAGTTCGCTTCATTGCCAAAGAACAACTAAGGGCCAGGATGGAGAGACAGAAGTTTGGAGCTCAGAACAGAGGGGCACATGAATCGTGGTATGATCACCCTGACCGACCTCGTGCTAGGACTGGCAGGTTCAGGACGGCGACACGGAGCCCAGTAGAGGGACAGTCCACTGAGCGATGTGCTGGCAGTTGCATCTTGTGTAGTGATAGGTGCAGTAAAACTTGGACACACAGTCTACAGCGATGTTTGTGTCCGGCACATTGTCTGTACACGGGAGAGTTGACCCTGATGGATGAACTTGACTGAGTCCTTGCGGCATC
>VSDK01001298.1:207481-224426 GCA_009767595.1 Symbiodinium kawagutii
CTACTACGCTACGTTGCCCGCAATCCGTTAGTCGGATAAGGCTTTCACGGTAGTCTAATCCGAGAACGGATAGGAGCACAAGCTCCGCTACCACTTGAAGGGGGTATTTCCACTTAGGGAAACCCTGAAAGACTTACTGGATCGTGAACTGCGCACAAGCTGCAAGTTCTTTTTACTGCGCTAGGCTGCCAGCTGCTAAGTCTTGAGCCATGCACGCATGTGGTGCATGATGAACATGTTGTGAGTCAACTGAGAACAACTACAAGTGACATTGCGTAGGTACATGAGGAACATGGTACAAAAGTTATTACAGGGGGGGGCTTAAGGGGGGACTTAAGGGGGGGCTTAAGGGGGGGCTTAAGCCCCCCTTCGCCGAAGGGGTTCGGACCCGTCCTCACCATGGGACCGCCCGCGCAGGAATACATCGGTAAGCAAATCTGCTTGGTGACGAACAACCAAGCATCAGCCTACCTGGTATTGCTAAATTCAAAAGAATCTAATGCGTCACAACATTACCTACATTTTTTTTTATTTATCACAAAAGCAAATGAATTTCATTGAAACTCTGTTCATAGCACTTTGAGAACCAAATTTTCACGTTTATCCACACAAACACCAAATCTTTTTCCGCGGGTGGCCGCATTGCCAAAACAGACAGTAATCTGATCAAACATCTAAGAAGCAGTGCAACAATCAAAAACTATATCATGGCAACTTCTCAAAAAAAGACATTCTCGGAACAGCCAAAAGCTTCCGGTCGCGCATAAGTAGAATCATCCTAAGCGAACCACGGACTCCAAGCAGGTGTGTTCTCTCAGCCACACAGCTGTTTACTGGAAAAGACTTGGCAAGACTTTTTTTTCCGACAAAACCTCTTGCTGCAACATGGTCATCATGATATCTAACAACTTCAAAAGAATCAGCTATCAATCCAAGAGTGTACTGACGACCTTGCAGTGAGACTGAAGAAAACTGATTAGAAGTGACAAGCCTGGAGGGATAGCAAAATCTAACAGCGTCACAAGGTCATAAAAAAAATAACGGCGTTTCATTGAGCGTAAAAAACAGCAGCAGATTCAAAGAGCAATTCTAATACGTCCTTTGACCCCTTTTTGCAATGCGTCCTTCACCCACTTTGCGTGGTATCTGGCATGTGAAGAAAAAAGGGGCGAGGCAGAAGGTGGAAGTGCAGAAAGCGAGTTGAAAGCAAAAGAGGGGGGTAAAAGACAGAAGGCGGGTCATAGGGCCAAGAAGAGAAAGAGTCAAGTAAAAACATCAATTATTGTTCGAAAAAAAAATTGTTTATTTTTCTTTATGTATTGGTTTGAATGCTTATTTTTCAATTGTTTATTTATTACTTAATTTTTTTGATTTAATTTTTTTTATTCATTTTTTTATTTATCAATTTATTTATTTGTTGATTGATTGATTAATTGATTGATTTATTGATTTATTTATTTATTTAAGATTTTTTATTTACATTTTTTTCATTATTCATTCATTTTGTATTTACGGATTTTTTCCATCATTTTCATTTATTTTTTTTGAATTATTGTTTTTTATTTATTCATTCATTTTTTTCATTCTTGATTCGTTTATTTTGTTTTTTCATTTATTGAATTGAAAAACAATGGTTTTTTTTTCATATGTATTGAATCATTTTCCGATTTTATTCAATTTTTATATAATATGAACATATATACAAATAAATGTGCTACCACCCCCCAAGGCCCACTTTTTTTGGTGGTTTTAACAAAATTTGCAAACTTTGCATATTTAATTAGTTTTGCAGTATTTTATTTTGCCTTATTTGATTGTGACCAATTTCAATTTATTGTTCAATGACACCCATGACTTGACTTACCTTAAAATATTTCAGTTGATGTTGACCTTTTATGGGGTCTATTCATTCATAAGTGCATATTTGCACATTATATAGATTTGTTTTATTCTATGATGCCATTTTTGTGTCTTCATTGAGTGTGCCCTATTTAATAAGTTTGAATTTGGCTTGTTCCTATTTAATTTTCTTTTATTTAATTGTTGTCTATTTAAGCATGGTCTATTCAAATTTGCTGCCCTATGTTTTTTTTTGTCATGCCTTATTACATTATAGTCTACTTGTGCCTTGCTTGATTGTTTCTAAATATTCATAATTTGATTTGGAATGACTTATTTTTAATCATGTTTCATCTAATTTTGCCATATATATACCCACTTGTAAAAATAGGAACCTTTGAAATCATGGCTCGACGGTGCCATATTAGAAAACAATGGAATGCACATATTTCATTTGAATAGATTCTGATATATATTTGGCTTGTTTAAGAATATCTTATTTCATCATAGTCTTTATGGGGGTTATTTGGTGATTTCCGATTTATGCTTTGTGTTTTGAGTGTGTGTTATTTAATTGCGCCCTGTTCAATAGATTAAGAGAGGCCTATTTAATCATAGTCTACTTAATGTTGCTCTATTTAATTGTGTTCTGTTAATTATGGCTTCTGTAAAGATGCTGTCCTACATGTGGCCGAGCTAGTAATGCCTTATAGCATGATAGCCTGACTGTAGTCTAGTTGTTAGTTTCCCATGTAATTATGCCTTATGGCTTGTTTTTGGTCTTGCTTTGTGCAATTTTACCTTACATGTACTTTATTCAAAATATTTAAAGCCTATTTAGTTATGGCTTCACGGTGCCATATTAGGGCAAAATTGAATATATGATCATTGAATATCCCACAAATAAGGGATTTCTAAATACGATGAAAATAAGGCAAAAAAAGCTTCTATTTACCAGGGCAAATATTAGAGTCAAAAACAATGATTCAATACAAGCTTGAATACGGTAAAATCAAATAGCGACAACAACAACAAGGGGAAAATAAAGAAGAGCACATATGAGCCGTAACTAAATAAGATATTATAAAATAAGCCAAAACATTGGGCAAAATTGAATACAATATGTTTGATTATAAGCAAGCAAGGCATAACTCAATAGAGCATGACTGAATGAGACATGCTTGAATCTGGAATAGAAATAGTCGTATAGGGTAAATTCAAATAGATGGTGTATTTGCTAGTGCTTTATTAATTCATGCCCTACCTTTTTTGTTTAATTATGCCTAAATTATTTACACGCACCGGGAAAAACATTTAGGTTTTAGGGGTATCCAAGGTTTTATGCACTTGGTATTTAGAACATTTTAAAAGATCCAATGTCTTAAGAGGTCTTAAGATTTCCTTGGAACCAAGAACCAAAAACCAAGATTGTGCAGAATTGTTTTGGGGAATCTTGGTTCTTGTTTCTTGGTTCCAAGGAGGTCTTAAGACCTCTTAAGACCCCGTTCAGAATGCAAATGCGCTAAGTACAAGAGAGTCCTAAACCCTAAACCTTAAACCCTAAACCACCACTTTGTTTGTCTGCGTGTGTTCGCATGTATTACATACACACACATACATACATAACATATATGGCGCCCCCAAAAAAATCAGCAAAAAATGCAACCTCAAAATATGCAGAATTTGCTACAAATAGCAGCAAAAAATGTAAAAAGGTGGGTCTTGGGGGGGGTACCATAAATATTTACATATATATATATATTTTTATGTAAATATATATTTTTTTTAGATTTTATTTATTTCTGTATATATCAATCTGTTTCTATAAGTATGATTTTATTTCTATCTATATGTAATGTGTATATATCAGTGTCTGATAGAAAGCATTGGAATTGAATTTGTTGTTTATAAAGCGCACCTTGTCGGGCGCAATTTCGAATCTAAACCAGACCTGTTAGAATCAACCATAATTTGCCGACTCTATAGCCACGTCTCCTCCTTACCAATCCTCTTATCCATCCTCTTTTCCATCCTTTTGTCCATCCTCTTGAACATCCCCTCTTCCATGCTCTTATCAATCCTCTTATCCATCCTCTTTTCCATCCTCTTTTCCATCCTCTTATCCATCCTCTCTTCCATCTTGTTATCCAACCTCTTTTCCATCTTCTTATCCATCCTCTCTTCCAAACCCTTTTCCATCTTCTCTTCCATGCCGCTATCCAACCTCTCTTCCATCCTTTTTTCCTTCCTCTTCCATCCCCGCCTATCCCCTTCCATCTTCTTCCGTCCCCTTCCATCCTTCTACATCCTCTTCCATGCTTTTCAATCCGTCTATCCTTGCCCATGTTCTTCCATCCTCTTTAATTTTCCTCCGTCCTTTTTCATTTTCTTCCATCCTCCTCTTTCCTCCTCCACCCGTCCATCTTCGTCCATCCATCCTGGTCCATCCTTGTCTATCTTCTGTCATCCTCTTCTATCCTCCTCCGTCCTCCCTATCCTCGTCCATCCTCGTCCATCACTTCCATCTGCCATCCTCTTCCATCCTCTTCCATGCTTTTCCATTCCCTGCCATCCTCTGCCATCGCCTTTCATCGTCTTCCATCGTCTTCCACCGTCTTCCCTCATCGTCTTCAATATTCTTCCATTCTGGTTTTCCTTCTTCCATTCAATGGAAAATCATCCATCAAACCAAACCAACAGAAACATTTTTCTGCGGATGCGCTGCTTTGACATTGTGGGATGAAAGCATGCTGAGTTGTGAGTTTTGTACGGACAAATTTGCTTGCTGGAATTTTTCAGCGCCCGCTGTAGCGTCCTTGGCGGGTTTTTGTATAGAATAACTTCTTTCAGGCAGCAATGCATTTTTCGCGAACCTTTGGAAAAAACTATTGTGTTCTGATTCCTTCTATTCTTGTTCTTCTTCTCTTCTCTTTTTCTACTTCTTGCTCCTCCTCTCTTTCTTCTTCTTCTTCTTCTTCTTCTTCTTCTCTTGTTCTTCGCTTCGTCTTCTTCTTCTTCCTTTTCTTCTTCTTCTCCTTCTTGCTCTTCTCTTTTTCTTGTTTTTCTCCTGTTCTTGTTCTTCTTTGTTTCTTCTTCTCCTTCTTTTCTTCTCTTCTTCTTCTTTTTCTTTTTCTTTCGTCTTGTCGTTCTTCTTCTCCGTCTTTCTTCTCTTGTTCTTCTTCTGCTTCTTCTTCTGCTTCGTCGTCGTCGTCGTCGTCGTCGTCGTCGTCGTCGTCGTCGTCGTCGTCGTCGTCGTCGTCGTCGTCGTCGTCGTCGTCGTCGTCGTCGTCGTCGTCGTCGTCGTCGTCGTCGTCGTCGTCGTCGTCGTCGTCGTCGTCGTCGTCGTCGTCGTCGTCGTCGTCGTCGTCGTCGTCGTCGTCGTCGTCGTCGTCGTCGTCGTCGTCGTCGTCGTCGTCGTCGTCGTCGTCGTCGTCGTCGTCGTCGTCGTCGTCGTCGTCGTCGTCGTCGTCGTCGTCGTCGTCGTCGTCGTCGTCGTCGTCGTCGTCGTCGTCGTCGTCGTCGTCGTGGTTGTTGTTGTTGTTGTTGTTGTTGCGGTTGTTGTTGTTGGAGTCGCTTCCAGACCGCCCTGGGGGCCCACGCCAGATGCTGCCATGGGTGGCGCCACATCATGCGGCAATTCTACCCGCGGTTTTGTTTTGATATAGTCCCATGGTTGTTGATTGCTGTCGTTTTTTGGTTTCTCTTGGGTTTTGATTTGGTTTGTTGGTCGGTGTTGGGTTTGCTTTCGTTCGCTATCATCATTGTTTTGCTTCTGTTGCAAGCTGGTTTGATCATATTCTGTCATTTTTTGTTTGCATTCTCTTGGATCTTGTTTTGGTTTGGTTTGGTTTGTTTTTTTCCTTGTGGTTTATTGCGTGTTGCGGGGCTTTGCTCGGACTTGACGTACTTCGTTTTGTTGCTTGCTGTTTGCATTGTGTCGGTTTGATTTCATTGTTGTTTCTTTGCGTCGATTTTACGTCTTGATTGCCCATCACGTTTGATTGTATTTGCGTCGGTTTGGTGCGTTCCTTGCTTTGACTGGCTGGGGAACATTGTTGTTGTTATTGTTGTTATGGCTGATGTTGTCTCGTTTTTGTTTTTGTTTTTGTGTTTGTGTTTGTTGTTGTTGTTTTTGTTGTTGTTGTTGTTGTTGTTGTTGTTGTTGCTGTTGTTGTTGGAGGGGTTGTTGCTGGTGGTGGTGGTGGTGTGATGTTGGCGTTGGTCGTGCCACCGAGGTCCAAGGTGCTTTCATCTAAGAGTTCCGGTCTTTGTCTGGATGGCTGTGGGTGAAGAGTTGGGATCAGCGGTGGGTGGCGGCCATGCCTCAGGTGGGTGGCGGCCATGCCTCACGTGGATGGCTGTGGGTACCTTCGGGGGTACCTACGCAAATGACGGTTTCTCAAAACAAGGGTGTCCCTTCCAATATTACCCATTATGTACCCATGCAAGTGCTAATAAACCATTCATTTATTTTTTGGGTTTCCCTAATTTCAGAAACCTCCATAAATTCGGATTGTCCAACGATCTTTGCTGTCACTGCATTTCCCAGAACCAGCTGGTTCAAAAACAAACGGTTGATGACCAGGTTAAATGTTACAAATTCAAGGTCAATGATGATGGTTGATGATGATTGATGATGGTTGATGGTGGTTGATGATGGTGGGTGATGGTGGATGATGGTTGATGATAGTGGATGATGGTGGATGATGGTGGATGATGGTGGATGATGGTTGATTATTGCTGATTTTCGTGCCGTTTTGACGATGGCTACCAATGATGTAATACAGGTTGCCCCAACAGCAATAGTTTGCTACGGGGTCTGTAGCCCAGATGAATTGCGGCGATCCGGTGCAGCTTCAAAAACAGGTTCTAGACAAGGTTCCGGAGGGTTCCGTTGCAGATAGTTGATGAGGTTCTGGAGGGTTCCGACGCACATGCCTGGTGATGTTCCGGAGGGTTCCCACATGCCTGGCGGCGTTCCGGAATGCTCCGGCGCAGAAACTAGGTGAGGTTCCGAAAATTTCCGGTGCAGATAGCTGATCAGATTCTGGAAGGCTGCGGCGCAGATACCTGGTGAGGTTCCGCAAAAATCCGGCGTTATTAAAGTTCCAAAGGGCTCCGGTGCAGATAGCTGATGAGGTTCCAAAAAGTTCCGGCGCAGATACCTCGACCGCAAGGTTCCGGAGCGTGCCGGTGCAGATACCTTGTGAAATTTTGAAAGGTTTGGCGCAGATAGCCGACCGGTGCAGAAAACTGATGAGGTTTAGGAGGGTTCTAGTGCAGATACTTGGTAAGGTTCGACTGGTTCCTGCGCGATGACTTTTTTGACTTTGCGGCGGTTACCACTTTCACCCGACGGCAAAAGATTGTTTGCGATGGTGTCTTCAGCCCAGATTGGCTATCTGCACGTCAGGTTCTGGAAGGTTCTAGCAGGTTCTGTCTGCTTCAGCATCCATGTCGGGTTCGGCCCGGTGCAACTAACATCCACGTCCGATTGTGTGGAAGACCGCTTCTTTTTCCGCGGGATGGGTATCCTCAACTGACCTCAAAAGTATGGTCTTAGCAGGTCAGGTCTCAACGATCAATAAATCGGAAAGGAGGTACATGGGTTTCATGCAGGCTCCCCGCACAAACCGTCGTGCTGCTGGGGATAGCACTTGAGTTTATTTTTGTTTCGTGGTTTGCGTTTCTGAGGGTTATTGTGTTTGTTTTTTGATGATGTTGTGCCAATTTTGACATTGCGTCATTTGAGCGCCGCGCAAGACAAATGGTCAGCCTGCATGACCATTGGCAAATGGGACCTTGAGTCTCATGAACGCTTGGTTCTAATGTACCATACTGGGTTCTGGAAACTAGTTGTGGTGATCTACATTGTTTTAAACTTCCATGACCATTGTATTGTAAAGCGCACCAATGGCAATGGTTGCGCATCAAACCCACGGTACTTTGTTTCATTTTTATGTTTGGAACACCGTTTGTGTTTGGCCAAACGTCCGCTAGTTTGAATTTGTTGTGGTTTCATGGTCACACTGACTGTAATTTTTTTGGCATATCGTTTCTGCCAAAGAAAACTAAAAACACAATTTTTTATCGGCATTTTCCTACACTGGTTGACTGGAACCTACGCAACAGGACTGATTGGAACCAGACATGCGGGTTGATGCTGACTGTTGCATTCGGCTCAAAGGTCCTTTGCGATAGATTGATGAAACCTTCAACATGCAACCGGCATGTTCCTAGATCAATGCAAATATTATAGGTGATTATGGTGATTATAGCTATGTTTTTTTTGATTGATTTACGTTGATTTGATTGATACTGAAGCACTTCGGCTGAATGCAAAACCACGCAAAACAAATCGAAACAACTTCATTGACACAACAACACATAGTATACACAGTAACAAAACAGTTGAAGACAACAAATTTATCCATCCTCCACCTGCTGCGCGATGTTGGCTGAGGCTTCAGTGGCGGTTGTTCAAGCAAACCAGCAGTACATATGATGAATTGGCATCCAAATTTTGGATGGAATCCCATCAAAAGAAATCTATGTGACAACGATTGGTCCCTGACTGTTTTCAATTGTAATTCCACAATGGGGGATAGCCAATTTGTACCCAGACATCTCACCAAACCTGCGTGTACATCTACACGTTCTTCTTGTCAATTTCAATAAGAACTATTATCATGATTTTTGTTTCGTCAAACACGTACAATCCCAAATGCAATAAAGAAATTGTGAGTGGTTTGACACACCCATGGTTCGAACTTGTTGACAGCAGGCAAACGTACAGGAACTTCGTGTTTTAGTCAATAAACTGTTACAAAGCATTGTCAAGTGCTATGAACCATTGCAAACCATCAATCACGGCTACCGTTTGCGGGTGTTCTTTCTTGCATGAGGCGATTTCACATCCAGTACAGGTCGGTTTGGAGTCGTGGGAACCCAGATTTCGGGGCTGACTTGTGTTACAGAGTAGTGTGCAGCCACATTGAACTGCCTGAACTTTGTGGAATTAGTTCTGAGTCCCTTATGAACGATTTCAATCAATTTCATGGATTGACACTATCACAATAAGAATAGATGGTGAGATGCTGGCAACATGTTACACCTAGGTGATCGTTGATCATGTTATGAAGGGGGTATGCAGATTCAGATGGCAAATGCTCGAGGCTAGAACGATTGTCGCTTGTCACCCAAATCCTTCACCGACAGCTTCTGTAAGACATTGGGAAAGAATGACTTTCTTCATGAGACCTCAACGATGCGTAACGCAGCGTGGACATTTTACATTGTGACAGACTTCGGCGCAGTTTGACCAACACATAATGGGATTTGGAGCCCTTGCGTTATGGAGGTTTCGAAGAAGGGGATGGGTTGCTTGTTCGTCTTTGGTCACCTATCCTATCCATCGCTGGGTCTACCCAAGGTGGGGGTGGTCAAGGCCATGCATCAACAGTGGATGCTTTCGCATCTCATGAATTTGAGACTTGTGGTTCTGGAATCCCTTTCACATCTTTCACTGACTATGTAACAGAACAGTGCAAACATATGTATGTGTATATAGTGTTTGTATATATATATATATACATAAATATATATATATATGTCATAAGTCCAGGCGAATCCCACAGAAGCACAGTCCGTCGGCCGTTGGTGAACATGGCCTCAAGCAGTCGTTGTTGGCAGTGTTTGCTCCAGCTGGTGGTTGTACTTGTTGATTGTTTCTGATGTTCAGAGGTCGCTATTGCTTCTTGTTGATTGTTGAATCGTGTAGATTATCGATAACTATTGGTGTTTCGCGCTGAATAGGTGGATTCTTGGTGAAATTAAGTGACAAATGAATCGAATCATACTGGTGTCACCAATACTAGTTGTGTAGTAGTTTCACCCATGAATCAGACTAGTATACCATCATCAATTATCTGACTATGTTAGCCATGTTACATTATTCAGTTTCAGCGTAAGAGTTTCACCAATCATCGATGATCTAAGAGACTCACAGGAGGACAAATGGTGGTCGCCCCGAGGTCGCAGCGCAAGGTGCGGCAGCGCAATGTGGTGGGCTCCGATGGTGGGTCAGCCATTGAACCACTATAATGTCACTATAATCCACTATTATACATTGAATTTCATGAGGTTTTGAACCATCCACTATTATACATTGACTAAACTCATGAGGTTTTCTGTTTCGGTGGCTTTGAATAGGTTAAAGGTTCATGATAAGGTCACTAAAAATGTTCCACTGGGTTTTCTGTTTCAGTGAAATGAAGAGCAATCCCACACAGGGAAACCTGCCCAGCTCTAACATGGTGAGAAGCCACGACCAAGTCATTACCAGAATTGGCTGGGGCAGTGTGAGCATCAGCATCCAATGAGATTTGTAGCCAACATGGTCATAGACACAGAGGCAACCGTCAAAGAATGATATGTCTCCAAGCTCTCAGATCGACCGTTGCTACGTTAGAATCAGTCCTGCATCGTTGATCCGCTTCCAGCTAGAAAAAAAACACCTCTTATCGAACGGCCAATATTGGAAGTCCAGGCATCAAGAATCCTGAGTAGTGAAGCATCAATTTCAGAAAGATTCGGCCGTCAAGAGTGTGAGTGATGTCTTAGTCAGATTTCCTTGGACAACGTTTTCCGTTGGTACCATTGCCTGCGTGGCTGCTGCGTCAGTCACTTTAGAGGCTGGCCTAGCCGTTTGGTTTCAAACGAGCAAGCGCAAATAGCAGTGACCAGGAATTTCTTGGTCAATTCTAACTGGTGTATATATGACCTACTGTAGTGGATCGCGGATCATAATAGTTAATGGGACCAGGTGGGAGTCACTGAACGGGCTGGCAAAAGAATGAAGTGTTGGTGAACATCCCATCGTAAAGATCCAGAATGATACAATAGATCCCAGAATGATTAACGTTTAGATGCAGTGATCATTTTGTGGACCCCCATTCTGTTCGTGAAGATTTAACCACCAGGGTGCTGTTGGGTACACCGCAGGGTGCCGCCTAGGACTGGGGAGCGAGATGTGTTTCATGGTCATTGCAGCCAGGGTGCCCAATCCGATCAGAAGCCCCTGCCTCGCAAGAGCAGCCATCACTGAGAGTCATTTCTGGAGCAGGACTTGTGGTCTACCATATCACCAACTATGCCATGAAAACAGAAATGGAGAGCTGTCGAATCATTCCACGGGTGACAATGAAGGTTTATGATGCGTATGTCGCAGGAGTGGTGAAGTTCAGTCGAGCACCACTTGTAGTCGATTGGTTTCCCCAAGTGGTGGGTTTTGCATGCGAACAAGTTGGGATTCGGGTGGTACCGTGGTACCTATGATTTCTGCGAATTTCTTGATGACACAAGTTGGTGAACCCAGAACTGCAACAGTGGGGTCTCCAAGCCTGGGAATCTCTGAGCCAGCGCCGCGAAAAACGCGGTGAGTCATATGACCAGCTGGTTGCCGATACGGTTCTGTTCGCGCGTCGCGCTGGGTCGAAACTTGTGGACCACCAGATTACTTGGAAGATTTTCGAGCGTCAGATAGAGAGGCCTATTCCCAAATCCCATTCCCTCGTTTCTGCTTGTAGCAGAAACATATTTGGATAATAGTATCACCCGAATTTCATCTACAACGGCAGGGTTTTGTCCTCACCAAGCAGTGAACTAAGCACATCAAATTAAAGACGAACAAAGGGAAGATTCTGTGTTTTGACAGAATCAGTGGAAAGCGAGGAGATTTTGCAGTCAAGCGACATTTGGAACATTGGCGGTTTCTGTTTTCTTTTGGCCCATCTGCTCGTCGTTTTGGTCAATTGGCAATAAGTCCAACCATGAAAGTAAGCAATGTCGAAAAAAGCTAAAGATTACTTGGTCACTATCAGCGTTTGATGATGGTTTGCAGAATCTGTGTTGAGCGGATCAAAAGCAAACAAGGGTTCCGGCTGAATATGCAGACATATGCATACCACCAACATCACCAGTGCGGCCGACGACCAACTTTTGTGCTTGATAGAAAGAAAAAAAGGAAACGAAACCGTCAAACAGTGACGAACATGCACGGATTAAACAGCAAATGTGGAACACGAGTGATATAGATTCAGCATGATTCTGCGATAATGTAAGTGATCAACAGAATAATGATGACTGTGATAAGTATCTGAAAATCATCAATACTGGAGTTACTAACAAATAGTTTATGATGATATCAACTAGTGATCCAGATAATTTGTTTCTATTTCTCGGAGGGTTACCATCCAAAGCTAAATGAGACTACATTATCCAAAAACATTAAGTTTAGTTTCCGAGGGTCACCAGTTGCACCAGGAATGCTGACCTTTTGGCGGGCGTGGCAGGAAGACCCAGGGGGATCCTGGGAGGTCTCCAAAGCAGTGGCTTAATGAAATGAATGGCTCCCTGGAGAGATGAGGTGAGAGTTTACACTTCAAGCAATGAATATTTTGATATGGCTACAAGACTTGATGTTTGATGGTGCTATGTTTGTTGCCATGAGATTACAGTGGATTCGTCGTTTTGGCACAAATGGAACTTGTAAAATCTGTTTGGGATGACTGCGGAATCGGCTGCAGACCATGGTCGAGTGAGCATCCCAACAAGCGCTCTTTGCAGGGTTTTGACAAACAATCCAACCAAAAACGATTGCTGTAGTCCTACCTATAAAGTGTTCAACAACTACACTACTGTAGCTGGTGCAGCCATGTCCCTCGCGATTCCCCCCTTTAAAGATGTACGTCGGAACAGAGGATGTGAAACGGCTGGTTACAGAATGATGGCTCAATAACGCGCTATGACCACCGTGATTTCGCTGCGGACGAGGCCAAATTCATGAGCAGTCAAAAGCTTCGACCAAATTTGTTGAAAACTGAGGTTGGTAAAACCAAAACATCGCTACGGTGTTTACTGGTCACCAACTCCCGTGAAAACCGAACCGTCAAACTGATTGTTTCCAGCTTGTGAATCAATAATGATAAGTTGTATGTCTATTTACTATGGATATGGTTTGGAATACTATATATGTGCCAAAGGTTACTTTTCTTATCCCCTATGAAGGTACCGGTTATTATTAGCCATATTTACCATATTAAGTTCATGATTAACCATATTAAGCAAGTTAAGGTTATTATTACTGTAACCATATTAACCATATCAAGGTATTAACAACTAGCGACAGGTGAGTTTCACAGCTTGTGATTGCACTGGTTTGGGTCTCGGCCCAGGTTGGAGGTCCCATGGTGGTGGGTTTTCTGACGCCACAGCGGAATGCCATGACTTTGGCGGCGAAGGAGACAGCGAAGGGCGGTTCATGGGAGGGCGGCTGGAACCAGATCTTGCCTTTCAGCAGTATGGATTGTTTTCAGTAGATTGAATCCCAAAGTGTAGTTTTTTACTGGAGACAAAGAAGAAAAGTAGGTAGATGCAAGTCTTGACAAGAGGCAAGTATGTAACCACCCTCCTTTTGAGCTATCATTGCAAGGGTTGCAGCAGATGGCTCACCACCCCTCTGGATGTGCTTTCAGAGCTCCTTTTGCTGGTGTGCTGCTGTGACTGAGATGGTTTGTAGTGAACCAAGCAAAGGAATATGATTTTGCCCATCATGTTCCCATCCCCCATCAGTTCTAAGTTGGTTACTAAGCCATTCAATTATAACTACTGCAACTGCTAGTTACCCTAGCAAAACCTAACAGAATCATTGGATCATACATTACCATTGTGGGTCATACAGTACCCAGCAGAAGCTGCTCGGTCTCGAGATCCACTCACGTTCCAACCCGCACGATGACTGTGGCAGGATGTTCACTCGACTTTTTTTGGACTCTATCGCCAGGTGCGCCAAGGAAAGCATGGTTGGTTGGGTTACCAAACATCGGAAACTGCTTGGATATCTGAACCCCAAAGTCTGATATGCAGCCGATCCAACCAACAATGTGTGGCTCAGGCCCTAGAAATCATCAACCACGAATAGTTGTGATGACAGTTTTAATCATTCCTGTGATGTGACAGCGCATAGCCGCCAACCAATCAAGGACAGCCAAATAATCGGCAACCATTTGGCCTGCCCTGGACCACTCCCTAGACCTGCACACTGCATCACGCTGCAGGTCTTGCAAGATGGCTTCATCAAATCTTTCAGGGGCGGCTCAAGGCGGGGGACATCCATCCCCAAGCTCCCCCTGGCGTTCTGAAGCTGGGTCAAGGAGGTGGCACTGATCTCTTATGGTGGCGTGGCATGGGGATGCCCAGGATTCATTAGGTCCTTGGCTAATCATTGATTTGGTGTGCAAACTGATAGCTTGATTCGATTAAGTTGGCTATCAAAGTGAAACATGGAGTCAAAAGAGCATCACGATGAAACACTTGATGTGTGAAATGGACCACCTCTTTGCATGCTTCAGCATCACCCTTTTTGATGGAAGAGGTCCACCATGTCTCCATGAATCATGTCAAATTTGCAGAGAAGCTCCTAACAAACTGCTGAAGGAGCACAGAGGACTTCACCACTAATCCTCACCAACCCAGCAGGCGAAAGTCTGAAGACTGATTCTTGTCGACGGGCTGTTTGAGGGAAAGGTGGACAGTCTTGGCTGTCGAACATCTTTACCTTGACTTCTGTTCATGCAACATCCCTTATGTAGATAGGGTTGGAAGCTCTCTCCAGCCCAGCAAAAACCCTCAAAAACCAGGAAAGACTCCGTCATTTTCACAGCAGCTTTTTTGCTTGGGTCGTGACTTGACAGTGCCTGGAAGGCAGCAACAGAGAGACACAACCAGACTACCTGCTTGCCATCCAGATCTGCTTGGTGAAACGACCAGCCCACAACCACAAGCAATGGTCCGCTTTGGATTTGCCCCTGCGTTTCGAAACATGATCCGAAACAGATGAGCAGTCCACATTTGGATGCCCAGGTTCCATGGGGGTACCTCAAACATCACAGCAGACCAAGGATATAAGGAGAAACATGGAGAAATCGTTTCATATCACACAGCATCGATGCCATGGAGCGCTTCTCCCTGCGCCCCGTCCCATCTGACTCAACTCTACAGCGGAACTATGTGTTGGTGGCATCTTGGTGGCAACATGTTGCAGTAACATCGCAGATACTTTGTTGATAAGAGATATTTGATGATATATATACATATATATATATATATATACGCACAGACCCCGTGGTTTGCCCGGAGGGCAAACCACGGCTGCCTGTGCGTGTTGAACATTGCTCGAAGAATCAGTGAGAAACACTAGCTATACGCAGTGATTTAGGGTTTAGGGTTTTAGGGTTTAGGTTTTAGGGTTTAGGGTTTTAAGGTTTTAGGGTTTAGGGTTTTAGGGTTTTAGGGTTTAGGGTTAGGGTTTCTTGATTCTCAGAGTTTCAAAACAACGGGCCTGCGCAGGGTTTTGAACAGTTCACAAGACTCACTTCTGGGCAGGTCTTGTGGTCACGGGCAAACCATAGGGCCTTGCCGTATATATAGATATATTTAGAGTTGCACAGATACCTCAGAAGGTGCATCTCCTGGTTTGGGTCTCTCCAGACAGTGACTTCTTTCTCATGCCATTTTTACTGGGTGGTTTTGTTGATCTTTTTTTGCTTCAGCGGCTTTTTTGGCTAGTTTGGGTCCTTTGGTTTTGTCTCCCCCGTCCATAGGAAGGTATAGGACCATATTGCAAGATGTATCACCACTCTTAGGGCTTTCCATCAGCAAAATTGCTGTCGTTATTAGGCATATGCCCAACATAAGAATAGAGAATGAATTCACTGGCAGCTTGGTGAACAGAAAAACCTTCAGTTGGTGTTCTGTGAGGTTGATCTATCCTACCTTTGTTGGTCTTGGCCCTTCTCCACATTTTTGGTACGGATAGGTTCGAATTGTCAGTACTGGCTCTCTAATGAGTTTATGTCATGGTGTCGGTCATAGTCATATTATCAGGTGGGTTTGATATGGCCATCTTTCAGGCACAGTCGACAAAAACCATAGCTCGGCATGATTTTCCTGTACATGCACATCCATAGATCCGGGTATCTATGAACCAACCCACATGAACTTCTTTTGAGAAGAAGATATACCACCATCCGGCATTCCCCGCCAGGAAGCACCACTAAAACATCGCCATTGTTGGATTTTCTCGGGGTCATTCTTCTATCACTGGTTAACTGGTCAAGATTGTTACAAACCAGAGTAATGACAGTGATTGTTGTGAACTGCATCATGTTACGGTGGTTGTTCACGACAGTGAAGCATTTTTTGAGAACCGCACCACCTGTTTCTCGTTGCGGCCCCAGATCTCGGGCACCTTCAATCCGCCCCACCGCGGGCACTTGCGTTTGGGCCTTTCCGCCAAAGAGCAGCTGGAGCGTTTGGGGCACAAAGTCGAGGCGGAAAGGGAGCGGCACTGCCAGACTCGCGAAGCCTTGGAGTAACATGGCGATGCCAAGGATTGCCATCATGGCACTGGCAATTGTGCAAAACCAAGTCGTTTGTGGTGTCAGCAGCATTTTCCCCAAACATTTTCAGTATCCTTGACCTGCAAAGCACCTGGATTGGCCAGTCAATCTCCAACCGAAGGATTTCGTTTACATTATTACGACCGTTGAAACTAGAGGGTTTTCAGTTGCAGGGCCTAGGCCAGCGAGCAAGTTTGTTTGATGGTTCCTTTCACTTGGCCAGGCACTTTGCTTCCTGCCAGTGCACGACAACTATTTGCTTAACAAGCAGAAGGTCAATGCCAAGTGACGTGGCAGACATGTCGCCATTGAAAGGATTGGTAAAAGCATTGGGGTAATTGAAAGTAGACTTGGGTTTGCCGTGCGTTTTAGAAGGGGTCCAAATGTGTAATTGACAATTATGCGCAAGCTGGTATTGGGATCGTAAGTGGAGGTTTCATATCTTGTAGGCATTTCGCCTCTGTAAACAATACACGTAATAGCTAAGCTAGCTATAGTACATAGTGACCATGCCAACTATTTCATTGAACTGGCAACGCCGGTTCCCATTTCCGCTTCACCCCATAAGCCGATAAGCCGATAAACCGATATCAGGCGAGGCCTTGGACTCCCGGCTTATCGGCTTATTGGCGCCAGCGCCCCCGTAA
>VSDK01001298.1:225388-241046 GCA_009767595.1 Symbiodinium kawagutii
CTAATCGGCTTATCGGCTTATCGGCGCCGGCCGCTTTGAACCGGCCATGCCAGCACGCAGAATTATTTGATACCTGTTAAAATCATAGTAGTTACCGAATTAAATGCTCAGATAGTTCACTGTCTGATTGGAACGGCACCTTTTAGCAGGGTCTGTTCTGCCAGTCACGGCTGCAAGGTCCAACGGCCAGGGATCAGAGGCGATGGGTCCACTGTGGGCAATCACCTTGGAGGGCAGCCCATCCGGGCGAAAGGGTTCCCACTGGTACCCCAAAACGGATGGTTTGTTACTATAAATCTATACATGGTTAGTGAAGGATGACTTGCGGGGTCCCCTATATTGAGAAACACCCTAATATAGAATCAACCAAAGAGATGGGTTTGGCTTCGAAGATCTGACAAAAAGAAGCTGAATTCGTATTGTTTGCTACCCACAGTTTGGAAGATTCATCAAGCCTTATCAAGCAGTGAATGGAGATTTTGACGATGTCTTGCTGGCTGCAATCAATATGAAAAGCTTTCGGTCCTTGGAAATCGTAGATGAGAGCATGCGATTGGCAGCCTTGCCAAGCAACCAGATGGCTGCTTAACATCATCATGCACAGTTATTGATGACAATCCTTCATGCATGGTGATATCTGTTGGAATCCATGTCATTTTCCAAGGTAATGGTTGTCGACGGTTCTCTGCATGTCTGTGCGTGCATTCTATAAAGATTACTGGAACTTAGGCCTGTCCAACTGTGACAGCAAGTTGATGAGAAGAAACAGATAACGACGCGACCAACTTTGTACGTCCTAGACGACTAGTGTCCTACTACGAGAATTTGCCTATGATGATTTCTCCACTTGAATGCCCCAATCATCCGCAAAAAATGCTCATGTTCCTCTTTCGCCTGCACGCACCTCAACAACTTTCCTTATCTTAATGAAAGGATTTTCCTACAAACTTGTACTGTGATTCCTTTTGCATTCCTGCCCCGAAATCAGTTGAAGATAACGATGAGCAACTCTTGGGTTCTTGTGATCAACAGCCCTACGCAGTTGGTAGGTCTTTTATCCCATGGAGAAGCGCTGCGATTTTCTCCGAAAACTACTAAAGGAAGTCGACCCTGAGGCTGAGGCAAGGCTATGGCTGGTTGGCTGGTTGGCTGGTTGGCTGGTTGGCTGGTTGACTGGTTGGCTGGTTGGCTGGCCGATTACAAGCAACACAAATAGATGGATGCAACATGATACAACTAAATGATCATAGGGATGCAACGGCCATGAAACAGGTTGGCTCGTTTGGCCGGATGATCCATCGGTGAACTCATTGGACCAACGAATGTCAGGACTTCTATTTGTAGGCTTTGGATGCTGCCCAACAGGAGGTGCAGTCCGGTTCAACTTAATCAATGGTGATTGCCTATGGCTACACAAGGTGTTCTACCTCCGCAACTGTGAGGGTCATCGTCAAATTTTGCACGGATGGATCCCGGTGGAAAAAATGTCAAGAGCTCTCCATGTGTTTGAGTCCCACGGCGCGAGGCCTATTGCCATTTCACAGATGGCACGGAGCAAGAGAATCTTCTGGAAGCTTCGCCAAACTACTGGGCCAAGAAATTGCCAGAAGGCTGGAGGGAGTTGAGGGGGTACCAACAAGTCTGAGTGATGAACAGTGTCCGCAGGGAGACTTAGGCCACTAAGTGGGAGGGAAAGCTTGGTCAGCCCTCCCCTAGCAAAATCTTCTGGCTGTTGGGATGTGTGTGCGCATACGAAGCTCAATTTTAATCCTTTTTGATCCATTCTCATAGTCAGCCAGTCCTAAGTTGAGCCGGTCGAGAGCACAGCCAGCTGGTGTTCCTATCTAGCATCCTGTTGTTGAGTCGCGTCCAATCTGCTCATTTGCGCTAAAATCTCAGTCTGAGTGGAGCAGGTAACGACAATCTTTTGCAATTTTCCTCAGGATATCCAAATATGTTTTTCCCCTCTCTTGTGTTGAGAAGTCACAGCATGGAAGGCCAATCAAATACAGACACACTTTGACAGACACCAAGACCAAGGTGGATAGCAAGAGCTCTAGATGGGAACAGCTTTAGAAAGACATTTTTCGACCATCCCAATGAGAGGTACTTGCCGACAAATCCTCTAAATTCATTATTTGTCACATTTTTATACTATTTTGTAACCACCACTGTCGCAGGGTGTGCAACGTATACTCTAAAATGTTGCACGTGAGTTCTTTGGTCTGCTCATATGTGCAGCTCATCGAGGACACTGCATTCAGGTCCTGGGGATCACGCAGCTAGGCTACCTTCGCACCATTCCGACCGCTTCTTTGCTGAAGCACTTTGCGCTGAAGTCTCCCCTGCTGGGTGAGGGAAAGCGCTTGGGTGCTGTCTTCGGAGTGGATAACCTGGCAGGCTGGGGAGCCATCCGGGGAAACTGTGAGGTTGTTCATTGCTTGGTGTCCACTTATTGAAGAATGATCAGAAGCACCATATGGCAGGAGTTTTTGGATGGCTGCCAGCGTTGGCAAAGCTTGATGGGCTTGCACAGAGGATGGGTGAATGTCAAAGCTTTCAGGATTGACTCCCCGAACTTTCCAAGTGCCATGGGAACCTGGATCTCAGTTGAGATGCCATCCACTTTGTTCTGGTAGAACCGAGCAAGCACGACCGCAGGCATGCCTTCCTGGAACTCGCCTGGTGAGCTGTTGAAATACACCGACCTCATCCTGGTGTCTTGGAGCGCTTGCATCGCAGTGATGGAAGGGGACTGTGTAGAATGTAGAATATGTATGTGTACGCACATGTGCCAGGCCATCGATTATGCTTCATATATACCACTGATTACGATATTAAAAGATTTCTGACAGCTACACACATGTATTTATAGATTTGCCATAGATTGGACAGGCTATACACGATTATGTACATAGATTTTCTGTTACATCAACTGAAACAGAACAACGCAAAGGGTTTTGCCTGTTGTTCATCCTTATCCTGTAGACTGCTTTCAGGTGGCGATATGGTTTTACGTCACAATTAATGCCTCCTGTTTTAATGGGCCAGGAAGAGATTCGGCTGAAAAACGCTTCAAATCAACGGAAGATGTGGGCTTGAACCATCACACCCTGATCCTTTCAAGCAGCGGCCAATTGCTTCAACAGCAAAAGTGAAAACGAAGCAGAACCAGAACAAGTCTGTATGATCCTGTACGCGTTTGACAGCAGATGGACAATGATAAACCCACTTGGAAAAGTCATGAAACGTGCTGTGATGTTGACACCTTGGAAGCATTTGATTTTTGGGCCCAAATGGGAACACACCAAGTTGAGCAACTGCACGGTTTCAAACAGCTTCACACGGTCCTTTCTGGCGAGAATTGCGAGGGAGTCTGGGGACATCCAAAGTTTGGTGAGTGTTCCCTGGTAAAGGATTGCCTACTTTCATCCTTGCCCTTTCGCTATTAAAATTCCAGCCTTTGTGCGCAAGTCTTCAACCGATTTGGCAGTGGATTAACATCACCTATGCCAAAGTGGCTGGTGGTAAGCAGCTATTTGTGGCTTTATGTATCCAAGCTGGCTTTAACTCATGCTGATCTTATTTGCTAGATTAAACCAGTCTTCAAGCAGTCTTGGAGCAACACCGCGGTCATGTTCTTGGGATTCTGTGCGGACAGACATCAGCGCTTGCTACTTTGACATAGAAGCTATAAATCATCCGAAGCTACATTGCTGCTAGAAGGCTTCTATGTCCCAAACATACTCGAGCATCCAACCCTGCTGCTTTTCTCCCTGGTGAATGAATGATGAACAGTGCTCTGAAATGATGTGCTGATTTCTTCTACTGCAACGGTTGATGGCTATGATATACTGGGACCAATCTCAGATATGGTTGATGGGAAAATCCACAAGACCATCAAACACCCTATCGTGGTGATCAAAGCAAGGCTTTACAACATAGATTTTCCCATCAACCAACCCTTGCAACCGCAGAAGGTCCTCCAGTTGGATGTCCATCAGCATAACCCACAGTTTTGACCACGATAAACCACTGATGACCTCTACTTAAGCATTCATCTGCTGGTGTTTGCTCTGCGGCCGAGCCGCGCCGCGCCGAAAAGGTGGCCCGAGAAACCGAAAAGGTGGTGATCTCTGCGGATCCTCAAGAGCTGTTGGCGGGTCTGAAGCATTTCTGCCTGCAGGCGTGGCGGCCTGGCCCCGGTGAATGGTGGGTTAATGGTGGGCGAACGATGGCTGTTGGTGGTTAGAACTTATAACCATTGGCTATTGGTTTTAGATTGATCATTCGCGATGATGCTTCATAAAAATGCTCAAGTCATAATGGCTGGTGATCAGCTTCTTGGATGCTGATTGGGGAAGCAGATCTGTGACCATGCGCTGCCATCGCCTTCAGGAACGGGTCAGTGTGAAATATCGAGATCAGGACAGACAGGGGGGAAGGACTCGGTCAAGACATGGATCAAAAATCAACGCGGACAGGCGGACCAACCCAGGAAAGGTATCCGGCTTCCCCTTTTCTTTGGCGCAAGGTTTTTCGTACAAGGGGATTTGCAAGATGTGGTTGCGAGGAAACTGGACACCCATTCTGGACCCAGAGTATCAACAGAGCACTAAATGCACCCGTGTTGTGTTACAAGATCCAAAGTCAAGCGCAAAGTCTTCTTATTTACTCAATTGTGCTTTTTGGTGTACACTGAAGAAAGGTCAGATCGGTATGTCTCCCTCTCTCTCGCTCTCTCTTTCTGTCAACACCTGCGTTGGAGCCAGCAAGTTCAAAGGGAAAAGAGCCTTCCACACATTCACCAGAATCGGGAAGATGAGCACATCGATTGATCAACCAACCATTAACTAACCATCAACCAACCATCAACCAACCATTACCCAACCACTGGCCAACCATTGACCAATCATTGACCAATGGATTTGTTGACCAGGAAAACAACGGAACCATTAACCACCCATCAACCACCCATCAACCAGCCCATCAACCAGCCATCAACCGCCCATCAACAGCCCATCAACCGCCCATCAACAGCCCATCAACCAGCCATCAACCACCCATCAACAACCCATCAACAGCCCATCAACCAGCCATCAACCGCCCATCAACCACCCATCAACAGCCCATCAACCAGCCATCAACCACCCATCAACCACCCATCAACAGCCCATCAACCAGCCATCAACCGCCCATCAACAGCCCATCAACCGCCCATCAACAGCCCATCAACCAGCCATCAACCGCCCTTCATCAACCCATGAATTCACCCGGAAAAAACATCAGCGGTGACCACCACGAGGAGCTGCTTCCTTCAGAGTTGGGAAGCTTCGAGAACACCAAGAGCACTGGCAGCGCAATGCTGGTGCTGCTGCCTGCCTTGAAAGGCGGGGGCCCGGTAAGCGATATTTGCAGCGACCAAAACGTGGGGTCGTCCGTACATATCCACCAAGCCATCCTGAATGATGGGGGATTTTCATGTAAAAAACCAAGCATTTGGGGTTATGACCCCATGGAACTGGATATTTTTGAACCTGGGAAGCAGGAAAACAGATCGCAACTGGCAACACTTTCACCATTTGGGAGCTTGAACCTGATACTAGACTAGCCTCACTGGCAATTTTTTCTTGGCAGAATACAAGGAGAACCACCATGTTGGCCCTTGGGTCCCAGTGACCCAAATGTCACGCTTTCACTCTCTCATTTCTATTCCGTGGAGAATGGTAGCTCAACAATAGTCAACCGTAACTGGGGATAGATCCCATGAGCTCAACGGGCAATAAACGTTGATAGTCATGATATATAAACGATTACATATTGGCCATCAACCACTATTAACCTTGGTTATTGATGAACCAACGCTTGGAAGTTTAACTGTAATGGTTGATTCTATCCGCCGACGCGCCGCGCGGGCCAGGTGAGGACGAGCACCTCAGCAGCACGCGCTTGCGCAATAGCATGGTGAACCTCTTGGAGACCATGAGATTGCACGGCTGCAGGGAGGAGCTGGCTCCTGGTTGCCCATGGGGTGGGGTGTAATGGGGTCGCTCACCAGGATGGATTGCTACCAGCAGCGCAACAACAAATAGGGAATATACCAACAATGTTTTGAAAATGATAGGGATTGGGTTAGATCAGGTCCGGATGAGTCCAGATATTTGTTATGAGTGTGATTTGGTAGTCCCTTTATGTTAGTTTAGGGATTGATGCACCATATATAATTCTGAGTGCCCTTGCCGCATATAGAGACTACCACAAATTCGCAAAAGAGCTGCTGCCAACTATTCATCAGCAGAAAGAGTCTCCATCTATGAGTTGCCGGTGAATTTTCATTTCGAATTAGATCTAAGTTCCAGTGATTTTGTTGGATCTGACCATGTTGACCATGTTGACCATGTTGGATCCTACGTCATCCTCCTTGGTTCTCCACTCCCATCGTCCCCTGGTTGCTCCCGTGGTTGACCCTACCGCTGGGCCCCTGGAGGAGCTCATGCACTCCATGCTCAGCAGCACCCTGCAGGGCTCCCAGGCCTTGCAGGACGCCATGCACCGTGCGCTGGCGCAGCATCAGCAGGTGGAGCCCGTGGAACCCGTGGCCAAACGGCCCAGGACCGACGCCACGGCAACGGCCCAGTGAACGACAAAAGACGCCTGCGGCAGCGGCAGAGTTGTTCAGGTGAGATGGTTCATGACTCAGTTCAATGAGCATCGGCCACTTTTTTAAATGGCATAGGCATCAGCCAATGGCAAGCAATGTCAGCCAATATGAGCCAATATCAGCTATTTTTGAGATGGTGATGGAATGGTGGTGATGAAATGGTGACCGACGTGGTGAGAAACTCACCACTTCCAATTGGGATCCCTGTAGTCGATGACCAGCAGGGATAGCGACTGAAAGTCAACACTCAGTGGTAAGGTCAGAACCGACAGTGAGTGGAGACAGCATGTCAAAGGCAACATTTAAGAGTGAGATGATATCAACACTCGAAAGACCAGCGTTTTCGAACAACCAGCAACCATGCTAAAGGATTACTAGAGGTTGATGTAGAATTACTGATCATCGTGGACAACAATCAACGATCACCAGGACCCAATATCAGCGGTTTGTTTATCGCAATGAATCAACATGGCTTCCCATTGCTGCCCATGGTAGATATCCATCTTTGAGTCCAATAGCTCTGGCCACCAACAGCTAGTGATATTGCATGGGTGGCAATTGCGGTTCTAGTTCTTAGCTGCCCAAGCACCTGGTTTATGAAGGCTTGCACTTCCTGGTCAGGGGATGATGACAATCTCCCTTTAGTGGATGATGACAACCCATGATGTGGAAGTTTCTGCAGTCACAACGTAGCATTGGCTGACAAGTGCATCTACAAATGGTGTTACTAGTTTCGCAGGTTCCATCCTACAACTGGACAGAATGGTGGCTGATGATCGGTACTGCAGATCTTCGGTTGATGATGAACTTTTCGACTATTCTATTCTACATCAACCACAGCAATCAACCGCATCAACCGCATCTACTATGTAGAAAACATCATCGACTATATGGTCAATCTGTGTATGTCTATGTGCAAATACATGATCCACAGCAGCTCCGCTCGCATCTCCAACTTTCGCAACCACGAACGATCCTTGGACCACCACGCGAGGCCCACCCTGGCCGCCATGCCTCAGTTCAGCATGATTGGTCCATTGTACCTGCAAGTCTACAAGCTTACGCCTGGAGCCCTGATGATGCTGAGCTGGTTGAGGGAATGGTTCATAATCTAGTTGATTATGGTGATGTATAGGGAAATTGCATCAATGATTGATGAACATTGGCTAGTAATTATAGTTGAGGATCTTTACAGAGGATCTTTAGATAAGCTGACTGATTTGATGATGATCATGAATGCTTTGTGAATACTAGAGGTAAATGATTCTGAAGATGGTCTTCAGCAGGGTCCAGTTGCAAGCTGCAGGACGGGTGATGCAGGGCACTCCAGGAGTTCTTCACTGGTTTCCTCCCAAGATCTGGGTGGTTGGGCAACCAGCTGCGCCCATCGATGGTTGCTGCAAAGCATGTCCTTGGTTTCATTGCTATAGGATTGACCGATGACCAGCCAATGGAGCAGCTGATTCAGCTTTGTTATTTGTTGGTTTTTGAGAAAGATGCTTCAAGGAGAATGGATGATAATTTCTCAGGCCCAGAAAAAAGTACAACTAGTTGGTGGTTTTCTATAGTAATCATTCACAAATGGTTGGTTGACTCATATTTTTCACAGGGGTTGAAACCACCAGCCAGTACAATCATGCAATGGAACGGTTCGGATCACTCTTAAGCGTTCCAGCGCCAGGGATAGCCGTGCTTCGGCTGTGTTGGCTGCGTCACTGGTGGGGCAGCCAAGGGTACCATGGTGACACACTGTAGTGATAAACCGACGGTGGATCCATGATGGTGATATTTGCACCTTGTTGGTAGAGTTAATATATTCAGTTAGCCTTTTGGATATATGAGTTGATAATCGATTGTAGGTGTGGATGTTGGCCAGAATGAGGTCGGACTAGTGTAGATGATGTATGGGCGATCCTTTGATGTTTTGATGTTTTGATGGTGACAGATGATAGATGAAATGATTCACATAGGGATGGATTCGCATTGCTGAACGCTGAACCCAGTCGTTCTATACACATACATCCACGCAGTAAACAGGTGTGAATATAAATGTAGAAAGGGGTCCTTGCATGTATATCGATATCTGTGAATATATATATATGTATATGTATATATATATACATATAGGTAAATATTGCCCTGAAGTGAGTTGACTCTTGTCAACAACTTGCCAACCGTCCACTTTGTGTTATTTGTGTTTTGCACATACGTGCAAGTACATTTTGCAGCTTGGCCACGAGTCGCCAGGGAGAGTCTCTGCTGACCTTCGCGCCACAGCGAAGGAATGCGCAGATCCAGTACAATGCGGTGAGGCACCAGGGGCGTTGATGAAGTGACAGAAACTCGAAGCTTTTCCTTCCCTGTCCGAGGTTTTTCTCAAATTTGGTTGAACTGTAAGTTTTGGTACTTGGAATTTTATCATTTTGTGAATGTGAACTGGGTCAGGTCTCTACCCCACATTCTCCTTGATCGCAAACATGTTCAATGCTTGTCCTGTAATCTTTTGAAGTCAAAAGTTAAAGGCAAAAGACATGCCCGCATGGCCCAAACTGGGCAAGCAACAAAGAAATGTTTTTCAACTGGAGTTGCCTGGATATAAACATCTCCTTATCGCCGGGTGGCACCCAACAACGGAAACCAGCAGCTTCTTGGGTGTGCTACGGCTAGATCTATGATATAAAGTGATGATATAAATACAAACCTATAAACTATATGTCATAAATGATAATGGTAATATCCACGAGATATCTGAAAACCAATTACCCGACAGACCATCCCGGAGTGCGGATTGAATCCTCGCTCAACGAACGGGTGAATGTTTTTCTCTCGGCTTGTTTAGTTTGTACTGAGAATACCTCCAATTGGTTGGTGCTTCCCCGGCAGGATATGGGTCATAGCCAACCATTCCTGTCGGTACTGTTGGTCCAAAGATTTCAACAGTGACCAACCATCAGGATGACCAACCTTTTCCGTAGCCCTGTACAGCAACTGCCCTGCTGCAGTTTGGTATCCCAACATGTGCTGGATATGAATTTATCGCTGATGAAACCTACAGCGGTTGTTTCCTTGATGGCCTGTTGGAGTTGTTTGGGTGTGCCACGATTTCTTCGTGGCCCAGGGCACACTAGGGATCAAAGAACTGAGAAATCATGAGACGATGTGAGGCGATATGATGTCCATGCAGGATGAAGCGAAATCCATTCAATTCCTCGAGGTGGACTGGCCCTGCCCAAGAGTGGCATGATTTTGCTGTGATACAGCGATGAACCAGCTCGGTGATACTTGGTGGTTTGAATTGGACAAAATCTGAGCCATTAGATGATCTTCGATTCAGAGTGGTGCTTCTTAATTGCCAAGTCCATCTTGCCATTTACCAGACAGTAGCGGCTTCATAGCAACCAGTCTATCTTCATCCGGGTCAATCGCAACCAATGCTGCAGGCCGCTGCAGGAACACATTGCCATCCGGTCGATGACACAAATCTCAGGATCGCTGCCAAGGGTTGGGCGTGCCACCTGTGGATGGGTTCACCACTCGAACCTATTGGTTCTTTGGCCCAGGTTTCTAATTCGGGGCTCCTGAATATTTGTGCCTCTTTAGTTTGAATAGTTTGAATCTTTATTTGTTGGTGTACGATTTGTTTTTGCAGGCTCTCGACCTACATGACATACAGAGAGTTTCAGGTCGTCAACCTTTAGCAACAGCATGACCTGCCGCATCCAACATTTCTATTTGTAGCCTTTCTCTGCCTGGTGCCACAAATGACAACTGGTGACTGTTTGAGACCAGAGTCATATGACGTTTGTTCAATCAAGCTTCACCCAACCAGCATTGAATACGCATGAACAGAATTTGCATGTGCACATGGATAGCAATTTCAGTAGTCTTTGTTTTCCTTTGACCCTGGAGGGCAGCTACATGTATTGTCTCGAGCATTGGGTGGACATGTCCATCATGAGTCACCGTTGACGTTTCGCATCCACGACTGGTGAATCATGCAATCATTTGTTGACTGTTCACCACCGTCCCTTGATTGACCACTAAGAATATCAATGACGATTGACCACTAAGAATATCAATGACGATCTGGTAGTTAGCGACCATGAAGGACCTTCTTTATCATCGTCAGCCCCACGTGTGCTGCTTGAGATAACTCTTCGCCACCAATTGCAGGGCCGGGATTTGGCTTCCATGTCTGGCGGAACGCCATGGCCATGATGGGCATAAGGTGGGCTTGCAGCGGTGGGGTTTAGGTTTCAGTTGTTGATCTAAGCATGGTCATTTCAACATGTTCAGAGTAGATATCAACTCACCAGCGTCCTTGTTGATCAGACAACGTGCAGTTGGTAAAGGCATTTGTGCCTTCGGAGATGGTTGGTCAGTGGCATTCTAGCGGTTTGGACGTCCCAGTGGATGCGCTGCAGGTTATTTTCCCAATATACTGAGAGAGTCTTGGCGCCCCAGGGTGGGGAGCGGGCGGGATGAGTTGGCACCAGCAGTTGCCTTCGGTTGATCAGGCTGATCCGCTGGTTCCTGGTGCGGATCATCCCGACCTTCAGTAGGATCGATGGATACAAGAGCTGAGGAGTTTCGATGGAGATGCATCGCTTGGATACAAAGAAATCTTGGGGCGTTTCCACTTTGACTTTAAGATCTATTTTGTTTACCCTTAGACTTTGATCGAGTTATTTAGTTCTTTAGCTGATGCCAATGTACAGGTGAAGCAGGGTTCCGAACCTGGCCTGAGCCCACGGATTGCACAGCCGGTAGCATCCATGTCGAGCCCTGGCTGGCTTTCCAGGGTGTCAAACCCGATTACCGTTCAAACTGGAAGGCCAAATTGAAAGCTAGTGATATCTAGTGGCCAAAGTAGCCTTCCGGTTTGGACAGTTATTGCTGGATATCTAGTGGCCAAAATAGCCTTCTGGTTTGGACAGTTATTGCTGGGTAACTAGTGTATGTTGCTGGGTCAAAATTTTTGGACAATGAAGCGAGGCTTTGGTGGTGCTTGGTGCCAAGTAACTAGCAGTGTCACAAAATCCATGCGCCCCACCTGAGGTTGTGATGCACATCCCCACGATGGACCGCAACCCTGAGACCAGAGCCATCCTGTCGGACCTTTCTGGGGTCAGTGGGAGGTCAGTGGGACTGCCTGAAATTTAGTCGCTGACAACCGGTTGAGCGTAGCCAGCTCTATCCTTTCTGGTTGCTTTGTATAGGTGGCAAGGGAACTTGGGTGAATTGGGGAGCGGTTTCATGTGCATCTACCTACCTATCTGTCTGGATAGTATACCCGTGTGTCTATATGAATATATCTTTGGTATTCATACTAATAAACTGGTACAATGATGCGTATTGATAAATGTATATATATATATATGCATGTGAGTGGAAACATCTTTGCAACACTCCTTGCAAGTTTCTTGTTAGACCAAAACGGCTATCCGCATCTGGTTGCCACCCTTCCAGTTCAGGCAGAGCAGAGCAGCCAACCATGGAACACGAGTGTGTAGCATCACCCTGCCAGAAATGGCTGCAAATTCACGATCAATAAGGGCACTTTTTGTCGCCATCTGCAATTGATTGATGGTGGGCAATGGCAGTCAGCAATGATTGACAATTGTCCATCATTCATGACAACTGTCAGTAGACAGTGACAGTCAACCATTGGATCAACGGAATCAACGGACTGATGACAGTCCATGGTAGATCCAGCTATGAATCAACCATCCCACATAGTAGATCCAGCTGTTAAGCAACCACCCGACAACCTGAGCTTCTCCTACTCCAAGTGATCTGCCGTGGATCCTGGTACCACGCAGCACCGGGGATTGTCCGTCAGGACTTCAGCGCCTCAATGGTCTCATCTCTGCTGTGCGATGGCACAGGGGCCATGGCGGGTTAGAAAACGGGTGGCTGAAGCCGGGGAGAAAGTTGTGGCTTCGTGGCTTTGGCAGACCATTTCATCAACAACTCTGTGGCTTCAAAAGACTGCTTCAAAACGACTCAAGTGTCACCTTTTACGGTAAAAGCGATCCATTCCGAACTGCGGAGTCTTTCCTTGTCACATGCTGATCTTCTTTGGCTGCAAGAGAAACGCTGTGCGGCTGCGTCAAGGTCCATGCCCTTCAACCAAGTCTTCTCGTGGGCGTGCTGCTCGTTGGAGCCTTTGAGCTGCCATATCCATTGTTCCATGGAGCTTGTGGATTGGTATGTGCATTGTGGAGAGGTGACGGTGTATGTATATGAGTATCCGACAAAATTATCAGATGAATAGATCAATAAGGAACCTGCCTTGAACTTCGGTGAGGTCCACAAAACCTTCACAACCGATAGGGGACCACCCAGTACCGATACCCCTAATAGAATAACTTGGTACAAGTTGGTTGTAAGACTAGTGAATTTGTCAAGGCAAAAACTACTGCCAGTGCTCACGTCCCACTCAATCCCAGACGCACAGAGTAGTCAACCACTGGACCTGCAATTTCCTTGGGGAAGGGCGTGGATGTGACCAAAAGTGCGGACAACCCAGAGACAAAAAATAATGCTTGCAGTAGTCTTGCCTGAAAAAAAAATGTTTCCTGAGTGGCTGGCACTGCTTTGACCAATACCCCCAACCGATACCGACCGATACCCAAATGTTCAGGATTTATTTGCCAGGCACACCATGGCCTGTTCGTGTTTCCTTTGGCCATTTGTTCTGGACGTTCTCGGACCATCTCGGACCGAAGTAAGGGACATCGTAGATCACCATGTGAAATCACTTTTATTTTCGTTTCCATGTGTTCATGGGCGTGTACGGCAAAAAAATCGAACTGCAGAGGGGCCTGGACAAACGACTTTGCAAAAGGTGGTATGGAAAACGACGCTTCCACTGGGACACAGAAAGCAACCCCCACAAGACAACGCGAAGACAAAATGCGCAAATCTCACATATATCAAATACACATTGTCCAAAGATGATGGAAAAATCCAGCAGGAGATGAGGAAAAAGGAAGCCAGGCTTTCAAAACGAAAGGTCTGGAACCAAAACAAGCAGCAACCACTGAAGAAGAAAAGAGCCGATTTCATGGAAGAAGACAACAGCACCAGTACAGACGCTACATCTTCAAGTTCAAGTTCCGAAGATCGACAAACAGCGTGCAAGCAAAGCAGCTGGCAAGGAACGTAGCTACTCGCTGCAAAAATAAACCAATTCCAATGGTATTTTGATTCTGTTCTAGCTTTGAAGATGAGAAGAGTAAGAGAGGCATGGTTAATTTCTACAGAACCTTCACAACCGATGGGGACCACCCAGTTTTGCTCATGTCAATTGCGTGAATGGATAGTTTTGTCCGCAACTCATATGAATATATACACTTACTGTACATATGAAATCAAAACTTTGCACAAAATCAGCAAGACAAGTAACACATATCTATATAGATAGATATATGTATACATATTCAGATTTGGTAACATTGGAGATACAAGACTTTACATCCAGACTTGGTGACGATCATAGAAAGAGGGTGACATCATTCATACATGCTGCGCCAAGGCCCGAGCTGGAAGCCATGACGCACCGACAACGTATGCAGGCGGGTGGACAGTTGGGTTAAGCTCTAAATGCTGATAACGCTGGTTGGATTTTTGATCAACCAGTGGTGGTTAGATTTTTTACAAAGCCAGTGGTGATTAGATAAATCAATCAGTGGTGATTGGATTTTATAGAAAGCCAGCGGTCGTCTATGAAGAATGGCTTTCTCTCAGAATGTGAAACTCTAGGGTATCTTGGCTGAACAACACTGATGCAAAATTAATTTTAGAAGATTTGCAAAAAAGCAAAGGCCCGGTCAGGATGGAATATTAAATCAGTGAAGATTGTAGAATATTGCCTGCAAACCAGGAGAATGTGGGGCTTTCCACCAAATCATTGCAGATTTCCAAATCTTTGTCGGGCCAAGCTCCTTTCGCCTGAGAGTTCCATCACTCACTGGCATTGACTGCCAGCGATGTGCCGAGGCATACATGACCTTTTTGATTGGGAGCCTTGGCTCAGGGTAGTGGCTCTTCAGGATTTTCACAGGAAAAACTGGACATGGCGGAAAGATATGGTGAGGATCTGTCTGTAAAGTAAAGCAACAAGCGATGGCTTAGGTGCATCCAAGATACTAAAACACCAAGGGCAGCACTTAGATTACCACTTGTCACTTGTACTATACAAGCCCACTTGAAGATGCTGCTGGTTTGAACAGGGGCTGGGAGCAGCACGCGGTCTGGCGGCCAAGGAGTTATTGTGGACCTGGTAGGTGCAGGGTTCTGTGCTGCAAGCTGGACCATGGGGGTACCGGATCCCGGGGCAACAAAGGTGGAAACTTTCAATGACACTGGGGTAGCATCCAATTTTGTAAGCTATAGCTATGAGCTATGTTACATGATATACTGATGCAATGATATTTCTACTGGCCTTCAACATGGCAGTGCTTTTGTGGGCGGTTGGGGATTGCAATCTTGATCCACCCACAGGAAAGGGATATGGGGTTATCAGTAGATACCCCCAGAATTTGAGCTAGAGCTTTCATGAACAACTCGTAAAGGTTCAGCACGATCCGTTCCCCACCATTTGAAGGGTTTTCAGCATCCAACCATGACTTCAAAATGGATCTTGTGGTAGTGCATGGTTCGCGAACTACATTTACTATGCATTCTCCAGAAGGGGGTATCATGAGCGCGTGGGATTTGATAAGCAACCTAGGGATGAGGGAACTAATCAACAATGTGAGTTGAATGGTCCCAGTATCCAGCACCGATTCTCTGGTCCTGATCACTTTAGCAAAAACCCGGTGTTGTCCACTTATTTCTGGGCAGACCATTGGACCGATGACCTGGGTCAGTTTGGAGATACTTCCCAGTCATAAATCAACCAAGGTGGACCAATTCTGTAAGTATGTCTATGTATCAATGTATTTTTCTCGTTGTATATAAACAAATGTTTAATGATGAAAGGTCAATGAT
>VSDK01001298.1:241061-299482 GCA_009767595.1 Symbiodinium kawagutii
CTGCTGCTTCTCAGCACTTGGAGGGACACCGTGTAGGCTTTTTCAATGCCGCAGCAGGGGCCGGGCCGAGCCATGACCAGCCTCGTTGTAATCGGTCGCCCCCAAGAAACCCTGGTGCTGGGAATCCTTCCATTTTCGGGGACGGCTTCCACACAAGGGACAGGACTACAGGATATCATGATGACAGGGTTTTCAACGAAGCAGTGGGTAGGTGTGGCTAGTATCATGATTACAGGCAGGAAGGTATACATCGCATGCGTTGTAGGTATACCAATGGTACAATTCTTGGTCGGTGATATGGCCATCATCTATCATTTGTAGGAATATACGGTGTTGCATCATTCTTTTTTGGCACCCCTCCTTGACAAATAGGCAAGTGACTCCCTGGTCATTTTGATGGACATGCACCATGTTTGGAGCCTTCCACTCTTCGAGTACTCATTTTCGTTTGAGGAATGCATCCCATTTAGAGATACTCTGCAAAACAAATCACCACTGGTGATTGAAAGGAGAATCGATTCAAGGCATTTGGGTGATCTTTGTCATGCCTGAAAGAATGCTGCAACTGTCTATCAGTCAGCTGAATGGAATGGGAATGGATTGCCCGTGAGGTTGGTATTTCCGTTTGATTTGTCATTTGTCAATTACCCGTTGATCGGATGATTGATCATCGATGGGACACATACCCGTGGTATGATTGTTGGAAGACTATATACCCAATTGATTGGAACCTTACCCACATATCATATATCTATTGACTGTACGCTTATGTGCCCATTGGTTGTTGGTTGTATACCTATTGATCATCATCAATGGGTACACATACCGCAAGTATGTATAGGGGCAATCATACAACGCTTCAAGTGGTACATACCCATTGTATACTATTCAAATATGGGTCCAAACCCTGTACCCCTGGTTCCCATCATTTACCATTGTTTTCCCTATCATGGTTGGCTATTATCCCTAGAAAATTGCTTGGTTAATATTGACCCATAGCCAAATATCCCCACTGAGGATCACAATTACCCGTCAATCGTACGTCACACAGTCTTCCCACCGCCGCTGGTGCAGGCTGAGTCTACTGGGTCGCGACTTGATGGTGCTGTCCTTGGTGCGCGTACAGCTGATGAAGGGTTGGGATAGTTAAACTATACAATGATTGGTAATGGTCAATTAATGGTTAACAACAATGGTTAGCAAGAAGGGACAATAACCAACAAAAGGGTATGATAGCATTAATCTAGCGGTTATACAATTTTACCAAGGATTAAGAATGGTAAATTCATGGTTAACAATGGTTAATGATAAGGGACAATAACGAAAACAATAGTGGATACCAACTGTTAACATAGCTATATGGTCGTTTCTCATGTCATAGGGGTACCCTCAGTTCTCATCGACTATGAACCATACATAGTGAATAAACCAACCACTTGGGGTGTCCCCTATTTTTGAAAAAACCCATAAGATGATCTTATCACCCTCTAGTAAGCTAATCTGGTTGCGCCAAACATCGCCATTTTTTAGATAGGGTAATTGCTTAAATGGTGGATTTTTTAGCTTACCAGATTATACTGGCTAACAACTAGCAACTTGATGTTTATTGATGGTCAGCAAGATGGTTGATTGATGACTATACCAAGATACCAGGATGAATGATGGTCAAGTATGGTTAACAACCCCCACCCACAGTGGGTTGTAGCCCTGGTTTGTCATAGTGGTGGCCAAAAGAGATGGACTGTTGTCATCTGGGCCCCTAAATCGTGTACCCTTCAAACATGTGCTGTTTCGTCCGCTTGTGAATAGCTTCAACTATAGGCCAAGCCACTGCATGTATAGATTGTATGATGGTATAGATGAATTGCTTATTGGAGAAATGAATATATGCTTATATATGTAATGAAACACATATACACTGTATATGTAATGTATGTATGTAATGCAATGAATTGTACATATTTGAAAGATATGTGTACTTGCACATTCACCTGTCATTTGTGACTCTTCCAGACACTTTCATACCACTGCTTCCAGCTGAGGTCCGAATTAGCTACACCAGTTTCTTGTTCACAGGGCCGGGAGACCGAAGGTAGGGGATGCGCAGGTGCCAACGGAGAGATTTCTAGGTTGAAACAGTTGATTTGAATCATTCAGTTTCACCCTTACGATTTTTTTTGGCTTTACCTTCCTTCATGAGTGTCCGGATGATATGCATGAGGGAATGAACATACTGAAAGGGTTGCATCCGCTATTATGGTATCCCAAGCGGCTCTTTCCCCACTAAACGCTGCAGTCTGCTGGGTGGTGCTGGGTTGAGCCCAGGTATCACATTGTGGAGCGGCGCATGCGACATCTGGCAGAAGGTGGTGTGCCGAGCCGGTGGTGAGTGTCCGGTCGGGTGGAGGGAAACATCCAACAATCATACAACAAGAGATGGATTTCCAGGGTTTCTCATTTGTATCAGTTGGTTGCGTGTTGTGGTATAGGGGGGTATGGGAACTTCCCTGGTGTACACGCATATTTGAAACTTGGAACTTTCAGCATTTTCGTTATATATCTCTTCTCTCTTTTTCACGAACAGGGGAGGTTCTTCAGGTCCTTCTAGAACTTGCGCTTAGAAGTGGATGATGAACTACCACTATCAACCATTCTTAACCACCATGATCTGGTTAATAGTGGTAGTTCATCCACTACGAACCATTGTATTTTTGATTAACCACCTATCCTATTAACTACCACTATTAACCACCATGATCAACCATTGTTCTTCCAATCCAGCGGTTCTGGTTTCTTGGAATCGGCGAACAACCGGAGCATGTGCGCAGGTCAACGGACGAAAACGGGTTTTCCCATGACTTCAGTTGGGTGCAGACATGTGCAGACTAACCGTTGCATGACCACGACATAACAATCATATCACCTGACCATTACACATCTATCATACACTCCTTGACCACTATATATCTATCATGAACGACTTGACCACTGCATATCTATCATAAACCACTTGATTACATATCTATCATGACCCAGTATATATCCATTCTTAACGCATTACATGACCATTGCTACCCCACGACTCCATTGCTGGAGCCTCCTCCAGGCACCATCTAAGCACCTCTTGGGCACCAGTGGAGTGCACAGCGGGTAACATCGAGCGAGCCGAGCGATTCACGCGGCAAAAAACAACCGTTGCATAGGGATGTAACAACAGGGATGCATACAACCATAGGTATATAACAAGGGATGGAACAATAGGGATGATGCAACAATAGGGATGATGCAACAATAGGGATGTAACAATACTGGTTGGTTGTTTGATTGACATTTGCTTATTTTTCCTGTTGTATGAGCAAGTGGTTGGTTGACACCAACCAGAATATGGTTGATGCATATAACAATAAGCATGTAACAATAGTTGACAGAGATACAGAAATCAGAGCCTAACATCAGGGTTTAAGAATAGGCATACAACTGTAGGCATGTAACAATTGGTATGTACTGCTAACAGGGATGGTGGGCAAAGAGCAGGGATAGTAATTCCGCAACCATGACATGATGCTAAAATTGTTTTCCCACCCTTCCACTGGTATATCCTGTATACTGCTAGAAGACATATGACTGGTATTTGTGGGCCCTGATGGAATAAGAATGGTTTTTGTACTTACTATTGTTCATCTGTATTTCATTGTATTGGTGGTGTAAGTGGAGTACTTGCCATCGATGGCATTTCTTGACCGCTCGGTGAAGCCGCTGTGCCATGGGAACTCGATGGGCTTAGACGGGTCAGTAGCGCTGGCAGGGTGGCTGCAACTCCAACATTGGTAGCACAGTGCAGCAGAGCTGCATGATCTTTCTTTGGGCAAACTGTTGTTCTCCCCTAGTATCAACCATTCACCAGCAAACCATTCATGTGAATATTTTGAATAGTTGGTAAGACTACATTGCAAAAGGTTCACCGACCCAGTTTTGACTACATTGATTGTATGAACCGTTTTTTTGGCAGACTGCAGACAAGGACATTTTATTTGGAAAGAGCAGTCGCGGTCTTGGTTGTCTGTATTTTTGTGGTTGCATCTTCTACTGACAATACAATTCGGCTCTTTCTTCCTAGCAACCTTACACAGTAGAAGATTTCTTAGACTTTGGAATTGATTCTCTTGAACACCTAAGACATGTCCCGGCAAGATTGCTCCTGTTGGGTCCTACTGATTGAGCTATAGCCGTTCTGGTGGCGCTTTCCCCAGCTGCTGACAGTTCACAGCTACAGCCACCCTGGTCGTAAGCTTCTTGGCTGTGACCCGATTCATTTGTTTTGACGGCGATGGGATGCCAGGGAAATCCCCAGAGATGGGTGCAGCAGGGCCAGGTCACAGTCACAGTCTTCTTGGAAGGGACGAAATATGGTTGTGGGTCAATATGAATCAACCAACTCATGGGGAATAGTAAGCAACAATAATCGGGAGAACAATGGTGAGTGATGGGCATAGCCATATCTAAAATCAAAGTGCCGAAAAACTTTGCTCACAGGATTTCTTTTTTGATGCGTCGGCTTTTTGAGACCCATGTGCATGTGGGAAGGTCCTAATTTCAAGTGCAGATAGGCTTCGTTGGCAGAGTTGATTTCCTGCATCCCAGATACGGCAAGGGTGTACAAAGTACGTCAATGCCTGCACAAATCGGGGCCAAGCTGGACAGTGGGGCAGAACCAGGCCTGCTGTTGGGCACGATGTGGGTTAAGTACTGGTGGAAACGCAACTCACTTTCCGGGTTCCAAGGGAATAGGACCCTGGCACCATCAGATGTGCCTCCTACATGGGATCATGACCTTGGCCCTTTGGCAACTTTGGGATTTCTGAAATGCAAATTTCGATGTCGTTTTTTGATTGCAAAGCATCATGATTCGTGAGCACAAGAGCAGTATGATGCTTGCTATTCATTTGGCGGAAAACATTCCAGGTGACGGTCGTTTGTCGGCGGACCGCATGAGATACATGGCTCGGATCATAAAGTCCCTTTGTAGGTGATACTTTTAGTATGAGGTTTGTATTAGCTTTCCGGACTTGACTCCTGACATATCCACAGAAATGTCTCCACATGCTTTCGACGATGCCATGCATACGCATGGGTGTAACATGAAAAGACATATTGTATGGAGACATATGTCAGAGCAGATGCACTTGTTCTGACTTATATCTATCTATATATATATATATATGTATATATATGGTGGTTTCTCATAGTAAACCAACCATTTTTAGGGACCTCTATTTTGAGAAAACAAATATGGTGGCATACCATTGACACTTTCAAGAACTGCTCCCGTAGCTTTGATTGTGCTCGGCAGAGACTTACCAGTGGCTTCGGTCTGGCAACGCGGCCGCAGTTCCCATGGCAGCAGATTTATCCAATTGTTTGCGTGAAGCATTTTGGTTTGAAAGCATCATTCGGATTCTTTTCTACAGTCTGATCATCTCACAAATGGTATGGAAGGGGATGACATGACGACCCATCTCACGTTTGAGTCTGCACGCAGTTTGATGTTATAATGGGTTGGGCCACCGATCCAGAGGTGTTTGGTGTGGCTGGGTAACTACCAACCTAAATTTTAGCCAGGATCCCAGCAGTCTTAACAGATTAGCTTGGCAGCTGGTCATTTTCGGGTTGAAATGAAGGAACCAGTCAAGGAGCACACACCTGCGCATAGCTAGCCATTTTTAGTAGGGCAGCATCGGAGCATGCCTCGCCATCGTGGATTGTCTATCTGTTTTGTCACAAACACGTAGTTAGTATTAGCTAGTCAGAATGTGCAAAAAGTATGTTCTCATTTGCAAAATGAAAATTACTGCTGCAGCTTTGATTCTCGAACGCGACACTTGGATCGAACCCTTGATTCGACTGTTGCCTTCCGTCATGGGACTTTCTGTGGCTGCGATCCCGACCGTCAACCAACCAGTTATTCCCACCAGGGAAACTGCGAGGCAAAGAGGTGAAACATGAACGCCTTTGGCATTTGCTGGGGATATTGGTCCAACTGGGGGTGTTCAGGAGCACAGGTAGCTGGTCATTTCTTTGGGAAACCCACCAACTTTTGGGGTCAAGAGAGAGGTACTTTTGCAGGATGAGGTCCAAGATTGTGCAGTTCGTATGTTTCAAGCAGTTTTCCAGTCAGATTTCCCAACGTTTACCATCGTTTACCAGCATATTTGGTCAGAAGTCACCATGTTAGGCTCCAAAGTTGGGGCCAATTTCTCGTGTAGCTTAAGCAGCAAGAGTTCCTGAACCAAGAATTGTTTTGGGATGATAGTTACCAATTTGCGCTGCCGTCTTTCTGCAACAAGGGATTGATAGTGGTTTGTAGTGATTTATGAAGTTCGGTCAGTGGTGATGATAATGTTTAGTTGAAAAACAGGTTGCTAGTGATGGTCAACAATGGAAAGTCACTGTAAAATCTGTTAATCATTGTAGATCATGTCGATTACCGTCGAGAAAGGCTTCCCTATTCAAATGGTGGTTTCTCAAAATACGGGGGCTCCCAAATCATCCTTTCTATTAGTCATTTACAATAATAAACCAGCTATTTTGGGATACCGCTATTTTGAGAAACCACCAAATGGGGTTCTTCTTGTGAGTTGGTGGTATCCAAGAGATGGATGGACCCACCCGACAGCGCTGGTATGAACGGGCCACCCTTTTGAGCATGGCGGCTGTAACTGGTTGGCATAGCTATTGGCTGCAAGACGATTTGGCTGTGGGTCCAAACCACAGTACCCGAATGAACATCCAACAAGTGACCAAACCAGTCTACTACCAAGAATGGGTAGTAATTACCAAAGACTGCTCATTTTTTGAATGCTTAGTATTGACCTACAACCATGTAAATACTTGTCATCCAGCGATGTTCGGTGCTTTTATTTGCATTTGATTCAAGAAATAGTCTTGTGACATGGGAGAGGTTGAGATCTCCGAAAGCAGCAAGCCCTTTTCCAAGCACAAACAATGACAGGTGTTGGGGTGCTCGCCGATTGAGATGATTCCCTTAGTTATCCATTTACTTGTGATGAACATGTTGGTTCTATCTTGGTAGTGGTTTTGTTGGCATGCGCGTATACTGTATGTTAAACAGATAGTATGTATCTAGTGTGTTGAGGTGATGTGATGTAGTGTGTTGTGATACAATGCAGCTGCAATTGTCACTGTACTAGTGGCTTGCATTGTGTTGTATTGTAACGAAACGTTGATGCTGCGGTACCTTGGATTTCGTTCGGCACCAAGCCTGTATTCTTGAATGCTCACGCTGATCTTGGGGGGCTTACGACTCCTGTGTGCCCAATATGTACATACAGTGTGATCAGTATGCAAATTTACCTGTGCAAGACATGTGTATGTTACAGATTTCTATATCGCAAGCTCCTATTCTCATGGCTTTTGTGATTTCACTGGCAAGTTAGGTGGGTTTGTCCGTAGATGCTGTACCCCTGCTGGTTGGTTTCCCTATTGATAATGGTTACTATTGCATGGTTGGTAGGTACCACGGCCATGGACAACCCCCTATTGTGTGCGAAGAGTTGTGGCTGCAGCGCTTTAGCTCAAAGCTGGGGACCTTTCAGCGGCTAAGGAGGCGGGCCTGGGTGGCGAGATGGAAGATGTTCTAATTTGTATTCCGTGAGTGCAGTGCAGTGCAGAGTAGTGTAGGATAGTGTAGTGTAATGTGTCTACATATGTAAATGTGTCTGTCTGTATGCATATAGTTTGTACTTGCAAATGAAACGAGGAAAGCCATTAAGAATTCGATATGTCATTTTTCAAGTTATCAAAATCCGTGGATGAGTAAACTTGTTTTCCAGTGAAGCATTTTCAATGTACAAGGTGTCCAAATACTGGAGTGGGGGTAGCTGGATGCTTCGCTTCAATGATTTTTGAATCGATTTCTAAAAACGAAGCATCAATACACCATTCGGCAGAATGGATTGAAACACGTTTGCTGTCACACATTTTGAACTGGAGAGGTATGAATTTCAAAGTCACAGCCTTCTTCCGGGGAATCATGTTCATGACCAGTCCTAATTCAATGGCCAGCTCCCAATGGCGTCGTCCAAGTCTAGTTTTGGGCGTGTCCCATGATCATAAGTTGGAAGGTACGGAAAGTACATTTCCTTCAGATGGACTGCCAGCAGTTGCATGTTCCAGACACTATCAATGATGGAATCATCACGAATCCTGCAGGCCTTTGCATTTTATCTGTTGTCCGTTGAGAATGTTTCGACCTCAAATTGTTCGGGGTCACATACAACTTGTCCTAAAAAGGTAATACATACCAGTATTTTCAAGTGACCTGATTCACTACTACACTGAAAACACTTGACGTTTAAGCAATTATTTTGTTGACTAACTATAGTTGTGGAAGCTTATACGTACTACTCCATACATAACTATAAACATCATTATGTTATCATTAGAGTCCAAAGGAATATCAACGGATATATGTATAGATACATATACTTAGAAATATACATATTACTCAAGTATGACTCGTATTTATTGAAGAAAATGTCCCATGTCTAGGTCAATACTCTAAGAAAATAGTACACATTTTAGAACTAATCATTATCCCTATAAAATTGTTGGCGAACTTATCCACCATTATTTGGTTGACGAATTTTGACCCATAGCCAAATTACTCCATACGTCATCCCTGCTAAGTAGCTGTTACCTGGTTCAACCTGCAGGTCATGGCATTGAAAAGGCGCAAGACTGTCCCCTTGGAGGTTGAGGTGCAGCTTGCGGAGCGGTGACAGCTGGCCGGCTGGCCTTGGTGAAGCACCGGCGAGACGTGTCAGACGCGCAAGGCTACTGGTTGGTTATGAACGGTGGATTTTGGTGAATGGTTGGTAATTTGTAGTGGTTAATCATGATAATTGTTTTTAAGCGATTGATTTTGGCTTTTAACCAATGGTTTTTAGTAGCAACCGATGGTTTTGTGGGCAACTGTGATTAAACCCCGCGAGAAACGTGGGTTGAAGATTGTGAATCCAAACAGGAAGGGGGGTCAAGGGGAGACGAAGTGGAAGGACCCCAGCCAACGAATCATCAAGTCTCGAAATGATGGATGTTTTCCGATTTTTGTTGGTTGTTATTCCCTGTCGAAGTTTTCCATTGTCGGTGATCCATTATTTTTGTGATTTATACGGCATGAAGAATCCTACGAAGACGCTGCCCTTCCCCAGCAGCCGATCAATGAGGAGTTGAGCCCACGACCCTTTTGTTGAATGTGAATACGATATGTCAAACAGTGATGATAATGAAAACACAGCATCAGCTAACTAACATGAAACACTGAACTAAGTCATTGCATTCCACTACCTCATTGATTCATAAAGCTTGGGTTAATTCGTAGCATTCCTAGAAGCATCGAATTTCGTACCCACACCTTGGGGTGAGCTCCGGGGGGCAACTCTTCTGGGCAGGACCATCATTCCCCAAGCATCGCGCACTGGCCATCACATGAAGGAAGCATGAGCCAATCGCCAGCCACCTGTATTTTTTAGACCATTCACCAACCATAGCCCCACCATAGCCAACTATCACGAAGCGTTTCCCCAGCCGTTCGGTTTTCCTCAGCCATTCGTTGCGACAGGACAAAGAGAACTGCCCTGCAAATGTCAGCCGCAAGACGCTGAAGGGCGGCAGCCCTAGAGAAGCGACAAGGAGGGGTGGGTGGGGTGGGTTGGGCTGGGTTGGGCTGGGTTGGGCTGGGTTGGGCTGGGTGGGGTTGGCTGGGTTAGGTGGCTTGGGTATGTATTGGTTAGAGTGTATCATTCTGAGAGCTTTCGGAGAATTGGTTATCCAGGCTTGATGCGCTACCAGTGATGCTTCTCTATATTTTTTGTTTTTTCGGACTCTTCATTTTGACAAAGGTCTTGTTCCGTCCGAGTCGTCACAACGGGAGACTGTGAAGTCACGTTTCACCTTGGGGTACCCTAATCTTGTGAACGATGGAGAAATGGTTGCTCGGGGACTATTCAGAATAGCCACTGGTGAAGTTCAATGATCTATACATGGTTAGTAATCACGGTTGGTGATCCTGGGTTTATCTTACAACTTTGCCACCCTCTGGCAGGGCACCCTGGTGCCAACATGTTGGTGGTCAGCAGATTATTGCTCTTTGGTCAATGTGGACCAGCACCAAGAAGTTGTTTGATAAACAATGCTTCCAGATGCCATAGATTTATAACTAGCACATCTTAGTATTCACCAGATAGCTTGGCCAAAGATGGTTGCAGTCCGTGCGTGAGAATGGCTGACATGATTTCTACTTGAAGATTTTCTCTTGAGGTGACACCGTGACACGACTGTCAGATCAATGATATTCCAAGAGCTTCGCAATGCTGAGCCTCAAAGTAGCAGAGGTCAACACGACCTGAGACGAGCGCCACCGCGGTCGCTAGACCGACCACCATGACCGCCATGACCACCAACTGCCACAAAGGTCAAGTGCCAGCCGAAAATTCTTCACCAGCTTGCGTTCGCCAGCAGTACAACTATGACTCCCGGGTGAAAAATTGGGACAAATGATGTTGCAGCCTAGCACTTGACCTTCATTGGTGCGACCGACTCAAACTTACTGGGTGCTTTGAAGCTGCTTGCGGCCAGTTGAATCGCTGAAGGCCAAGATTGTAGCCAAGTCCAGAAGTATGTCGACTGCATGGAGGGATGCTGTGATCCGACCTTCCTGTTCAGACCATCCATCCACCGCAGATGGCTACAGGTGGAGTGGCTTTATTCCCTGGGCGGGATCGAAGGGCAGTAAAATATCTCCGAACCCGGTCTGGCATTGAGCCCGGGTGCAGCTTCGCAACTGTCCTGGGCACTTGGAGATTGAGTGCCTCGTGGCATGCCACCATGTTGCTAGCACCACGATGGCTTGCGCGGGGAGGTGGACAGCGTGAGGCGAGCCCAACGCTGCAAGGACACCCGGCGAAGGCGTCGACACGCGATGCGAAGCCCTGGAGGTTCGAGGGCTTCGCATCGCGCGGCAGCGATTGAGAAGTTGGGTCTGAATTATCTGCAGCAAACGCATCGCCCACAACTCTGGAAGTTGTAGATTCAAAGATTTATTTAGATTTATGATTTGAAAGTGAGCCTTTCTCCTGTTCGCTGGCGGTGACCCCCAGTTGAAGTTGAGCCGCATACATTCAACAGCTTTCTCGAAAAAATGGCGTGTTGGGATGTTTTAGTAGTAAGTTTCTGTACGGATGAGTCAAAGCACGGATGGCGACACTGTTGTGATGAGAAGCGGCTAAGAGACCTGGAGAGGATTGTTGTGTTCATTTTGTAAAGCGGTCAGAGCTCAGTTTTTGGAATTTCTGCTGGATGGCCATGGGGTGTGGCTTGGATTGGCCATGGATCACTGGTTTAACCCGGGAGGTTGGTGGGCAATATTGGTTGATAATGGTTGATAATTGTTAACGCTTGATGATGGCGCAATATGGTGAACCATTGACGAATAGAGAATGTAATGGTGAAAAATACTTCATCAGGCCGATAATGGTTTATCATAGAGATGAATCTATAACTAGCAACGGTCACCAAAATATGGAGGTGTCCAGAAACGGAGCACGACCATAGTTGGTGACGATCCGACCAAGATGGTTTGGTGGGTGCAGAATCGTCAGCCCCATGTGATCTTCCACTGCCGGCCTTGATTGCCTCGTTTGCTGAGGCGAAAAGAGTGCCCAGTATCGACCTCAGAGAAAACACGGAGGGTGTGGAAGAATTTATTGGGAATTGTCTTGGGGGTTGCCATTCATCAGCCAAGACATGGGATGCCAAAGCGACAATGATGGGGATACAAAGAGCAAACACATGAGGAGATACAGCCAGCCCAATAAAAACTTAAGTGATGTCACCCAAAGTCACGATTTCCCATTGAAGTGGCACTCCGGAATCGAATGTTTGGTGTTTACAGGGAGGTGCACGAACTGGTTAATGAAAGTGTGGAAACCCCATTGGCCTATGGGGTAGGAGAGCTGGTCAGTTTTTATGGCTCAATCGTTAGTTGCTCACTTTTTGGAAATGGCGCCAAACAAATTTGGAAATGGCAGACCTTACCAACCTTCTCCTGTCATCATGTGGTAGAGTCATAACCCAAGACCTACAAACATTGATGGATCCGTTCCTACTGTACTTCATTACGGATGGAAGACTACATGCCGGCTACATAGGCACATGCACACGCACACACACACATCATACTCTCTCTCTCTCTCTCTATCGATATGTATATATAGAATTAAATAAATAGATAAATCAACGTATGAAAAAATAACTAAAATATCTTTACACCATATGCAAAGGCTGTCCTTTGAAGCGTTTTTGATTGTACTTCGACGCTGGCTGAGCAGTGGGTTTGGCCAGCTGCAGTTGGCGTGGCTTTGCAGCAGGAAGTCAGTGGAGGAAATCTATCAGAAGAAGAGCCAGCTGGAGTCGGGACACCTGGAGTACTTGGATGTCTTCCGGGGTTATAACCCTGGTTGTAAGCCCTATAAGGTAGCTTACAACCTCTAGAAACCATGGTTGGGGACCACTTACTAAGTGGGGGTGCACAGTGGAGTACAGATGTTACTATGGCTGGGGTTTGGCAAACAACCAGGGGTCACAAGCAGTTGGGGACCTTTAGAATCAGTGGTTTGGAACCTTCAGCACTTCATGCTTTGCCCAGTCGCATCAGGGACGGTGTGAGGGATTTTCAGATGCACGTAGACATGTTGATTGAAGTTCCTGCGCTTTGGGGTGCTTCGGCGGCTGCTGCCGCCAGTGCATAACGCGCAAAAAGATCTCTTTGCAATCACTGGTCACCGCACACAGCACTTCAGTCTGAGTCCCGTCCCATGTTTCTCCACTTTGTTTTCATAGGTGAATCATACTTGTCCGGTACAGAGGTTTATTTGGCTACCAGGGTTTGAGGCCCAAAAACCAGATGTCATTCCTTTGACATCCTTTGCTGAGGCACATTCTGCTGCGACCGGATTCCTATGCCACTCGGATATCATTCTGTTGATGAAGCTGCAGCGATGATGGACGGCCTCCAAAACATGAAAACATCATTCACCTATTCTGACTACTGGGTGACCATTGTTTGTTCCCATGGTATGATTCAGCTATTCTAGGGAAGTGTTTTGAGGCCTTCGTGCCATGTCCAAATCGTTTGGTCCCATATGCCAAAGTTTCTGAAGCTAACGGGCTGAGAGGAATTCATTTTCTGTTGTGAACATCAAGGAATGTTCCTTCTAGGCGAACACACACCTTGTCCAGTGGCTGAAACAATGAACCGGGACAGCCCCCCTAAAGCTGGCAGTTTTCCTATAATGAAGATGATCAAACGGATCAGATCTTTCCGGGATCGGGATCAGAGACAGTTCCTAAGATTCCCAGGCAGTTCCTGATCAAAGTGCCAAAGCTGGCAGTTTTTCTAAGATCAGGATCATGCTCAGATTTGATCATTTGGATCAGTTGGATAATTGATCATGATCCAAAAAATCCTAAGATCTTGATGAAATTGGATGATCAGAGTGCTTTCTTCAATTTTTTTGGATCAATTTGTTTTTTTGGATCAATTATTTTTCTTGGATCAAATATTGGATCGGATCACCACTTGGATCACCACTTCTTTTCTTGAATGATCTTGGATCAATTTTGGATCACCACTGGATTGGATTTATCCAATCTGATCATCCAGTGCCACTCATTGGATGATCAGATTTCGATGCCTGGGAAGCTCAGGTGGGATCCATTGAGCGTCAGAGCATGGAGCATTGGGTCTTCCATGTGTGGACCTCGGCCACGGCACATGGTGGCTGAAGCGGGCAATGAGTAACTGGAACCAATCGGTGAGTCTTGGGAAGTGATGATTGGTATGGGCTAATCGTGATTCATATCACTTGTCATGATGATCATGACTAGTAAGGGCTCGGATCATGACTAGTAAGGGAAATTCATATCATGGTTGATGATCCCCGTTTGAATTTTTCATGGTTATCAAAGGTTATCCATCAACATGTCAACTGGTGACGTGGAGTGCTGAAGGGATTCTTACTCTTGGTGACTATGGACTGTTGCTTTGAGAGGCACTTCAAGTTTTTGCATCCCGAGCGCGTGTCGTTCCAGCATACCTGGCAGAACGCGTGAGCTCGACATTTCATGGGCCGGTCCACAGTCTATTGCAAGCAACTGTGCCCGCGAACTGTACATGTAAAACAAGTGGTGACCTCGCTCAAGGCCAGTTGTTCACTCTAGATGATTTTATGTTTCAATCCTATGCATTTTTTGAAGTGGGTTCATCCTTTGCATTGTGTTTCGACTGTGGATGGTTTTCGTGTTTGGCCAAAACATGCCAAAATTATGCAGAGAATAAAGCAGGAAATGTCATGGTAACAAACTGCTCTGTCATTTGGAAACAGTTCTTCTGGCGGATAAAACGCTTAGATCTTTTCACATTGCAAAATGGTCGTTGCATTTTGGCTCAGGAGTAGTGCCCGAAGCTGCCACATCACACGGTGTGCTTTTGACACTTTCCGTTCTCTGCGCTTTTCTTTCGCCTTTTCTTTCGAAGCCATGCGTGAGGCTATTTGCATTCACATCGGACAGGGAGGTGTGGCAGGGTCAGCTGAACATGTGCCGGTGAGCAACAAACTGGAAATCCAGTTGCCCAGTAGAGGTTCAATGCACATGTTGGCAAATGGATGTCGAATACGATAATCTAAAGCCTTGGTGTCTCACACATGTGTTTTGTTTGGATTCCGGGGTTGCTGGCATTTATGGTGCGTGTTCGTGATGATGATGTTGGTATATGTTGGTTGTGATGGTGGTTGTTTCTGATGTTGTTGGTGCTGTTGGTGATTTGGGGATGCAAACAAGAGCGATAATTTCATTCATTCAACAGATACAATGATTGTAATGTTGATCATGATGATGATGATGATGATGATGATGATGATGATGATGATGACGACCTGTCCTACTCTTGGTCGGTGCATTCGCCATTTTAGGTTGACCAAATCCAGGATGAATAGTTTCACGACTGGTCACCAAGCACACGCTCCATTTTCACAATGACGCGGTAAATCATGGATGATTTGTGAACTCTCATGGGCGTTTCTCCAAATAGCGGACCCCCCAAATCATGCAATATCAATCATTGTTGATAAACCAACTTTTCGGATTCCCCTACCAGTATTTGAGAAACAGCCTTATGAATGTTCAGTAAATCCAAATCAAGAGGTTCTTGGCCCCGAACCACTTTGAGCCATTTACGACCACTATGAGTCACTTTTCATGGATCAGTAGCACCAAATCGTTAATGATCATCCATCAATGATACCAGCAAAATTTATAGGAACAATAATCATCAACGGGGCTTGTCCACAAATGATGAAATGCACTCCCAAAACTGGTAGCTTTTGTTGAAGATGACTGTTTATGGCTTGTTCAGGACACCGTTGATGGAACCACGTAGGCACCAGCTCATTGGCGCTTGTCGTATGACCGGCGTATGCTTATCGATATGTGAATATAGAGAGATCAGGTTCCGAATGGACACCACAAGCCATCACAGGTGTTGCAGTGCCGTCCGCATGGATTTCTTGGAGCAACCCACAACTCACAAAGTCAAACATGTGGAACCCGAGTGGAACCCTGTTGACAACACCATCGTGAGACAAATGGACCTTTGCATACTTCTGTGGTTGCCACCCTTTAGAGCCCAGTTTTTTCCCGACTTTTTCAATTTGCAGGCGTCCAGATTGGCAATGCTTGCTGGGAGCTTTTCTGCTTGGAGCATGGTATCCAACCTGATGGTCAGATGCCTTCCGACAAGACCATTGGCGGCGGAGATGATGCGTTCAACACGCTACTTGGCTTCACAAGATTGATAGTCACACAATAGATGTTCCTTAGACGCTAATCCTTTGCAGGTCATCCTCATCACGACTTTCTTCTGGAGGAATACTTGAAACAGCGTTAATTACTATAGTTCAATGTCCCCGAAAAGAAGCAAACACATGCGTGGATCACCCAAATTGGAGTACATATTTTGTAGTTGTTGCTGTTCTGGACCTGCACTGTCTTTTGCTTTCTCCAATACAGCACCGATACCAATGCTGCCCGAGGTTCTTCTCTGAAACAGGTGCTGGCAAGCATGTACCGAGATGCGTGATGGTCGACTTGGAGCCTACCGAAGCTTCCCTTTGCCTAGGACGTTTTTACGTTTTGAATGGGCCAGGGGAACCCAACCCATTCAGGGGCTTGCGACAAGAAATTGCTCATTGGCAAACTAGACTTAACCAGTTGGATATGGAAAGTCTTTTGGGTTTTCATGTTGTGGTGTAACCCACCTGAGCCATAATCAACTTCGGATGAATGGTTGTACCATTCTTGACAGGGGGCTCACGATACCCATTACCCTCTAGTAAACTAACCTGGCAATGGAAATCCATAATTTATTGGTGGTTTCCCAGGGTTTCACTAGAAAATATGCTTAAAATCCATTGCCAGGTTAGTTAGGGTAATTACAAGGATTCGACGATTGGTGGGACGAGTATCCATGTGATTTGGGACCATGACACTTTTTTAAGGATCTTGCAGGTCATCCAGTCAAAGTTGAGAATACAAGACTCGCTTCATCTTCTAGGCGACGTCGTTTTGTTCCACAGCATGGGTTGTGTTTTGTGGGGGTTTCTCAAAATAGGGAACACCAAACCTGGTTGGTTTATTATGATGATAAACCTGGGTTTATTATCATTGTTGTTACTGATTAAAATCTGGTTGGTATATCACTATAACTGGTGAGTTTCGAATAATAGCTAGCGGGTCCCCAACAGTTTGTACAGTATTGCTCGTATATCCACAACTTCCAACTGTACCACTTAAACACTCATGTTTAAGATGTACATTAGGGCTAGGGTTAAGAACTCAGTCAGATACTCAGCTAAATGCAAGGTGTACCACTTACACAGCTCGTTTTTGAGAGGGAACCCACCAACTGGGCTTGATCAGCATGCTCTTAAGGCAGGATGAATCATGTCCCCTCAAGGTACTGGAACCTGCAACATGGCATGACTTTTAAGGTCCCCAGGGGGTAGTGGCTTACCCACCGAAGGGCAGCTGGAAGAATCGGTGCCATGGAGACTTGGAGCAGGCTTAACGTATGTCACCTCCAAAATGGGTTGCTTCCCTGTTCAAACATGTTCATTGGTGCACTGCATCTGCTCATAACTCCAGACCCCCAAAATAGCTGAGACTAGTCAAAAGCCTATGTTGGGATGTTAAGTGTTGGTAATCATTGTTTCATGTGCCCCTACCATTCATCAGTTTTGCTTTCAATTTGTGTACATTCACTGGCGGTATCAGGTGGTGGACGAGGTTCGCACCGGCACCTATCGCCAGCTCTTCCATCCTGAGCAATTGATTTCGGGAAAGGAGGATGCTGCGAACAATTTCGCACGCGGACATTACACCATTGGGAAAGAAATCGTCGACCTGGTCTTGGACCGTATCCGTAAGTTGGCGGATAATTGCACCGGCCACTCGAATGCTATGAGGGGCCACCTGGGAAAAAACACCATCTCATTTGGTTTAGATTTGGGCATATCATGACATACCATGGTCTGAGCCATCCAAGGTTTAGAATCACTTCAGCCATAGAAGTGGGCAGGAGTTGGTATCCAACATCGAGCCACGCAGTGGCCTCTGGCCATTAAAACTGCCTGATGCCTTTGGTGAACATTTGAAACACAGTTCGAAGACAACTTCCATATGATATCACACCTGCTTCCTCTAGGGCATGATCGCAACGCTATTGTGGTACTGCGCGATTTCAAACATCCTTCATATCCTCTGGATCTCCAAAAGAGGCACTTTATCTTTAAACCTCTTCTCACTTGTTGCCATGTTGGATCGGATCCATCCCCTACACTCACTTTTTAAGCCTCAAACAATTTTCAAACCTTGAGGTTTGCAAGGCTTCTGCGTGTACAATGCTTGCGGTGGCGGCACCGGATCTGGCTTGGGCTGCCTGATGCTGGAGCGTTTGTGCCTTGGATAGAGCGTCAACGACGGGAGTCACCTTTATGGATTGGAAATATCATGAAATATCATGGTTTGTGATGGTCAATGATGGGGAATTACTGTGAATAACCGTGGTTCATCATAGGAATCAAGCAAACAATCAACAAGTAACCAAACACACATACAAACACACACACACAGACACACAAACTTTTGAATCCTGTAAAACGTTGATGTGGGGATGTCTAAAGATGGTGGTTCCCCCAACCATATATACCTTAAAACGTCGCTTCTATGATTCTGTGGAGGTACAACATTAGTGGATAATTCTACATGTAGAACGCCAAATGAAATAGTTAATCCACATTTCCTCTCTAAAATTGCGGTTTGTTCCCCACCTGCCAGGTGAGGGTTGTTGGATTTTATCAGAGTTGTCTCCTTCTCCTCTTCTCCTCTTCTCCTCTTCCATGCCTAGTGGTTGCTGCCGGACCTCAACCACGACCATCTGTGTCTAGTGGTCCCTACCAAAAATCAACCACGATCATCTGTGTCTAGTGGTCGCTGCCGGACCTCAACCACGAGCATCCACGCCCAGTGGTCGCTGCGGGTCCTCAACCACGACCATCCACGCCCAGTGGTCGCTGCCGGACCTCAACCACGATCATCCGCGTCTAGCGGGTCCATCCACGCCCAGTGGTCGCTGCCGGACCTCAACCACGACCATCCACGCCCAGTGGTCGCTGCCGGACCTCAACCACGACCATCCACGCCCAGTGGTCGCTGCCGGACCTCAACCACGACCATCCACGCCCAGTGGTCGCTGCCGGACCTCAACCACGACCATCCACGCCCAGTGGTCGCTGCCGGACCCCAACCACGACCATCCGCGGCCAGTGGTCGCTGCCGGACCTTGACCACGACCATCCACGCCCAGCGGTCGCTGCCTGACCTCAACTGTGAGGAAAGAACGTCAGAAAGAATGCGAGAAGAAATGTCAGGAAGAATGTCAGAAAGAATGTCAGAAGAAATGTCAGAAAGAATGCCAGAAAAATTGTCAGGAGAGATGCCAAAAGGAACGTCAGAAGATATGTCAGATAGAATGTCAAACGAAATGTCAGGATAGAATGTCAGAAGAAATGTCAGAAGAAATGTCAGAAGATATGTCAGAAAGAATTTCAGAAGAGATGTCAGAAAGAATGTCGAAAGATATGCCAGAAAGAATGTCAGAGAGACTGTCAGAAAGAATGTCAGAAAGAATGTCAGAACAGATGTCAGAAAGAATGTCAAAAGATATGCCAGAAAGAATGAAGAATGTCAAAGGAAATGTCAGGATAGAATGTCAGGATAGGATGTCAGAAGATATGTCAGAAAGAATTTCAGAAGAGATGTCAAAAAGAATGTCAGAAGACATGTCAGAAAGCAGTCAGAAGAGATGTCAGAAAGGGTGTCAAAAGATATGCCAGAAAGAATGTCAGAGAGAATGTCAAAAGAAATGTCAGGATAGAATGTCAGAAGAAATGTCAGAAGATATGTCAGAAAGAATGTCAGAAGAAATGTCAGAAGATATGTCAGAAAGAATGCCAGAAGAGATGTCAGAAAGAATGTCAGAAGATATGTCAGAAGTCAAAAGATATGCCAGCAAGAATGTCAAAAGATATGCCAGAAAGAATGTCAGAGAGAATGTCAGAAGAAATGTCAGAAGAGATGTCAGAAAGAATGTCAGAAGAGATATTAGAAAGAATGTCAAAAGATATGCCAGAAAGAATGTCAGAGAGACTGTCAGAAGATATGTCAGAAAAAATGTCAGAAGAGATGTCAGAAAGAATGTCAAAAGATATGCCAGAAAGAATGTCAGAGAGAATGTCAGAAGATATGTCAGAAGATGTGCCAGAAAGAATGTCAGAAGATATGTCAGAGAGAATGTCAAAAGATATGCCAGAAAGAATGTCAGAGAGAATGTCAGAAGATATGTCAGAAAGAATGTCAGAAGATATGTCAGAAAGAATGTCGAAAGATATGCCAGAAAGAATGTCAGAGAGACTGTCAGAAAGAATGTCAGAAAGAACGTCAGAAGATGTGCCAGAAAGGATGTCAGAAAGAATGTCAAAAGGTATGCCAGAGAGAATGTCAGAAGGTATGTCAGAAGATATGTCGGAGAGAATTCAAAAAGAATGTCATTCTACATGTCGGAGAGAATTTCAGACAAAAGTGGAGTCAACAAGCGGTGTTGAAATGACATGGTGGGGATGACTCGAAGTAAAGTTTTTTTTAGAGAACATTTTTTTCCTTTTCCGGGGATATCCATCATCGACAAACGCATACACTTTGATGCCACTCCAACACATTGAAGTTCTGAAGTGCCTGCCAAGGTCTGTGGACTATGGCAAGAAGAGCAAGATTTCGTTCACTGTTTGGTGCTGCCCACAGGTGGCTACCGCAGTTGTGGAGCCCTATAACACTGTCCTGCTTCTTGGCATTGTTTGGAACATATTTTGTGGTTTTGGTGTGAAATTTTACCTTCTGTTTTGGAGAATTCAGCAAGTCTACTTTAGTTTGGCAGAGTCCAATCTATTTTCAACATTCTTGAAAACAATTGCTGGACTTTGTGAAAGATGAAATCATCCGGTTTTGATCGTTTGATAATTAGTTGCATGTATACCCATTTTTTCTCTGCAGGTGCGTGCACTCTTTGCTGGAACACACAGACGTGACCATCATGTACGCACCTTGGCTTGCACAACTGCTTCATCATTTTAGGGTCGGGAGATATCAGAAGTCTTGCGTCAAAGTCAGTGATCTGACCCTCTCCCAACACCACCATTCATAATTATGTACATCCCCAACCCGTCTACCTAGCCCTCCAGCTCTTCCCAAAGATGGATCTGGGCCAGGGGTTGCAGGTAACATCATCTATATTACGTATATATATGTACACATACATGAACGTCACCGTACATACTCGTCATTACTGGTGTCATTATCCCAAATGCAGGTGTTGAGAACATATTCCACAATGCTGCTCAATATTCATGAATCCTGGCTGCTTTTCGCACCAACTATTTTACTATTGCAGCTACTTCCTTTTTGACGTACATAATCGATCTCTTAAGTATTGACATAGACCAGTATCTTTCGGAAGCATTAGCCTCTCAATCAACCGGTGCTTTGTAGCTGTCGGCAAAGCCCCCTCTGTTCAGTTATTTTGGAAGGCACTCACAGATGTTCACATCAACCTGCGCCATTCCTGGATTGTTTGTACCCATGTGAGTGCCATAAATTGAAGGTCCTCGACCAGCTGTTGCCTAGGGAGACGAGTTCTGGTACCGCTGCCATGCCAACTAAAGCAGGTCCTCGCTATTGATAATTCATGGGAAATTGAGCAAACCATTCTTCGTATGATAGCGCTTAATGGTAGATATGACTGCGGGAGAGGTCAAAACCATTCATTGCTGCGGCAATGAACTCAGCATGAGCGTGTCCACTGGTGGCAGTTTCTGGGAAAGCACACATTGTTGTTAGTCCACTCCGGTTCTCTAGCAGTTTGCAATGGAATATCGCCATATAGAGAAATACGTTTGGAAACCATCAATCATTGATGGATTTTCCCGGCCAGCTATGTTTGATCACCAAAAGGTAGTCATTAGTCATCATGAACCAACACTAATCATCAACAATAATCTTTTGAGATCCTCAATAACAAGCGTCATTCACAACCATCAGACCCTCAAATCAATCAAACATGCTGATTTCCCATGGCAAGACAATAACCGTGTTCGGGACGACTTCAGAAGACATCAACGTGGAGTAGTCTTCGGTCACAGCATTGATGGTAGCCTGGACCGTTGCAGGGAAGCCGTGGCGACCTAGCTTCTTTGCTCCTCATTGAGTAAAGATACCCTGAGATTCCAACAACCAGCTGGTTTCAATGGGATTCAACGTAGCAACCATTCCTCAACAAGGGGATTTAATCTGGCAGTGGGTCAAAACCTACCCTATTATTCTTGCTTGGTCATTATCCCCTATTATTGGTTGTTTAATATTGACCCATAGCCATCTAGCAAAAAGATCAACCTTTGTTTTGATAGTAGTGGAATACCAGGGAATGATCATCCATGGCTCTCAATTGCTCCCCCCGGAAAATGATAGGGTGCAGGGAGGCCAATGCTGCAATAGCGAGGGTTTCCCCATCATGGGCAGTCTATTGATCTCGATCTCCCAAAGGCTTGTTTAGGGACGTGGACTCTGGTTTTTCTTGAGATTCTACGTGGGATGGGTTCATTTCACAAGCATTTTCGGAATGTTGCTTTGCCACCGACAAGTTGACATTTAAACTATAAACGCGTGCATGGGCATGTTTCCATGCTCGCAACTTGCCGTACTGCTAAACCAGTAGCTTCTTTACTCCAAACGACGCCTTTTTGTTGCACTTTGCAGTGATGTATGGAAATGGGCAAACGCAGATGTTGTTACCATGAAATTCATGACGATAACTTGTTGTCCGACTTGCCGAGACGTTGCCTTTGCTTTGAGGACAATGAGGCTTTGTACGATATTTGTCGCAGGAACTTGGACATCGAGCGGCCAACCTACACCAACTTGAACAGATTGATCGCTCAGATCATTTCTTCATTGACTCTTGCTTCAAGAACAGCAGAGCAAGTCTTCGACAATGGTGTGTGCCAGTAAGAGGTATCACCAACAAAGGGTGGATGCATGAATCTAACATCCAGATAATTCTTGATTCTGCACTTATTTTCTAGGACAATATCTTCATACAGGATGGGTTTCATTGTTTTGATCCACCTCCACATTTTCTTCGTTGCTTCTTATGTAACCCCTTCCAGTGCGATTCTTCAATCAGCAGGCCAAAAGGGCCCCAGATCTCGTTGTGAATATTTCCATTTGGTACCTGTCATGGCAACCTGAGCCTGATATACCAGGATATACCCAGGTTCTTGTCAGCCTCGAAATTGTGGTTGGCACCCTCTGCTTACGTTTATCATGATCATATCGAACAGGCCAACTATAAACGATCATGAACCATTTTGAGCCTTTTGGCACATAATGAGCCATCATGAATCATCCTGATACTTGGCGAAACAGGCGGCTCTCGAGCCAACACTTCTCAACCTGCCATATTTCTAGGAGGTTCTGGTCACTTCAATCCCAACATCGCCCTTCCCGCAATGCGAGCTCACCCAGCAAACCCGCAGTTGTACCGTTGGCTGTGGAGCTCCAACTGGTGGATGATCATACTGTTGAGAATAATATCCATGAGGTTTGAGTATGGCTATGGGTCAAATATCATGAAACATCCCACTAAGCCCATGGATTCTTGGGATGTTCTTCAAGAGGATAGGACTTTGACCCTGCCGAAGATGCCGGCGGCGGCGATGATGATCGACCTCTGACCCCAAATTGAATTCTTCACTTGGTTTGTGATATTCCATTCCCTGTAGTAACACCTCTCACGCAAACCTTGATTCAGTGTATCCATATCTGTCCATGGTGCAAAGGTTCGGGTGTGAGTCCCCTTGGTTGCTACCGACCTGGTGGCGTTGGCATTTCCACAGCAGGCTAGTGCAGGGAACTTGGGGGATGTGAACAGCCAGGGTACAGGGGCCCTTGACCCATCAGCGAGGACAGCTTCGCTGCGCTTTGATGGTGCACTGAACGTGGACATCACCGAGTTCCAGACAAATCTTGTTCCATATCCTCGAATCTTGGAACGATATTTAGTCCTGGGTTTATGATCATTCCAAGGTCTGAAGCTTCCTTCAAGCATCCAAGCAGATCTTGACCTGTGAGTTGATTTACAAGAGAATTCTGGAGGTGTAAAACAAAAAGGTCTCAATCCTCCAATTGTGCTTCTGAAATGGACAGTTTCAGAATGAACGTTTCTTGAACACTCACATGTCATGAACTGAAATGCAATGCTGAGGAATTCACTTTATGCTCACATCCTATGCCCCAGTGATCTCAGCCGAGAAGGCATATCATGAGCAGTTGTCCGTGGCAGAGATCACCATGTCTGTCTTCGAGCCAGCTTCCATGATGGTGAAATGCGATCCTCGCCATGGCAAATACATGGCCTGCTGCATGATGTATCGTGGATGCTTGGCAGCTTCTATGTCACATCCGGTACACAGGAGTGTGTGGTGGAACCAGTCAATCCAGCTTTCTATTGGTAACAAATAAGGCGGAGTTATATCCAACCAAGAACACAGGTATATCATGACTCGTCAATTAGCAGGTATATACCCAACGACTATGGTTGATGGGCTAATTGAGGAATAGAGTACCAGGTACATCCGGGATCATCATCATTGTGAAAATCCCGCTTCATCAACCGGCAGAAGGGCGTTACATAAAGGTTTTGACATGTTTTGACCTCTCAAGTAAAAAAGAAGGATTTCCAACCACTTCCATGAGTGAACTCCCGAACCTGATGAATATTTCTAATCCGTTGAAGCATGGTTGCCCTCATTTGGGTTGTGAAAATTCCGGTCTAAGGAGATGTCGTGCCAAAGGATGTGAATGCGGCTGTGGCGACCATCAAGACCAAGCGTACCATTCAGTTCGTGGACTGGTGCCCAACTGGCTTCAAGTGCGGCATCAACTACCAGCCCCCCACAGACACTTAGTTGAACTAGTTGCTATGAGCCGTAAATGATTTGCTCAATGATTGGGCGGAGTCGAAGTGATAATTGTAAAAATACGGATAGACATAAGCATGGTCCAAAGTCTCTTGATTTTTTTGACGTTTTCTTTTGGACGATTCTGATTTTTCTATTGCAGCTGTTGACCTTCTGCTATTTGGCCAAGAAACATAAGGGCTGAAGTGCCTTGTCACCTCTTCAAAGTTCCTCACTGATGCAGGTGGTGCCGGGTGGCGACTTGGCCAAAGTGATGCGCGCCTGCTGCATGATCTCCAACTCCACGGCCATTGCAGAGGTCTTCTCCCGCATTGATCACAAGTTCGACCTGATGCAACTCAGCTTCTGCATGATCAGGTGCTAAGTTTCCTGTTTTACCATGAATTGGTGGTGATTTGGCTTCAAGTGTAACATGTTGGATTCATTGACTTTCTCGGTACATTTGGCATGCCAACATCTTCATCGTTGCATGTGGAGGGGTTTACTCAGCTCAGTATTTCCCAACTCAGCCGTTTTTTGCTTGACATGACTCAGCCATCATTATCCCTGGGGGTTAGTTTCTATCCATCCCACGAGTATGACACAGCAATCCAAACTATCTGGGTGGTGGTTTCATTTTTTCTATTTTCAACCATGCCCGAGGATGGTTTCAACTGACTAATATTTGAAAGGCTATAACCACCACCAACCATCTATCATTCTTAACTAAATTTGTAAATATTTCACTTGCAAACGATGGCAGACAAAGGGGAACTTGTAGCTTCTTCATCTCCCATGCGACCTTATCAACGGTGGTATACCGTCCAAACCATAAATATTAAGCATTACGTATTCTCCATGCAACCATTTTTTTTCTTTCTTATCAAGCGTGAAACCTGGTTTACCACAAGTATTGACTATCCCTGGCAGTAGGGCTGGTAGCTGTTGAACAGCTGGTAATCCTTTGTGTCGGCAGGTTTTTGTTGGGGTCAGCGTCAAACAGTACCGGGAGGTTCATAAAAAACAGCCATCCTTCAAAAACACACGTGAAAGTTGTTAAACCCCCGTTCCCCCCTTTTTCAATGTTGGTGGAGTTTTTGGGTCGCTGGCGGCGTTCAAAAAAAACCAGCCATTTCTGCTCTTGCTGCGGGCAGCCTTACCGTCAACATTGACATCGGGGTGCAAGGGGTTGCCATTGTCTTAGCGGTGGTTCATCTCGGATGGCTGTTTTTTCTGAACTACCCGGTATGTCCCACGTAGATGTGCTACGGGAGTGGGCCAGCCGTCAAATAGTTTTATAGGGCTATGTCAGATATCAGATTGTACAAGTATCATGTGTGTCAGGTAGTTGAATTGCCGCTCCCTTTTGGACAAGTCACTCATTCCTTTCGTGGCTCATGGTCAGGTATCGAATTGTTCTGTATTATCAGGTATTATTCATTATCAAGCATCACTGACCATTATCAAGCATCAAACACCTTTTGCTGACCAGTCATCATGCTACCAAATCATCCATAATGAAGCCTTATCAACCATTGCTATCAACCAATAGGATTACGAAGCTCATGGCGCACTTGATCGATGAAACGTCGTGGCAATCCTTGGGGTGTGACTCGTCACACTCTTTGCGGTTCTTTGTGGGGAAATCAAATTTTCACGTGTCAGGTATTCAAAACGTGCTTTCGTGCACCACTACGTGGGCGAAGGCATGGAGGAGGGCGAATTCTCCGAAGCTCGGGAAGACCTGGCTGCCTTGGAAAAGGACTATGAAGAGGCAGGGCAGGCTGCTGTTTTTTTTTGTGCGGATGCCGGAGACAAAGTCAGCTGGGGGAGGTAGGTATGATCATGAAGATAGGGATTCCAACCAAATAACGATCATATTTTTTCAGGTATGATTGTTTGCTTCTATACTTATCCAACTAAGTCATGGTGATAGGGACTCGTTCTGATGGTTCTCTATGATGCTCAAACTACGAACAAGTCGAATGACCGGAACAAGGTTCATTCAGGATGCAGAAGAGGGATCAACTGGTGATGACCACCCCCGATAGATGGTCAAGAAGTACGAATAGTTTTGGTAGTGATTTGGTACAACAAATCGAGATGGGTGCCAACCACCAAGCACTCAAAGAGTGGGTAAACGTTCTAACAAAGACTCATTTAGACATTCCTTGGATGTTTACTAAGGTGCAATGTTTCTTTCCAGATTCAAATGGTTTTCCATTTCCCCTATGCGTGGTGAATGTGGAACCCTAAAAATGCGGACCATGTTTGTTTTGCAAGCAGCCTCTATAGGTTTCCATGAATCCATAATATTTCTGCCCAACACCATCGATTCAGTGCTCAAGCTAAATGTTCGTTTGGGGCCCTACATCAGCTTCACTCTTTAGGGGCAAGGAGGACAAGAAAGGAAGTATAAACCTGAACCACAATCCAGCGAACATCAGCATTGAAAATGATTTTGCAGAAATGGAACCAAGTAGACTAGCGTTTGTAGATGGATGTATCCAGACGTGTCCCTGATGGTAGCTATTGCCATCAGGTTCCGAGGGCTACTGGACTAGCTATGCAGTGTTTTTGCTGTGATACATGATATTTCTTGTTTGGTTGGTGGTTAGCTTGACAGTTTGATTTTCCTAGCTGTATGAACACATGGTTGGCTGACAAGCATGTTTTTTGATAAGGGTAGTTCAACCACCAACCAGTCAATGATCATTACAAGCCACCACAACCATCTATAACCATGGTTGACCACTAACTAACCATGGTTGAAACCACCAACCAGTTGTAGTTTGATTCTTTTGTAGTTTGATAGTGTCAACACCACGCAAAGCATCAAGGATCCCCAGGGTTGTTGGTTCGTCCGTATGATCTTTGGTGATTTTTCATATTTGTTCATCGCATTCTGATCAATGGTGCTTGTTCATCCCAGTCTGATTGTACATTATTTGGTGATTTGTTTTACTGTTGCTGATTCATACTCTGGTTCTACTGGTATCCTTAGCACTCGAACATGGCCAGTGCTGAACTCGAACTCGTTTTTAAGGTCGGCATTGAGACAGCCGAAGGCGAAGGAGAAGAAGAAGGCTATGGTGACGAATTTTAGCCGCGCGTAACGCGTGAGCTGAGAAGGGAAACGTCTCACGTATTGATCCAGCAACTTGCTGGCGGAACGCGTGAACTATGCTGGTGAAAAGAGTGCGGTGAAGGCTGAAGCGTGGTAGAGCTCATTCTTCCACCCAGTTGAGTTGCGGCTTAGGCTTTTGTTCCCCTGCACGAGATGATAGATCCTTGATGATAAAACCTGGTACCGTCATAATCTCAGTCTCATATTAGGGATATCTTGTGCCTGCAACTTACCGGCCTGGGCGGCCATTAATCATGATCAAAGAGCTCTAAAAAGTGATTACATCATGATTTCTGCATCAACAAGTCCGATCAATCGCATGATTGATGTTTTGATTTGTCGACAGACTCTCAACCATTTAGAAACCATGAAATACTCTGGTTGTATGGTTGCTTACATCTCAATGTTTCTTGTGTGATCATGGACATATTATAGGCCATTGTGGTATATGAGATTGTATGAGATAAAGACAATGTCGAGATCTATGACCGGCAACTAGCTATATATAAGTGATAAAGCAGAGAGTGAATTGTAGATCCCTGGGTATCCACATGGCGGTTTCTCAAGTCATAGGGGTACCCCTAAGTATCATCGAGTCTTGGTCATTCATAGCAATAAACCAACCATAACTTTGGGGATTCCCAAACTGGCTTGAGAAACCACCATATAGTGGTTGTTTATCCATCATTGTATGTGACTATCCCCTATTATCAATTATACGACCATTATAATTCCCTATGATAATCCCCTATTACAATTTTGGGGTTCCTATTTTGAGAAACGCCCATGTTGATTCTAGTTGGTTCTTCCAACTTCGAATGTCTTGGTTTTAGCGGCCACTGTTCTGGTCTTGCCAAACTTGAGCCGTGCCAGAGCCATAGCCCTTGAGCGTATTTGGGGTCTGCGTCCCATAAAAACTGCCATCTCCGTGCCCGAAGAATTCATCACTCTCGGCTGCCCGATGCTGGTGTCATGTTTGGTCTACTTCAAAGAGGGGGTCACAAAGCTCTTCGTTGCAATGCTTGGTCACCCTTTGTCGCAGAAGCGGTGTGCAAAAGATCTTGGTTGTCAAACCTTGTAATGTGGTCCTCCTTGCAAGGGTATGATGCAAGTTCGCTTTCACAAAGCTCGCGAAGCTGCCCAGCGGGTTCGGTGTGCTCCTCTTCGCTTGGAAGACAAAGTGCAGTTGGTTACCGGTGTTGCCTCCAGTCTTGCAAAGTATGGCCTTGAAAGTTGCTTTGTAGGCGAAGGTACTCTTGCTTGGCTGCGCAGTGCCGTGGTCATGGCCATTTGGGATCTTCGCGGGCATTTTCGCTCTTCGCCTGCTGTGTGCTCCTGTTCACGCAGTCGCATCTTGCTGATCCTTTTCATGCTCAGGTTGGTCAGAGGTGTCTTTGCAGGAATGCGGTGAGCGCCATGAAGCATCATCCATCGTCATTAACCATCAGGTTAGGCATCATTCATTGACCATCACTGTTCAGAATTGTTATCCTTACTTGTCTACTACTAACAACTATCAACAATTGTAAACAATTGTTAACCAGTATTAACCATTATTTCTCATCCATATAATTCACACATGCTCATCTTGGGATATAACGCAGGGCTGTGACACAGTGGGTGCTCGCACTGCCAATGTTTGTTGCATTCGTCATCAAAAAATTCGCTTTGGACGCCACTAGTGGGCAAAGTCTATAGGGTAAGCCTTCACCTGTAGAGGGCAAGTCTTTTAGAAAGCGCAGCGATGCTTCTCCTCTTGTAAGTCAGCGTCACAATATCTTGCGGAATCGTTGGGTAATTGCCCCAAGGGGCTTCGGAATCCTCTCACCATCATTGGTTGGGTAGCATGATCGTCATCATCGTCTTCCTCACCATCAGCAGGTATGCTAGATTAGATATACATATGATTACATATGTATAGATGTAGACAAATAGATGTAGATCAGGTATGTGCACACATATAGATGTAGATATGTTTATATCGATACCATATTGGCACAAACTGCACAACTGAACGGACCGTTCTGAGCCGAGGACGGATCGGGCCGCATGGAAAAGAAGACCCTTGAGTGGCCTGGCTGCAAATCGATGACTAGAAGTGACTATGAGGGCTGGTTGAATCATGAAGTATAGGTGGCTATGAGTCAATATTAACCAGCCAATAATCGGGGATAATAACCAACAAAACTATGGGGAAAACAATGGTTAATGGTTGGGGAACCAGGGGTACAGGGTTTTGACCCACTGCCAGGTGACTATAATCCACTATCGCTGGTTGATCATCGTCATGACGGTTGGTTAATCATGGAATTATGATGGCAGTAAATTTGTTTAAGAATGGAGTAGAAGTTAAGTGACCATTGATGATGCATGAATGGTTGAATTATGTTGGTTGAGTTGTGGAGTATGAGTGACTATTTGCAACCAACCATAATTGACCATGATCAGCCATGATTCAGCATTCTGGACCCATCAACGAAGTGCAGCTGGCAGAGACGGGCAGTTCTGGCATCCAAACAGGTAATCTTTTGGACGTCTTAAGCGGGGAAGCGTTGGGTTTTTGACTCCCTTCAATCGCCAAAGCCTGAACTTGGCGTAAACAAAGAGTGTTTTAGCCCTGAGTGCATTTAAGACACCCCGAAAATTCCGTGCAAATTTTGCAAACGCAATTTCACTCTACCGTCCTTGCAATGTGTGCAACTGGGTGGGCGAAGCATGGAAGCTTTGTTGGGTGCCAGGGTTTGAGGGTGTTCCGTTCCCGACAGGTATGTACCGGCCCTGTACAAGATCTTTGATGAGATCCTAGCTTCTTGGCTGCGAATGTGCCTGGGCAATTTTTGCTCTTTGGCAGCATGTCAAACATCGCAATTGGCTATCACACGTATTTTCGTGTGTAGGACTGGCATGGAACCAGTCTAGAATTCTGGGCTATATAAATCCGAGTGAGGGGAAGCAGGAACCAACAGAAAGTTGGTTTCGCAATCTTCGAACCTTTCGAACCGGTGACTAAGACTTGAAGTATCTTGATGTTGTTTGTTCCCTGTAAGCACAGCCTATGAATCTTCACGGTACCAAGCCCTTGGTTGTTAGTGACCATGGGACCGGTGGCTGCCAAGGTGAATGCTGCTGACAACTTAATTCGAGATCCCACGCAGGACATGATCCGAGTGGAGGCGCCCTGTTCGAGTCGGGGCTGCGGAGGATGATGGGATGCGGACCTTGACATGGCCTTTGTATGGCTGGGTAAACCATCCTGTAGCGGACCATACTGTTCCCGACTCTTCCCCACGAATCTGCCGAAAAAACATATGGAGAGTCAGCACCATTTTGGCGCACCATTTTGATAGAAACACTTTGGAGCGATTCTTTTGGAGATCTCAGCTGCAGGTGAAACGAAAGGAAGGATCCATCAGCATTTGGAACAACGGCGCCGGACTGCCAGTGCAGGCGACATCCATAAGCAGTGCTGCTTGAGTGGGTTGAAGTGCTGGGGGTTCAAGAAGTTCAGATACATATTTGTTCATATATATTTCTATCGATGCATGATTTGCACACATCTATTCTCATCTAGTATCTGTGTCTAGATATATGTAGACGCAGACAAATATGTGTACGATATCTCTACATTTCAGTATGATGTGTATGTTTATACCTATATATATATATATATCTGCATATTGAGCCTGGGCATTGGTGTGAGTGAAGGAATGCATAGGCCCTACAGTCAGCTTTTTTTGAGGTCAAGTGGGCAGTTGCGCCTCTTTTCTTTGGTGCATCTCATGGTTTTGAAGATCCATGGGCATCATACCCAGTGCGCAACTGCACAAACACACACACACACACAACTTGTGGATTCCAGTCCATCAGCTCAGAAAACCCCATTGCATTCAGGATTTCCCATGCTCTGAGCCACGCGCCAGATGCACCGGGAGCACCAGTGCTATGTGCCGGAGTTGGTCTTTGGTCCTCGCCCAAGATGGTGGCAGCTCAAAGTTTGAAGCATCCAATATCCCATTCAATCTGGTTGGTGGCTTTAGACATTTACTATTTTTCCGAGTATCTGGATCATAGCCACCAATTAGTAGCACACTTTTGTGATGATGTATAGATCCCTCTATGTTTGCACCCATTTTGACAGAAACCGAACAGCCATCTTGAGGCCAGTTGTTGACTAGCGACAACTACGACGACAACGAAAAGAAGGTCGTGGGTGGACGCAATGGCAGGGCCCCTGATCGCTGGAACTCTTGACGTGACGATACGCAACTTCTTGGCAATGGTTGGTAATGGCTGCGAATGGTACATGGTGATTTCTCAAGCCATGGGGGTATCGCAAAGTTATGGTTGGCTTATTGCTATAAATAAATGACTAATATAAAGGATGATTTGGGGGTCCCCTACTTTGAGAAACGCGCACATAATGCTTGGCAATGGTTTGTCGCTGTTTGTATCGGTTGGTCACATCAAGTGCTGCGCCTACCATGATTGTGTTTGGTAGTCCATCTCCTTCGCATACTAGAAAGCAGCTGCTTTAATGCCAATCATGTTCATGGCCGGATTTTCCGTTCTTTCAGAGTGGTGCTTATGAGGGGAAGAAACTTTTCAACAATCACTGACACTGAACATGTCTATACTCTTTGTCTGTCCAGCCGACCCTTGCGGTGGCTGTCTTACTTCAATATCCGACCACGTCGGTATATCCGAAAATGAGAGGAGCCTCAATCCCTCCAACAAACATCCAGTCTTAGGCTTAGGTTTCCTTTTGCATATTTGCGAGCGCTGTGACAGCGATTGTTGGTAATGCACAATTCTTCTCGAGAGTATGCTGGGTTCCATGGTTGTCCCAACGTACTCCCGGTATCGTGACCTCGAATGTTGACCATATTGTTTTTTGCTGATAGGGACTGGTTGTGGTTGTTCCCTTAGCAAATCAGTTCCCTTCCGCATGGTCGTTTGCTGGGTTCCTTATGGGTTCCTTATGGGGTTCCCATGGTGATGAGGTTATGGTGCCAAGTTGACGAACATTTTCTCCACAAAATTCATCCTGGAAACTGCCGATTCCAAGCCTGCGGCTCAGGGTGCCAAGGGTTCCTGTGGCACAGATGGGTGAACCAAGAGGTTGTATAAATGGGTGCGCCAACACTCTGATGATCTCAAGTTGCCTGCGATTTTGGACGGGTTTTCAAATAACCATATGTGAATGTGTATATATGTATATAGTTCTGTATCTATACATACACTTATAGAGCATTGTACTTCTAGGTTTTGCCATGCCTTTTCATATTCGCACAGACAGATACATATTCGTTTGGGATGTGTACACCTATGCAATATGTGATCCTGGAGTGTGCAGACACATGGTTCAAGCTTTGAGCCAGAGGCTGAGTGGGTATGCGCACGTGCAGATGTGTACATGGTATATTGTAATTTAACATATCCTGACATGTCTATGTCTATGAATGTGTTCCCATAAACTTGCACAGGCGCATATACGTAAATGTCTATATCTATGTATTTTTATATACATGCAAATATCAACATAGGCATTATTTATGAACCGGACCTCCCTTTAATTTTCTGTACATGTGAATAGACAGCTATCCACATAGAAACACGCCTACCTAGCACACCTAGATGATATCACAAGCATCCTCTTCCAACATGGGCCCCTGAACCTGGAAAGCGCCATCCTCGCTTCGCAGCATCACAGACTTGGCCTAAATAACTCAACCATCAGTGACCAGCCACAAGCCATCATCCATCAGCATTCAGCATCACAGAAACATGGTTGATTATTACTACCTATTATCCACCACCATTCAAGATATCACTAAGGATCACGATCCAACTTGAAATCTGAGATGGATGTCATCCTAAATTGATCGCGTGACCCATAAAAAGGGTAAGTTCATTCGGGATTGTTGGGGATATCGGTCAATTCTCAGCACATATCCAGAGGTCATCCCTGTCCCTGCCGCTCTGCTTGCCAAACTGAGGAGCGGTAAAAAATACAAGCAGGCAAGCGGTTGAGACGCGATACCTTTGATATTCGAACATTTCTATCTGGGGATTGGCTAATGATTGAGCATAGTGTAGATGCACTCCAAATTTGGCCGGATACATTGATGTATATATATATATATATATGTACACGCTGTAGATGCAAATATCAATCTATGCTGACTGCAACTCCAAAGCCGTTTATCTATAGCCAGCAACATGCACACAACAACCACACCATGGCCATCCATTGCCTTCAACGATCTCCATGGCTTTGCCATATATCTCCATGGTATCGCTGCCGTGGCCGCCGCGTCTCCAAGAATTGGGACATGGATTTCTCTCTGTCAGCAGGCAATTCAACATACCACGTGTGATTGATGATTTATGAAAGTTCGACACCATCAGGTTATTTTTCCATGTTTGAGAGCTGCACTGGACGAGTATCCTTTTTCTGGTTCGTTCCTTGATAAGATCAATGCCTTATGAGTTTCCGATCCCCAAGTCATGCTGAAGTATGTGTCGTATTTGCCTTGCGATGCTTTCGAGGCACCAAATTTACTTGGATGAGTCAACACAACTGTCGTTTTTGCCGTTCATCCGCTAGGTTTGGGAAAAGAACATGACAGTCTGCCACAAGCCAAGCATCACTGCCAACCGCTTGGAGGACTACACCCAGGCACATGGGCTGTGTTTCATGATACGATTGTTGTTGCTGTTTTGATTGTTGGTTGATGGTTGGTGCTTGGTGGTTGGTGGCTGGGTTGGTGTCTGGTGGTTGGTGGTTGATGGTTGGTGGTTGGCGGTTGCGGGTTGTCGGTTGCCGTTTGGCGGTTGGCGGTTGGCGGTTGGCGGTTGATGGTGGCTGGTGGTTCGTGGTTCGTGGTTTGCAGTTGGCGGTTGGTGATTGGTGGTGCGCGGGCACTAGACGGAGTCATTGGCAGTGTAATTGGTTGAGCCATATGGGCAAGATACGAGGGACCACTTAAGGACGGGGAAGACTATCCGAATCGGAATCCGGATACCCATCTGGACACTTTCCTGCCATCCGAGCATGACCTTTTAAAAAATTTAGCAAACAGGAGTGGATGCCGGCTGGAAAAAGACAGCACAAGGGCACCCCAGTGATTGCCAGGTTGAACACTCAAATTCAGTCATGAACGAATGGGTGATTCTTAAAATAGGGAACCCACAAGTCATGGTTGGTTTACTGCTACAAAGGGCTAATAAACTGGATCGTGCTTCCAGCCAGTGTTTTGTAAGTAGGGGTAACCCCACTACTAGATAGAAATAGACTATTTATGGTTAATAAACTATTTAATAAATTGTGTTACAAATTGGATGATTGAAGTGGGGTTACCTGCTATTACAAGAAGCCCCCAACCCTTCAGTAGCTGGTCGAGCCGGAGTCGCAGTGCTTCGCGCGAAGCGCAGGTCACGTTCTTCCCAGACTTTCCGCGCTTTGGAATGAAAGCCCTGGAGGAGGACGGGCTCCGTCGCGACCCATTGCTGCAGCAAGCAGCATCCGTTTAACCATTGGGGACACCCAAGATGGATGTTTTTTTCAAAACATAACATAACTGATACAGTAACTACTATATTGGATCCCCCCATATGAATCTCCCATTGGCAAAGAACTATTGTTTGACTGATTCATGGCTTTGGTACATGTTGGTTTGGGTTGATGTGGCTTAATCTGGACACGGTCGGTGCTACTGACCAGTGATGGTTTCTGAAATATCATGGCCCAGGATTGAACTTTGTGGCAAGCCAGAGCATCATCAAAGCAACTTTGATGGTCAACGATCACCGTGAAGATCCCCAGGATACAGAACTATGAAACCAGATGACCATTGATACAGAACTATGATGCAGAACCCCCTGTTTCTTCTGGACTACGGCAGGACATCGTTGCCTTGATGCGGCGTCGTGCCCGGGCCCCTGCACCAACTTGTTGCTGTCGAACATCATCAAGTCATCAAGCATTGGTCATTATTTGCCGTTCAAAACGCCATTATGTCTTATTTGCCCTTGTGACCATTATTGGATCATGATTGTACACTGTTTACCTTATCACGGCTTTTGTATGCATATAATATGTATATACATATGTGTAGACAGTATATGTATATATGCACATTATCGAACATCATAAACTATTGGCAATTATTCATCATCAACCATCATCACACGCTTTTCATTGTGCCTTTCGTTCGTGGGATGTCGACCATCTCTGCCACTTGCTGCATGCGAGTCTGAGATGCCTGTTAAATCTTCTACATCTTCTTGCAAGAAGCTACAAACAGATACATGACGGATACCTTAGATACACATCATACGCGTTTATACACAGTATAAACAGCTAAACACATACGTGAAACAAATATACTCACTAAAGTCTGTACATGTACAGATATCTCTATACATAAAGTTCCTTCATCTATTAGAACACATCAATAGATACATAAATGAATCAATCAATGAATATATGTATAGTAAAACAACCTATATTTATACAAGATATAGGCTATATAAATTTTATATCCACAAAAATCAGCAGATACACCTTTCATTTCACCTACATATATCAGCTACGAATATATCATCAGATGTATCTGATGTCCCTTTCATTTCCAGATCTTTCCAAACGTCCGAGGCCTTCGATGTGGCGGCCTCCACGCGGCAGCGCTGCAAGGTGCTGCTGGATGGGAAGCCGCTGGAGGTCTCGTGCTTTCAGGAGCGCTGCCCCGCGCAACCGTGGCAGGTGACCGTGGTGACCATGTGCCGGGCGGTGGTGGTGGGTGGATTCCAAGGGTTTAATGATGGGGGATGTGGTCAGTAACAAGAATGGTTAAACAGTTCCTGATGAATGATGACATATGATGACTATGATTGGATTGCAAGGGTTGTGATGGTTGAGGATGTGTTTTCTATGATGGTTTTCTATGATGAATGATATTGCTGATAATTCCGATGGTTTATGAACTGATACGTCATATAGTATAAGAATGGTTGGTTCCTGGATTAATGATGAAAATGATTAGACTCCAATGGTTTATTACGAAAGATCACTGATAGGGTTATCAGCTACATTAATGGCAGTGGTTGACAGTGGCTAGCCATTAATTGATGCTGATCATAGGGGATAACAAGCAACAATAGGGAATATATTTTTTCAATCATGGTTGTTGGGAGATCCAGCTGTTCCCTTTGATGGTGGATAATGGCCAATAATGGTTGATCGTGGCCAGTGATGCTAATGGACGATCCTCTCCGTTAATAAAGCACTGCCAGTTTCACTATAACTTGTTGGGCATCTACTATGAAATGTGGGAGTTTATGAGTGCGGACTCAATATGGCGTTAGTGGTTTGAATGATTGCTTGTAATGGCTAGCAATAGAAGTTAACGATGGTTAACAGTGGTCATTGATGGTTGATCATGATCACTCAGTATACTCAGTCTTGATACATTATGCCTAAGATTGATAGTTGGCAACGGACAATGATGATCAAGTGATGGCTGACATTTGTAGGGAATAACCTTTGAATATGATTGATCATGATTATCTAATGGTTTTGAACAAAAATTATATGATCCATCAGGGTTGATAGTGTAACACTGTCAGAGAACTACAAATAGAAACACCTTTGATGATCTGTGGCTTGGGGTCCGGGTGTCAGACTCTTTGTCCAAAAGTCAAAAGTCTGTGGTCGAATTTGACCCGGCGCATTTCGGGGAGACCAGGTCTCAACAAGTTCTGAATCCAGAACCCATAGGCAGCGATCAGAAGACTCTTTTGAACTGGTGAACCTTCCTTTTATGATGATTTGTAGTGATACAGGATGGCTCACCGTTTACAACCGTCAGCAATTCTTCAGGCTGGTTTTTGACTTACCATGATTTGTTCACTTTGTCTCACATGGGGGATTCTGTTGTGCATTGCGATTTTTTTGAATTCCGAAACACCATCGATTTGGAGCACATGGTGATCATTAGTTAATCAGGAAGCAATATCCAACACTACAATTCTGATATTACGATTTCATCACACCAGTGATATCCAGCAGTGATATCCAACACTACGGCCTAATCTACCAGTGATTACCATGGTGAAATCCAACACTATCGCCGGCCCAATCCACCAGTGATATCCAACACTCTGGTGGTTGTTGCCATGTTCGCGGCAACCCAGCCTGGCAACAAAGGTCCCCTTTGATAAGAATAGTGGAGTTGTTTGTGGTCAATATTGGTCATGGTTCATGGTTAATACTGGTCAATATCGTTAACATAGTGGCTTAACAGTTGCAATGGTTGACATAGTGCGTTAGGTTATTTTCTGGTCTCATTTCGATTAACAAAGCGTAGTCATAAAGTTGACTACTTTGTCCCTATTTTCTTTTGCAATGTAGACTTTTTGTGGTAGCCGACAATTTTTTTAAATGATAGTTGGTTTTTGTATTGTGATGCCATTGGATTGTTGGGAGGTCCTTGTATATTTGGTGAATCTCAATAAACCTTAATTAATAAGCCCCTTACAGCCATCTGATTTTAAGGTCATATCCCAACCAGCTGATTGAAATTCACAGCAACCAGCTAATAAACCCCTGCGAAAATGCGTATCTCTAAGGGCGATGACCCTATGAACCCGAGGCCTATGACCCTATGAATCGCGTGGATCGCTCCAGGACTACGTCGACCTCTTCGTGGCGCCCGAAGCCTTCCGCACCTGCCAGGTGTGGCTTCGAAAAGGGCGACGGTCGCTGTTTGGATTCACGGTGAGTTTGAAGATGTTTGAAGGGTTCATGGTCAATTTGTTCATGAGTTTTATGATGGCAATGGTCAAGTCGATGAGTTTTATGATGGCAATGGTTAAGTCTTTTTCAGGGTTCATGGTCGCAATAATTGGCAGTAGTAATTTGTTTGCGTTTGTAGTGAGTTTTTTGGTGGGCAAGAACGATGACAATCATGCTTAACATTGGTGACAATTACGAACAATGGAAGTAAATAATGGTGATAACAATGCTGATCATCAAAGGTGTCAACAGTGGCACTGCTCAAGAGTTGTCATAGTGATTGATGAGGTTGCGTCATTCGCCATGATATATCCATGAATCGAAATTTCATTCAGCATCCGTCAACCATCAATTGACCATCATGCACGTTTATTGGACCTTCAACTCACAGTACTGATGAATTAAGTCTGATTTCATGATCAATGAACCATCAACTCACCACGGCGCCACCAGTTAACCACCAACCATGAGATGTCCAACTGTTACCCAGCAGTTTACCACCAGTTTTCCCCAACTGAACCATCCGTCGCCCCCATCATTCAGCGCCGGGTGCTGCCGTTAGGTGGTGAATGACCGCTGGGAGGTGGCCCTAGGCCTCACCGACGGCTCCGGGTTCCAGCAGGTGGGGCCGATGGTGATGGTTGGTAGGCTGGTGGACACGCTGGTGAATGCAGGGCGGAGAGAAATCAACGGGTCACTGGGGTTGCTGGTTTCAGCAGTAGCACAATGGAAGTATCACCAAGCAGCAATCTAAGGATGTAGGAACACTTTTGGGTGGTTTCGAACACTGTTGGGTGGTTTCGAACGCAAGGATATTATAAGCAACGATCAGGGGGATGTACAGTATCTTGCGATCATGAGAAGACAATGGGATATCAACTGTCCTCTGGTAGATTAACCATGTGATTTTTCATTTTCAAGGGTAGGATCTGGCGCTTTTTTTCAGTCAGAGTTTAGTTTTCCATCCAACATGGAGTGATGGAACAACAATTTGAGCAGCAGTTTTTGGGGGTGGAAGTCCCAAGGCAGAATACAAGGAACTCAGGACTTTTCTTTGGTCCTGACATGAGTCAATCTGCACGAAAACTCTACTGTACTTCAAGAACACAGCGGCAGGAAAACAGGTTGCTATGGAATGTTGAGAGTCAAAGGTTTGTAATAAGATGCTGACATGTAAAATACAAACTGCTGAATCTGTCGCTATGGGGGCAATCACAGCAACGCAATTTGGGTCCTCTTTCCTCCTAAGAATCTTGTGATAGCTTGTGATATCTTGCAGCGCATATCACCTCATCTTACATTGGAAACGTGGCACTGCGGCCAGATGAGCTTCGTGAACTCCATCAACACCTCCAGAGGCGGCACTCATGTGTCCTACATCACCGATCAGGTGCGCTGGTGAAGAACCATGGCGCTTCGTAATGGTGGTGCTTCATTGGAGTGGGGGTTTCTCAAAATGAGGGGTACCCCACAAAAAATTGTTGGTTCATGACTGTAAATGGTTAATCAGATAATCACCCCTATTTTGAGAAACTGCCGAGTGGATAAGAAACAACAATGATCAAGACGACTGACGGCGTGGCAATGCAGTTTCTTTCATGCTCGGAATCCCACTGGAACCACAGTAGGTCTGGAGTTGAGGTCATGGTCAACTGGCCAAACAGAGAAGAGTTGGACAGTCTGATGGTAGGAATTAATTGAAGGAAAATTTTGCACATGAGACACCTGAATCCATATGTTGGATTGTAGCGAGATGGTCATCATGCCACCCATATGGGTCTCTTGAAACAGTAAAGTGACTTCTTAGTGGATTCTGGCACAGTGGTGTCCTGCTGCCTTGAAATCCCAAGCTCCAAATTTTGGTAGCAACACCGTAGGTTTGGGATAGATATCCTTGCACCCACCCGCACGTGGCTGACCTTGTCTGGGTGCCTTGACAACAAGAAGCCGTAAGCAGCCTAGAGAAAGGGTTCTGACTGGAGGTGGTGAGCGCGGTGTTGGAAAAGATCGGCAAGCAGAAGAATGGAGGTGCAGCACTGGGCTGGGCGCTGTCGCCACTTGTACTATCGATATGATTCGTGGGAGACCAGAATTATTAGTAACTCCCCTACAGTTGATGGCAAATCACCAGATATTAATGATTGAACTTGGTTAAACGATGTCAGCCTGGTGGGGGTTTAGTAGTATGGATCTACCACTTGACCTTACAGGATGCCAAACCGTCCTACAGCGCAAGCAACCTTTTTTTTTGTCCCATATGGTGGACAGCCCCATGTGGCCATAGTCTTTGGGGACCTGGGCCGTGTGAGTCAGCAGAGGACGTGCGTCGTCGCACATTTTGTTGCCGAAAGTCATTCCAAAGTGGCGTGGATTTGCGTTCAGACTGTACATCATTTTGTCGCATTGTTTGTTGCTCCGTACGGAAGCTAAGCAGATAAATTGACATACATACGTATACACGCACATGTGCATTCATGTACGCATATAAGCGCACCTGCAAAACAAACAAACAGAAACAATAGCACAAACAAACAAAGACAAACACACACACAAATACACAAACACACAAAGCAACCAACCAACCATCAAACAAACCTCTATGTTTGCATACAATAGACATAACAACACAATTTGCATGTCATGATCCATCCATGCCTCATCCCCAACTGCGAGGTCAATTGGCCGTGAAGAATCAGCACGTGAAGAGCTACCTGTGGGTCTTCATCAACTGCTTGGCCACTGGGTAGCACTGGGCAGGCACTGGGGCGGGGTGCCGCGATTGTGGCTCAGTTGAGTCAGGCATGCGCAATCCATGTGGTACCCGGCTGGTTGATGGTTTGATGGCGTTCTGCTTGCTGGCTTAGGTTGAAAAAAGCACGCCTGATGCCACATCTGACGAACTAAGTTCTGGTTTTATGCCAGGTCTTCCAAAGCTGGTCACACCTTTTAGGCTTCAACTGGCTGTGACGCCTTGATTATGCCGCAAGCATTTCATTTCTGAAGTTTCACATGCTGTTTCCGTCTCGGCGGCTTTTTTCGGCAGCAGAACTTGATGTTTATCAAGCAACAATGTATACAAACATGTATCATATCTGGCATATGCATGTGCATATCCGATCATGATCTCATTGCACGTATGTACATTTCACAGCCGTTTCTGGAAGCATCCCATTGCCCGCCATGCTCCTGTCCGCCTGCATCCAGTCAGATTTCCGAGGTGGAAAATCCGGCCTTTGACTCCCAGACCAAAGAAACCTTGACCAGCAAAAGGGAGAGGTGGGATATGGGGTGGGCCCTGGCCGTGCTCGCAAGTTTGACTTGACTAGTGGCAGACCAGCCAACCAGCCATAATGTTGATCATCGTTTACAGTTCTAAGCCTTCTTAGATATGTACTGTTGACGGTTTTCAAGTACGATTATTTTTCCCGCTCTTCTTGGCAGAGCCACCATGGTCTGTATCTTCTTATCATCATCAACAGTCATTGTCAAACTTTGTATACGAACCATCATTGAATATCTTGAATTGGTTGATCATGCCATCATTGTCAACCATTGTCAGCCGTCTTAATCAAACGTTAGCAACCATGAACCAACCATCAAACGACCATTATACAATCTGTTTTTCCGCCATCATGAACCGGGAACCATCATCAACCATTATGTTTTCTGCTGTTTTTGATTACTTGTAACCATTCATGAACAACCAGATAAGCAAAAACATATATATATATATATATATATAATATGATATATAATTCACTGCATTAACCATCAATTCACCATCATTTCACCTCAATGGTCACAAACAACCACCACATCATCCAGAGTCACATGGCACAGCCCTCCAGGTTCGGTTCAACCTGCCGGCTACCTGAAGAGCTGTTGACGGAGGCGAGCTAATCGTTGGGTGCTCCCAGCAGCTGCCCTTGGCACCGCCGGCCTTGGCACCGCCCACACCCCGCAGGTCTTGGAGAGCGGGTTGTTGGAGTCCTTGCAGGCGCTGGTGGGTCTCCATTGGGAGATAGCCATCCAACGGGGTGTACACTTTGGGATCAAAACAAGCAGTTGGGGATAGCAGTGCAGTTGGGGATCAGAACAAGCAGTGAATCCGACTGGGGAATGATTTCAGGCAGCGACCTGTTGCACTTGGAGATCATTTGCCATCCAAGCAGGTTGCTCCCGTGTGACAGGAACATGATGGGTACCCTTGGTAAGTCTCCTAGCTTCTGTCACTATTCGAGGCACACCGTTGGCGAACCCAAGATACATACGGATGCTGAAACCAATGCTGATATTCAGACAAACAAGGTAGGGGAAAAGACCTCCATGTCACGTGCAACTGCCAAGTCCGATGTCCAAGTGTATGAGCACCAAGTAAACAACCAAGTGTCATGTATATCCAAAGGTCCAGTGAATCAACCGGCAAGGCGAACCATTGCCAACGAAACCAATTGTAAGGCCAGAAAATCAGCTGCCAACCAAGGTGTAGGTAGGACCATCAAAACGATGGACAGAGGATCACTGTAGCATGGCTCAGTGCAAGTTCAGATCTTCGTTCTTCGGGGGTCCCTTGTCAATGACCATCAACGACGATGCTTCCAAATGCAAGGCTAACATCAACAAAGAGTTTATATACTTGTTCGCTTGTTTTTGGGGATGATAAACCTACGTGGTGCAGACTGGGATTAGTACAACCAAAGATCGGAGTGCCCTTCAACAAAAATATGACACAATCGTTTTGAACTGGTTGACCACAAGTGATCTTTGTTGAACACCTTGTTGGATTGCCTAAGAAAACAGGTGATCTGGTTGGTTTCGCACAGATGTTGCCCCCCTTCTAGCCCAGCCGGCATCCCGATACTGGGCCGGTCACCATGGACCCTCGCCACGAGGAGTGGTCCAAAGCCATGGGCAAGAGCGAGTTGGCGCAGCACTTGAACCGTAGCGATTTAGGCTGGCGACCGAGCCGCTGAGTTACAGAGGTTGACACTGAGGACTTCAAGACTTGGGCTACCCATGGCCCATCCTTGTTGGTTCCAACCATGGTGTGGGGATTGATCGACCTAACATTCCATGGTTTCCTGCTGTTTGGGTGGAACGATGCACCACTATGATTGATTTGTTTGAGTTGTAATGCCCCATCGGGCACCACCTGGAGGTGGGTTTATGAAGGTCTGGTGCCCCGAAACCATCACCTCTTTTTCTATTTTTTGTGACCCCCATTATTGACACAATTTTCTATTTTCGGATTGTTTTATATTTTGTTAGTTTCCTTTTTGCGTGAAGCTAATCATCACTGACGAAGTGGATCATCACTGGACCATGAATGCTTTTGACTAGCTGAAATTTCATCCTCATCAAGCGTCATTGCTCATGATCACTGTGAACCATTCTCAGTAAACATCACTTAGTAAACCCTTGGGATGCTTTGGGGTGATCTTTTCAAAGGTCAAGGAACACATGTCCTCACTTAGGATGGAACCATCGAGGATAAGCACATGGTTGCATCAGCTGCCAGGTCTCCAGAAGCGACTCTTTGGAGTGCCAAAGTTGGAAGATGCCAACATGGCGGGAACCAAGGAGGTCCCGCCACGCGGGATCTGGGGCGGAGACCACTGGGAGGCTGAAATGTGAGAGGCAAACGAAGAAGAACAACAACAACAACACCAAGAATAAGAAGAAGAAGAAGAAGAGAACAAAAAGATGCAGGACAAGGTGATGATTGTGACCCCAGGGATTGTGGTAGACGTATCTACGGCCAGGAATTTTTGCCATGCACGCCTGCCATTTGTAGAAAAACTGGTTTGATGATTGCTCAAGGCTGCAGCAACCCACACGAGGTAGAAGGGGTGTGCAAATGATTCGTGCATATTGTACAGTCGTTCTCAAGGTAGCCAAGTTGGCAGGTTCAACAATCAGCCTTTCCACGAGTGGACTGAAGTTCTTGCTTCATTGCAAATCCTCCATGCATTCGGTACTGCTTCTCAAACCACGGATGATGACATTAAGTGGGTTTGTCCATACATGATGTTTTTTCATGGCCGGTTGTTTACCCTCTTGGTGATGATCATGTAGTACTGCTTTCTGGATGCACTCAAATGGGGGTTTCTCAAAATAGAGGTACCCCCAAAATGGTTGGTTTATTGCTAGAGATGATTATCAATGGATGATTTGGGGGGTCCCCTATATTGAGAAACACCCATTAAATGAATAGAACCAAAACACAACCTCCCAAGGAGCACACATCGCTGCCCAGGGGCACAACTGCACCTTGATCCTGACGGAAGGAGACTCAGCCAAGGTGCGGAGGGTTGGTTTATTGAATAGCTACTGAAAGCCTTTATAAATGGTGGTCACCCTATATACATGGTAGTAATCGCCTACAAATGGTGGTAACCTTCTATAAATGGCGAACATGAGATTACTTGGGTTGGCGCCTTTCCTCATTTCACTAAATCATGTCTTGATGCTTATCTATATCTGGCCCAGCTGCTCTTGAGATACCAAAGTGCCGTATTCCAAGGAGTGTGTTGCATCATATTCCAAGCTTCTTCACTGCGGAAAATGGACGCCGGAAATGGCCGGCCATTCCCAATCCCGCTCCCACCATCTCAAAATAGCAATCGGAACCCGCTCCCACCAGGCTCTCGCCGTGGCCGGTCTTTCGGTGTTGGGCCGGGACCGCTTCGGCGTGTTTCCTTTGCGAGGGAAGTTGCGGAACGCCGCCCGGCTGCTGCCCAGCTGCTGAACAAGAACCAGGTCGTTGTGGTCATTGATTTATAGAGGTTGATGATAATTAAATGGTTGATCAAAATGATTGATTATATCGGTTGATGGTTGATATTGGTTGATGATAAAGCAATGTTGATGATAGCCGATTCTATCCAATCGATCAGAAATGTTGATATGTTGATGATGATGGTTGATGATTTCGGTTGAGCACTAGTGACATTGACTATTAATGATATTATTGATGATCATACTGTCACATAGGCGTAACCAGTTTCTTCATCAAAACTCAGCCGCAATCGCAATGGTTTAATGGCTACTGCCCGGAGAAACACTTGCAGCAAACAATGCATGGTTTCTTCCTGGCAGCCCTGGTATGATAGGGTTGGACAACTGGTCAACCAGCAAATCAATCGATTGCCGGACGGCTGACGATGTCGAAACGCCCCAACCAACATTGTATAGATGTAGACCTCATGTTGACAGTTCAGGGTTGTGGTAAGGAGCTGTGACTGCACAACCACTTTACATAGGATCATAACCAACTGTTCTAGGTTTCTGGACACCAGCTGGCAGCATGCACCAACACCACAGTCATAGCGATGGCTGTGAAAACTTCTAGCAACCGGTTGAAAAATAAAGAAATGTGGTGCCCAACCATTTTGCTGCTGTTCACAGATTTTCACTTCCCCAACTTATTAGTTAGTGTCCTAGAGAAGCCGTATGATTCTAGATACAAGTATCACACACGCTGTAGAATGTTATTTTTATACATGTCATGTTAATATGTGTGGTGTTTTCTATATGTAAGTGCAGAATCCAGGCAACTGGAACAGGGATCAATTACACAATTCATCTGCGCAAATTTGGAGGGATTCACAATCGGAACAAAAAACAAGCCAACCCGTAAAAGGGAACAGTTTATGGGTCTTTTTGGTCCCTGCAACGGACTTTTTGAATCGTGGGCAGAAGTGCAATTGGGTGTGGAATCAGGATGACTAACACCCAAGTTGATCGATTTGTATAATTTTTGCATTGTATACCCGGGAGTTTTCTTAGGGTAAGACCAATGACCAACGTGTTGTGTTTTTCCCCAGATAGCTGACAAGCTATAAGGGGTTCTTACTTCTCTATGGTAGGGCCGCGAATCGGCGCTTTTTTGGCCGCTGCTCTGCCGCTGCTCATGCTTGTCTCCCTTTGTCTCCCTTTGTCTCCCTTTGTCCCCCTTTGTCTCCCCTTTGTCTCCCTTGTGGCTCTGGATCGGCGCTTTGTTTGCCGCTGCTCTGCCGCTGCTCATGCTTGTCTCCCTTTGTCTCGCCTTTTTCTCCTCTTTGTCTCCCCTGTGTCTCCCGTTTGTTTCCCCTTTGTCTTCTCTTTGTCTTCCCTTTGTCTCCCCTTTGTCTCCCCTTTGTCTTTCCTTTGTCTCCCTTCTACCTCCGGATCGGCGGTTTGTGTGCCGCTGCTCTGCCACTGCTTCCCTTTGTTTTGCCTTTGTCTCGCCTTTGTCTCCCCTTTGTCTTTCCTTTGTCTCCCTTGTGGCTCTGGATCGGCGCTTTGTTTGCCGCTGCCCTGCGGCTGCTCATGCTTGTCTCGCCTTTGTCTCCCGTTTGTCTCCCCCATCTATGAAAAAATGCCGTGCAGGGCGGGATAAAAATACACAACCTAAGACCTATGATAATTTTATTGTAGACAAATCGTGCAATTCAAAACACAGGTTTATGGTACTTGCCCTGGAAATCTTTGTGCACAATGCGCCCGCTATCTGGGGTCTATGCTGGTGTAATTTCTTCAACAAGCAGAACCCCATGGCATGACCAGCATGACCGGCAGCGAGGTCAGAGAACTGACAGTGAAGCAGATGTTGGAGAACAAGGAGATCGACCAGGCAGCGGTGTCCCTGCTGTTCCAAGAAGTGGGGCAGTTTTCACCTGTTGGGATGATCGGGCTCGACAGCTGGTAAGTGCTGAAGGTAACCATGGGGATTGTAACTACTCTTCAACTCTGAGTTGAGTAGTGGTTATGATAGCTATTGTTCATGATTGATTGGCAGCCAACTTTGACTCTGAGTTATGTCGCCTCCTTGTTGGGATTGCTACATCGATGTTCACCATGGCTCCACTGGTCCTGACTTCACTTGGCCTTACTGGGAACAAGAAGTGCCTCGTCATGGTGCCTCGGGCACAGCGCCATCCAGGGCTTGGACACGGAAACCCACGGCCACCCGTGGGCACCGTTGCGTAGCCACCAGGTGTTGAAGATCATGGCCCTGGATGCGACCAAGGCTGGGCTGCTTCACAGGGTGCTTCGGTCACCAAGTAGTTGGGGAAGCTTCTCAGCACCGGCATTGTCAGCTAGTCATTGTTGATCATTAATAATAAGCAATGATAAGCTATTTAATAATGATGAAAAGCTTATTCTCAATAGCTAATACATTATCAATATCATCGTCTTGATAAGGAATTGATCATTGCTGACAAGCTATTTGATAAGCTAATTATCAATGCTAACATTGCTGTCGTAATAATGTAGGGATTGGCACCAATGCTAAACAATCAGCTTAGCAATAGTGATAGTTTGTCAATCAGCAATTGATTAGCAAGAAATGATGATTGAATCAACAATGATGGTTGACACTACCAATCTAGGATGAGTGACAATGATCAAATGCTCAGTGAGAGACAGGGGTGAGCTCCGGTCAATCATACCATGAACGGCTTCAGTCTTCACTTCAAAAGATTGGGTGGATTGCTGTTGTGGATTTTATAGTGCTGATTGAGATGGTGATGTGGCCAAGGACTACTGGACCCGGCCAGGTATTGGTCCTAGACAACATAGGGAAGTATGCAGCTCATGAAACTTGGAAACGGGCATACCGTCCAGCAACAACGAGAGGTAACAACAACTTTTTGTTAGCACATGATGAATTCTTGCAAGGATTGATCAATTTGATCTAAAGCCCAATGATGCACAAACAATGGACGCAAATGCAGTGGCGGCTGCAAACGGTCAGGGACGAGAGCTAGGTCATGCAAACTGATGAGTATCACAACAGTGTTCAACACTCCTGAGGCAGAAAATGACAATGCGACCTGGCAGCTTAGTAGGCATGGATCCAGCCCACTCGTCATGGCCAGGAAACCAAGATCCGCTTGGGGAAATCACACACATACCTTCAAAGAGCCAGTCATAGGGAGCCAAACAAGATTGGAAAGCAACAGCAAGCAATTTGGGGTATGGAATGATGGCTACGGTCCATCTCTAAAGGTTGAACTTTGCGATGGGACACGGCCGAATGATCTGTTGCGCCCGTTTGGAAGCCACCCCATATACACCGGGGGTATATCCATAGAGGTACTGCCTGTAAGAACGATCATTTTGGAGGCTGGTTGGGCGAACCGACACACTGGCTACACACATCATGCACAAAAAGTCCCATGGCTGGTGTCGTTATCTAGCCAGCCAACCATATCATGGGATACCAAGAATTGGAAGTTGATCGACGACCAACCACTAATAAGCATTACAAATGAACAAGAAGTACTAGCGTTAACAACAAGCCACTTCTATTAAGCCACCAAGCACGGTCATCAATCTGCCACTACAATTGGTGATCTCAATGGACCAAAATCACCAATGAGTTGGTGTCATAGCCATTTCCAGGAGATGAGGGACGCACGACCCACGGGTGGCAGTCGGCGGTTGGCCGCGATGTCAGGAGTATCAAGATGCCAAAGGTCTGCGGTATGGACAGAAGCCCCAGATCTGATCGAGGGGTGACGGACAAACCACCCTGAAACACTTGGGATGGTTGACCCATCAGCTGACAATGGGGGTATAACGACCTACCCGTGCAAGATGTCGTTTGTCAGCATATGACCAGAGTTGTGGTTCATCCTATTGCTTTTCCACAGTCAAAAGATGTATCCCTCCGTATCCTTTCGAATGTTTATATGATTTCGTGTGTTTATCCGCATCTTCTTGCCCCAGCTAGCCTGACTCGTTCGAGAGGGCAGCCTTGGAAGGTGGACCCGATAGCCAGAGGCTACCCCTGAACCTACCCCGGGCCCCGGGATGTTCCCCAGTCCTGGTGAGACCACGAATGTCAGGTGTGATTGGCACTTGTTGTCATTGCGAACTGGTGGCTGATTTATACTTATGAATGGGTGGTAACTATCCACTATCTCATTGTTATAATGCAATGATGAAGGAGTGCATAATTCATGTGAATTCAGATCCGATTGGGTTGACAATAATTGTATCTAGTTGTCCACCATGGAAACCCTGATTCTCCCTCATGGAATGATGTCTCCAACGCCGTTATTGAAAGAAGCCTCGTTTGATGACTTTTGACCAACCAAAAACAATGGGGCTCTATGTATCAGTGGATGGGCATCCCCATAGCTGGATGTTCCCTGGCATGATAGCTACCTGGTTGCTGTAGTACAAATCAGTGGATAGCTTGTTTTGTTGGCAAGGACGAAGTGGCTCAGCTGAGAGGATGATGACTCAGCTTGAGCTGATTGCCGTCCAACTGACAGCCTTTGTAAATGATTTAGCAGGTGATTTTCTCTACCTGGCTATGGCACAACCGATCTTTCAGGTTCCTGAAACATGACTTAGCAGGGCCCCCACAGGTCGTGGTGCCCCCTACCAGGTAGCCGCTGCGGGGTTTGTGCCTTCCCGAGGTTCCATCATGATCATGACAGATCAGGATCACGACGGTTCGCACATCAAGGCGCAACCTGATCCGTTCAACGAAGGACGGAAGGTCCATGCGAAGCCTGGTCTGCGGATTTGGGAAAGCATGGCAAGGCCATGGGAACAGCATGGGAACACCATGAGAACATGGAGAATCCCAGGAGAAAGCCATCATGTTTGGGGGTTCAGATTTGCTGAAGAACACGGTCAGGGGCTGATCATCAACTTCATCCACCACTGGTTTCCATCCTTGCTGAGGCTGGGAGGCTCAGTGGGTCACCACAACTCGTTGCGCCACCATGGTGTGACCAAGCCTGCAACATCCTCCAGTAGCAGATGGCACACATTTGGATATGCAATTTGTGGCTAGTTCTTCAACTGAGCTATCGCCATACCAGTCTGTGGCTCTTGCCAACCGTACGTGAGGACCTTAAGTGCATGGTGACAACTGGTGGCAATCGGAGATCCACAGCTATCATGAAACTATTCGTGACCAATACTGATTTGGATCTCCGTTTAGTTGTATCACCATGCAAAATTCAATCTGACAAAGTCGATGCTTGGTATCACGTTACCTCCCCATTCTTTGTAGATATGAAACCCAATGAAGTTGTTTGTTTCTGAAGCCTCCATATGCTTGTAGAAAACATATGTACCAGGGGTTGCCAGCTCGGACTCGGCTGAAGTTGGCCGCTTGAGGTTGGTGAGGTGCCATCATCCAGGGTGGTTGGCAAGCAGCAGTAACTCATAAGCTGCGGTGGCTATCTTGTCAAAATAATATATAAATCGATTTAGTCACCCGAGCGTGCGTGTTATTGTTTGATATAAACAATATGAAACAATATAAACCAGTTTCAGTCGGTCCTTTAGGATCGACATGGATTGACCAAGACTAAACCATGACGCCATGATTACTTGGACCTAAGTTGGATCAGTGCGGTGGTCCCATTGGTTGCTACATTTCGGGTACATTGGTAGCTTATGCAGCAACTACAAGAAGGCTTGATGAACAAAGAATTTCATGGTCTTCTGGGTCTTCTGTATCCAAATTGTACATCATCAGGTTAAATGGTGAATAGGGAGATATACTATGAACTAGGTTATATCACCATCTCCAACCCCAACAAGCCCCCCAAGGGTTGCAGATTGTGATATCCTGATACACACAATGAGGTTGGATGGAAGAATAGGAAGAGATACACTGATATAATCTGATAGTGTACATTGATGAAACCCATGATACCACTTGGTCTTATTGTTGCTTATGATCTCGTATTATTAATCACTACAATTCCTGTAACACCATATAAAACCATTAAGAAACCCATGATACCTCGGTTATCCATGGTATCCATCAATTTCATGAGATCACTGAAACTCATTATATCAACTGATGGCATTATCAGTGTTATCCATCAGATCAATTGATGGTTATCCATAGAAGAATCGGGCATCTCTAATCGGAGTCGCTGGCCCGACCCGCCACTGAGGCTTTCTGGCTTCCTGAAGGAGTTCGTTACCCCCATTGTCAAGGTGAAGCCAGTGGCTGCCGTGGCGGTGTTGACAAATGGTTGGGAAGTTGTTTCAATCCGTTCTTCTTCAACATTGATCGTTTGTGGTGTCCAGAATCAAATTTATAAAGCTGAAGTTGCCGTGTTTTGTTTGTTTCGGCTATGACCAAATGGCAGCAACTTTTGAAGATCTCTTGTGTCTGCTTGACACGGGTAGACGTACACATCTATCACTGGATTTCATCAAAATGGTGTCCTTAACGTTGTATGCATGAGATGGGGTGCTCTTAAGTCATCAGTGGAGACCCCAACGATGGGTACTGTTAGAATGGAACACTTTTCTCTGGGTGTGTTGAATAAACACCGTTTATTTGGTACTTTGATTTTATCCAATATGCACAGATTTATTGCACATGATGATGATGCCCATGATGATGATGATGATGATGATGATGATGATGATGATGATGATGATGATGAAACTTCTCATACTGATCAGCCAGATGGTGAAAGAATGACACTCGGAGTTGAAAGCAGCTGAGTTGGGGGTGTGACGCAGGTGACCAAGGGCGATGAAACCCGGACCTTCTTCACCTTGCCGGAATACGAAGTGTGGAAGGAGGACTGCGCTGGGGAGTGCCTGCAAGATGGGCTATGCCAAGGGCTATACCATGGCTGTACCATGGGCCACGCCAAGCATACACAGCCGTGGAGGTCAGATTCGGGACTCGTGTCCGGTGGCAGCTCCGTGAGGCCACCCGAGATAGCCACACTTGGAAGTGCAAGTACTACAAAGGCAGGGACGCCAGTGGAGACGCAGTTCCTGTTTGGCGACGCAGCTGTGGTTGTCAAACGCTTCTTGTTGGTGAGTTTCGGCTGATGTTCAGGATGGTTATCCCATATCCACCTTGACCTTAGAATCCAAGTGAGTAAACCCAAGGCCACGGTTGTGGTGCCATCAGGGGTAGCAACATGATATTACCAACCAAGTGGAGCAACCAACGACAGCTGCAGTGATGATGAACCATCGCTTTCACCCGCATTTTTTGGCCCAGTCAAGCAGGGCTCGCAACCAGCGGAGTGGGAACCAGCATCGTCCAGCGGGTGGTCCGGCGTCAGGTTTGGGAACCAGCACCAGTGCAGAAGCCAGGGAGTGCGCCGGCGGAAGGGCCTGGCGCGATCAGCTCTAACCATGTGGCTGAGAACACATGGGGGGGTGATAACCATGGTTGGTTAACGATGCTTAGCCATGCTTGATGAACCATGGGTTTCATAACTATGAATAAAACTCCAAGTGTGAAATTAAGGTGATGTGAATCATGTGGCTGATAGCCATGCTTGATTAACCATTGATAAAGGATGTTCACCACCATGGTTGGATAAAACAGCATTGATGTGATAATAGTTCTTGATAGTTTCTGAGAATGGTAAATAGTTGTTTGTTTACAAAGGTCAAAAGTTGTTCATAGTTGTTAATCAATAGTTGTTCATACTACAACACTATGACCAATTGGTCAAGAAGGGTTGTTAATCAATAGTAGTTCTTAATCAATAGTTGTTCATCAATAGTTGTTAATCAATAATTGTTAATCAAGAAGGGTTAGACAATTGTTTGTCATTGGCGTAGCGACCCTCAGTCCCTGTTACTGGTTGATAGCGAACCACTTCGTGCAGCTTGACGCGTTGCCGGCCCCGAAACGACCTGGTGAATGGGTCAATTGCATTGGTGAGCCAATTGATGACACCAAGATTGGTGTATATGACACCAAGATAGGGATTCATCTCGGTAAGACCAATGAACAGCTCCAAGATTGGTGTATTGGTACTGTGTACCTTTACGATTGGTGTTTTTTTCAATTGAACTTGGTGGGAGGAAGTTAGGAGCAAGCCCAAAGTCTTTTTTGGGAAGTTGCTCAGCCTTGATTTCTGGGTGTCAGTCATGCAGTTGCATAAGAGGCATAGGACGACTTGCAAGCACCGAGAGATAAAACCAAGGTGGTGTTTTGATCAGGTTCTATTGAACTGAAGATCATTCAGAAGGAATCCAGGAAAGGGCGAGGGAATATCCTTCGCTGAGTTTTTGTGATCAGATTGTGCTCGGTCTTTTTGACCACCCAAATCTCGAAGCTTGGTTCAAGATATCAGTATCGCAGTAGTTCGCAAGTTGATTTGTCAAGTGGTTCGACATCATGCGTGTGATGTGGATCGTCTTCCTTTGCACTTCGGTGCTGGCCCTGCGCCCTGAGAAGCTAGGACGTATCGTTTTGATCGCCTGTGCTCCCCAGTGGTTCTTAAGGCAAATGCGTAGAGCCCAATAGGTTAATGAACCGGGGTACCATGACTATCCATGACGAATAACCAACCTGGTTCATGTTAGCCCCGTGGATCCCTACCCAAGAGGCTATGGTGGATCTCGGTTCGAAGATGGCGATACCAACACTTGGACTCGGCTGCGTTGGGCAGCCCCTGGTTGATAACAACTTTTTAAGCCAGTTTGGGAACCCCCTAAACAGGGTGAATTAGAACCATTTGGATGTTTCTCAAGTCATAGGGGTGCCCCCAGTTCTCATCCTGTATAAACAGTAGTAGAGCCACCATTTGTGGGTAGCCCGATTATTGAGAAACCACCATTTGTATCCATTTGTAGTGGTTGATAATGAGTAAAAACTAAGAATAAGGGAGAACGACAATGATGATAACAATTTGTAATGGTTGATAATGAGAAAAAAAACTAAGAATAAGGGAGAACGACAATGATGATAACAATTTGTAATGGTTGATAATGAGTAAAAGCTAAGAATAAGGGAGAATGACAATGATGATAACAATTTGTCATGGTTGATAATGGCTCACGGTCAATAACTTGTAATGGTGAATGATAAGGGAGAATGACTAATAATAATGGGGAAACAACTACTATATGGGGTTTCTTCAGCTAGAGAACCCCAAAGTGGTTTGTTTATTAATACACAATGATGAATCTGCGATGATTTGGGGGTGCCCCTATTTTAAGAAACACTCACTTGGCTGAAGATTTCAAGATTGACAGGCCAGACTCAACAATCACAACCAATCCAGAGCATCATCATCATCATCATCATCATCATCATCATCATCATCATCATCATCATCATCATGGCGTAAGCTTTCTTTTGCATGAAACATCAAATGAGTTTTATTTTATATTATATTGTATCAAGTATGGATGTTTTTTGGTTGATCATTAAGCCATAATTAGATGGTTTTGGATGAGCATTACTTTTGCTTCAACAAACACGTAGTATATACTGGGACAACCAACCACGTATTAAACGATACTAAGCATAGTATCTTCCGCGATATAATCCACATGGTACTCACACATGTAAGCCAATTGCTATGACCCGCATCCATTGCTACCGATGATCATTCTTGACTCCCAACCTCAACCTGCTGGGTGGCTTTTAGGTCGGCTGTCCATGCACCTCCAACCCATCAGTCTTACACCAAACGTCACCCGCTCACTTGAAGTATTTCCAGGGTCATGCAACCATGGGAAACTTCAACATCTCCAGGTGCCAGTTGTCACCCACGCATTCAGCATGTCCGAATCTGTGATTTGACACTCCAAAAGCTACACCCGTCCGCAAGTTGCTTTTTTCGCCTCCAATGGATGCGACGATCCTTCCTAAACACCAACATTTTTGGGATGTCCGCCAACCGAAACGCCAAATTTTTTTGGGGATGGCCAGTGGATGGTTGCAGGACCTCCATTGATGGACCATGTTTTGTCAGCCTCAGGAACGACTATGTTCACGAATCAGCAGCCCCTCCCGTACCTCGCTGTATGTTGGCTGATGCCAAGAAGGGCATGCGCAAGAAGTTGAAGAGTGCTTCCACCAACGCTCGCAACCAAGCAAGCATTGCAATCAAGAAACTCGATTTTTAGATTTTTGTGGATCAGACTTTTCCGGTGACGATCTGCTTTTGGGAACAACATCTAGTGCAAATCCCTTTGGATTTTGTGAAGACCTCTTTTTGGAACTTGATGTGTACGTTCTTTATTCTGTTCCTAATTTTTTGTAAACGTGAGATCCTATTGTTGCCACAAGTACCACATTATTTCCCGAATTCGCGGGTGGTTCAATCTCAGGAAGTGCAAGGACAAGCCGGAAGCGAAGTGCTTGGAGGAAGCGGTGCACGGCAACTGCAAGTGGTGTGAAGGTTTGTGCGGACCCAATGAAGTCTGAGACGGTGACACAGCGCCACTGCCTGGACAAGAAAATGGGGACCGCGACCGGGGTTGGAGCAGCAAGAATGGTTAATGGTTAATAGGGGATAACACCTAGCAACTATAGGGTATATACCAGCTATAAATGGCCAGGAGGTAATTCAGTGGCTCGCCATGATTTTGGTCATTGAGTCATTTTCTGGTGATTTTTGGTCAAAACACCGAGCTGTTCGTGAGTGCTCTGTCTCGCCACGATGGCAGACGGTTGCACCAGTTGGATGACAGTAACTGGGAACCATTCCGCCCTGCTGACAGGTTTGACATACCGTGGAGCTGTAGCTGTTGTGGTCATGGTGCCATCCATGAGGATCTGTTTTTTTCTTGCGGGATTCCACTGTCAACTTGGCTTAGCAGGTAAACAACGACTGTCATTGATCATCATTAAGCATTAACAGTCCCGAAGCGTCAGTAGCCATGTCTAAGCGTCATGGATCATAAGCATTCCGATCCATCATTTTCGAACAGTTGACAACTATTTTGAACCATCATGCATTGAGAACTATTAATGAGTAACTATCATAGTAAACCTATTTTTCTGCATCATCAACTACACTTACTGTAAATTGATTCATGGGTGAACTGTAAGCTCGATGCTGGCGGGTTTGGACCAGCTGAGTAAGTGGTGGCTGGTGATTGGTTTTTCTTAAGATGGGATGATTTAAGGGTCGATGGTTTGATTAAGAATGGATTATTAGTAAGACTATTACTAGTTAATGGGTAATTACCACTATCATATTATGAATCAAACCATCAATCAAACAATTGGGTATTAATCAAACCATTAATCAAACTATGAATCAAACTATTAATCAAACCATCATTAGCTAATGGGTAATTACCACAAACCAAACAATTGGATATTAATCAAACCATTAATGACCAACATTTCGCCCTCGAACTTGATTTCAAGATGTTGAGCTGCACCTGGCCCCGTGAAGCCCTCCAGCATCATGGATGGCAAGCAGTTACCAACCAGGGTGGCGGTACGTGCCGCGCCGCGTGCCGAAGCAGTCAAGGACAAGGCTGTAGACTAGAGCTACATGCCAAGTAGATCAAAGCGAATGACAACCCGGTGGACAACCAATGTACCAGTAGATACTAGTGTAAATCAATGATGCACTGCATGATTTACGGACGTGTCTACAGAAGCATATCTACCTGCCCAAACCACATGACAACCATTCCTAAGGGATGGAAGAGCAGGCAGATCATTTCTTGCTGAAAGCCACAACTACCACGCATGTCCATGTGACAGGTACTTTGCTGACCTGCAAGACCATCAGATCCAGTTCAATTACTCAGGCAGAGCGGCGAGGGACTGTGTTGCTGGTTGATCAAACATCATGATTCCTTGGATGCTGGGGTTCAATCAGCATAGAAAACTAACGTTTCAAGGAAGGTGTTCTGCCGGTTGTAGGAAGCTTTGTTGAGGCTATGGGAATCCAGTGAGGTGATGGCATCCAAGCCCAAGATGCCCGCCATGTCCTCGTTCATTTGAGTGGCAACTGGGTACCTGTAAAACCGCAACCAGTTGGGCTATCGATTTCGTTGCCAGCGTAAGTCTTGGGTTGTCAGAGTTGCCAAGATCAGCCTGAAGTTAGCAGGTGAACATGGAAGATTAGACCGCCCACATGGCTTGCGGGGATCATACACATGGCTTCGACCATAAACCATAAACGATCTATACTCGGACTGGATGATATCCTTGTATAACTTGGCTTGGGGTTGACAAGGAGCGATTTGGAGCCAGAGGTGTCCATGTCTCCCTCTGAAGGGGGAGCGATTTGGAGCTGCAAGGAGTGTTCTAACCAAATGGTAGTAGCGGCAATTTTGGGCGTGATACTTGTCGAGTTTTCAGCAGATTTTCAACACCCCTGTCATCAAGACTGGATGATTGGGACCATGCCCAAACTGATTGTCATTCAGTGATCACTTTGAGACTTTTGCGGAACAGGCAAACCAAGTCGGTTTTGACCCATGCCCCAACGGAGGATTATCCACAGGCTCTGTTGTTTCCGGAGGTCGTTAGAACAGGAGACCCTCATACACCGCACTCCACAGGTCCCCTAAGCCCAGCAATCAGGACCAGCCATTTGATGCTGGTTACGGTTAGATCTAGTCATCTATACATACAGTATCTATACCATCCAACCATCGACACGGGTTTGAGGCCGGGTTTCCATCGGTTTCCATCCACACGTTGCAGGGCGTTTCTCCACGACGGTTGGGTTGGCGGCTTGCTGCAGGTGCACGGGACGACGATCTCATCGACATGGCCTTCGCTGCAAAGAGGTGCGGAGGGGTGCCGCGCACGTGGAGAGCCACGCTCCGATGGATAGAAATGATGAAGGGTTGATGGTTGGTAACGGTTCGTAGTGGTTGATGGTGAATCTGGTAAATGGATGAATGATGATGATGATGATGATGATGATGATGATGATGATGATGATGATGATGATGATGATGATGATGATGATCGACCAAATAGCAAGACAAAAGATGGATGGGCTGTGCTGCGGCCGCTTGATGACCATCCAATTCTCCATGGTTAAACCCTTGGGTCAGTGGCCATAGCGCATGTAGATTACAG
>VSDK01001298.1:299496-360530 GCA_009767595.1 Symbiodinium kawagutii
GAAAGAGTGCCAGACACCATGTGGAGGTGCTCTGAGGATCCCTGAGGTACTGAACTCTGCTGGTGACCCGAATATTGAGATGGTCACAGCTGTTGAACTTGAGGCAGTTACAGAGCTTGGTGGTGGGGTCGGGGACTCTCCCAAGTTGGCCACTGCAGCGCAGGTCTGATGATCGCAAGCAGTGGATTGCTGCCGTAGAGGAGACGGCTGCAACTTTGATTGCTGCCGTGACTGCCGTGAGTTGTTTTTTGGGAAGCAGTTGGAGGTGAGTTTGGATTGTGTTCAGCCGGAAAGATCCGTAACAACGCAATATGTTTCTTGTTTGATGGAAAATTGGGGTAGTCATTGAACCTTTGGTGCCATCGCACTCTGAACTTTGAGAGAATCCACGATGGCCCAATGGCTGGTGCAGAAAGCAAACTCCAAGAAATTCTGGCAGTACATCCATCCCAGCAAGTTCAACAGCCAGTGGTCCACCAGGAGGGAACCTATGTGGATCACTCCCAAAGCTCCTTGAGTTACACGGACTTCGTGGAGAAGGCGGTGGATGTTGACCAAGGGTGCAGGATTTGAACCTGAGGGGATTGTTGATTTGAACGGAACCAGGCAAATGGTCGGACCAAGGCAAATCAACAATCTCCTCTAGAGCTGGTTCTACAGAGAATTCCAGTAGCTCGTTTACCCAGACTCAACCCTTGGTGGGTGTTGGGGTCTCAATCTTGGTGGACGCATGGTTTGGCAAAACGCGATCTGATGCGTTTGGCTTCGCATTTGTTTTGGGCACACCCAAGGCACAACCCCCAGCATTTCATGGTTTGTTCATCCAAACTTCACAGGCTTCCGGATGTGTTACCGCCCATTAGAAGGGATTGTAGCCGCCCTTGTGGTTCCGGAACTATACAAAGCTTCACCTGTCAACATCGAACTTTGCTTCAGCAGGGAATCAAATTAAAAGCAGAAAAGCAAGACATTCCAGGGATCTCAGGGTTTTTGTGGATAGACTAGATAGATGTATGGATGTACATACACTACACTACACTACATACACTACACCACACGACACTACACTACACTACACTGCACTGCAATGCAATACAATGCAATAAAATACAATACAATTACAAATGCAAATGCACATGCAGATACAAATGCAAATGCACATACAATAAAATAGAACATAATACAATACACTACAACACAATACAATACAAGTACAAATACAAATGCAAATGCAATAGAATAGAATACAATACACTACAATACAATACAATGCAAATACACATGCACATACAAATGCAAATGCAAATGCATATGCAAATGCAAACGCAAACACAAATACGCATACACACACAAACGCAAATACACATACACACACACACAAACACAATTACAATTACAAAACAAATACAATACACAACAATGGAATACAATACATATGCAAATGCACATGCAAATCAAATACAATTGCATTACACTACATTGTATTACATTACATTACGTTGACATTTACATTGCATTACCACATTACAATACATTACAATACATTACAATACATTACTTGCATCTAGTTTCAATATGCCTAATTGCAGATGGTAGACTGGTGGATGGAAGGATGGATGGATGGATGGAAGGGTCAACTGACACGTGGGCTGCCGCTCTTGCGTTATTTGTTCCTAAAACACTGAGCACATGACTCCCCATCAAGAACGCTGGTTCCTTTCATGCAATTAGGCGAAAGAACTTAGAATGCTTGGGATCTAAACCAAACACAGCACACCCCTGGCTTTTAATCAATAGATTATTATGGTTATTGGATTATTTGTTCTCGGGAATGTGCCTTTCATCGGTAGGAGCTGGTCCTCTTTGCCAAGTATGACGTCGAACGAGCAGTGCACCTTGGCCCTGGGGAGTTCAGCGGCTGACACGTTGGTGCGGTTGTCGGAGTGCATGTGCTTATTGTGCAAATGTTGTCGTGATTGGGGCTTTTTGCTGAACAAACAAGACAGCAGACAGTTGAAAGAAGAGAATCTTTCGAGGTGCGAACGTTTGAAGAACCAAGCACAAGATGTCAAACCAATCGCTGACGTTGAGAAGAGATGTCAGAAGAGAGCTGCCACGAAGAAGAGATGCCATGAGAGAGCTGACACACAGCAGAGCAGCATGAGACAGCAGACATTGAGAAGAGCTGTCCACGAGAGAGCTGACGCCGCGCAGAGACTTCAAAGCTGACACTGAGCAGAGCTGTCATCTGAAAGTAGACGTTGAGAAGCGGATTCCGAGAGAGTTGACAGTGCCAAGAGATGTCAAGAGAGAACTGTCACTGAGCAGTGCTGAGAGCTGGTACGCGCACAGATGAGCTGGGCAGAGATGTCATGAGAGAGCGGACATTGAGGAAAAGATATTGACTATATGGTTATATCAATGGGTAGCCATTACCATATATGATCAATTAATTATTATATTTCTAATGGTTCATTCATGCCAAGAGAGAGAGAGAGAGAGAGAGAGCTGACGAAGAAAAAACAAGAGGCAGTAGTTGGTTCATGGGTGCCGCTCGCTGTCGGCTGTTCGGTGCCAATAGAAGCCAGTTCTGGATTCCTTTTGTCCTTAGAGGAAGACATTGACAGGTATAAACATGCAATCATGTTTCGAGAAGGACACCCAAACGGAGCAATTGGACTTGATCCGTGCTACATGGGGTGTTTTCGGAAATGGGGACACCCCGCCAAATCCACCACAACGTATTTTCAAAATAGGGGAGCAACAGCCAATTGAAATCCTGAAACACACACGCACACATACAGACATGCGAGATGTCTTGACCATGAGACCTCTGGGTCTCAAAGTTTGCCATGACATGTGTACAAAAAGTCCAAGGGATCGACAGCAAACTAATGAGGCCATGGTTAATGATGGTTGATAGTGGCTAATGATGGTAAATAGTGCTCACCGATGGTTGATACTGGTCAATGATGTTAAATTATGGTTGATGATGGTGAATGGCGGTCAATCATAGTTCATGAATGATGATCATATAGTGATGAATAATGTCCCAGGTGATCCACTTGAAGTCTTCAGTGGAAAGAAGCGTGGTTGTTTGAGTTCTGATCGTCAGCCGGCTCTCCGCGCGTTGCACTTTGAGTGCATAAACGGTGGACAGTTCCAAGAAGACTTTACCAATAAGCTACACATGTGAAGAACTCTTGACTTCAGGGCAAATAGGTGCTATCAGTGTTTTCTGAAATCTATCATGAAACTGGAGCACGGCCCTTGATTTCAGTCTACAACCCCTCTCAGACCCCATTCTAAGATATGGTCTTGTCACGTCTCAGTGCAGCAACAGTTGTCACTTGCGTCCTAATAGACAACATGGGTAGCCTACTTCTCCAACCCCACCAAAAGGTCTCAATGTTTACACCAAGCCAAGGCATAGCTGATAGATATGGGCCATGGGTCATGGGTGTTTCTGAAAAAAGGGGTACCACTAAATCATCCAATAGCAGTCACTAATGGCAATCAACCAACTATAACTTTGGGGTCCCCTACGACTGGAGAAACCACCACATGTTCATCAACTACTAGTTGTTTAACCACAGGTTTGTTGGTGATTGTCCATTATTGGCCACTATTACCACCATTCTTTTTACCATAGAAACAATAGAAACTTAGGTAGTTACCATAGAAACCTTGGTGATTAGCCATTATTATCCATTATGAACCGAAAGTTATTGTTAACAACCATTGTTACCACCATGATATGGAGACTCAGCTGATGTCCGTGTCACCATCGATGGTACACTTGGGGAGATCTGTGAGGCCCTCCATGGTTGATGGGCTGAAACCTGGTCAGCGAAAGGCGCCGGGCCCGTGGGGGCAGGGAGTGGCAGGACGAGTTTGATGACTTTGCTAATGGAGTTAGTTGATGCATGATACACTGTTGGATGTTAATGAATTTTGTTGATGAGTTAGTTTATATGCGTGTGAATGCATGTTAGTGCATGTCGATGCTTGTTGATGGTCATGTGAATGCATGTTAATGCATTTTAATGCCATCCATTTTTCTTGTTTCGGTCATGATGTTTCACGAGTTTGATGGTTCATCATGGGTACCGGCGGCTATCCCAAGGCGATAGTTTTGAAATCTTGGACCTGTCATGTTGGGGAAATTTTGGACCTGTCATGTTGGGGCCCATCTCTGTTGGGGATGACCACCCCGATTGGTTTGAATCCCATGAGCATGTCCAGACCCAATTTTCTTTCCAAGTTTTTTTCACTTAGATACAAGTTAGATGTTGGTCAGAATGATGATCGTTCGCCAAGATCGACCATCATGAACCATCACCACATGCTCTTGTGTGACTTGCCGGCTCACTACCGTTCCAGCGCGAGTGTGATTTGCCGAGGTGCTGTTTGGTGCCTTCAAAAAGAAGCTGAACAGCGAGATGAAAGTCGCGCAACTCTCAGGCTGCTGGGATCGGTGGTCGGAGACCCAATTGGGATGTCGCCAACTGCTCCGCCAGAAAAGCTGTGGAACAAGGGGGAGAAAAACCAGCTGAAAAATAGTTTGATTTATATTTATACTTGTGGAAATGATTACTTGTGTTGGTTTCTGTCACTGAGTTCAGTGCTCATCCTTAGCACTGGCCCCCCAAAGCGGGTGACAATTCATAAATCATTGGAGAATCATCTCAGCGAAATCTTGCTTGGTAGTCCAGTAAATTCCAGGGGGTTGAATCAGGACCAGAGATCTACTGGCAAATGCACCTGGATCAATGAAAATCCATGAAAATTCATGAAAATCCATGAAATCCGTTAAAATCCAAGAAAATCCATGAACATCTATGCAAAATCCACCATTTATAGCTGTAGTTCCCATGAAACTGATGAGTTTCAGCTTCCAGGTTCCCAGGGACCTGGTGACCACTGGAGCCAGGCTATGTGGCCGAGCACAGCGCCTACCATCATGGTGAGGCATCCTTGCAGGCACGGGGGGTGGGACAGCTCTTGGGTACTGACTAGTCGTGTGATGACGAGGATGATGATGATAATGATGATGATGATGATGATGATGATGATGATGAGCCATGGCTGAACTGGAGGATTGCTGGTTGGTGGTTTCATTGACTTTTTTAACAAACGATTTACAAACGGTTAGTTGGTTGACAAACATATTTTTCATAGGGGCGGTTCAACCACCAACCAGGTATGATTAGCAGTGGTTTAACTGGGGCTGGTTTGACATGACTAAGGATCTCCTACTGTGAGAACTAATGAGTCGTGAACTTGACCCGTCTTGGTATTAGTAGTATGTATCAACAGCAACAATCGGTTGAGTATTAGAAGTGGTTCCTAAACGTGATTAGTACACCCTTATGAACCAGCACTGACCATTAGTCATTATCATTAACCAGCAACAATGATCTATTCCAATAGTTACAATATCCATCTATTACGAACTCTTATCATTTATAGCTATCATGGTCACTATCATCAACCATCACTGACAATGATCTACTACAATTCCTGATTTTTACTATCAAGAGTTGTTTCTATCCATGAAGAAACGGCCTCGTAGTGATTTTTTTCATCAACCAGTGCCCTCTCACCTAACGACTCAACAGTTTGCTGGAATTGCAAGAGATCAAGAAGGCAAGTGAAGGTCACATTCATGATGGCAAAAGTAGATTGTGATTTAGAAACTGCAAGATTTTATTACATTATTTAGGTCGACTTTTTGATTTTTTTGTGGTTTCCCTGCTTGTTTTTCTCTCGGAGATACACGGACAGGCAGAAACACAGATCTGTGCGAAACCATGGGAGACTCGGGAGGTGCTTCTTGTTTTACGCTCAAAGCCTGGCATTGGAGCAGCTAAGACAACGACCAAAAAAGGGACTGTCCAATGAGTTCCGCAAGTACCAATCAGGAGACCCAAAATTGCAGTAGCAACCAGTAGCAACATTGCATTTATGGGCTACTCAGTAGCAATCATGGACATCAACCCAGATATCAACTTTTTGAAAGTTCCATATATAATAAACCAGTAGCAAGCAAGAAAAAATATGGAGCCGCAGGCTGCTAGTGATATGACCAGTTGAACCATGGTCGTGGATCAGGGCACCAAGGGCTGGGTACCGTTGCAACGTTGCAGGGCACCATCATCGGCATGGCCCAAGACTTCGTTGGGACAAACAACGTGAGGAGCCCAGCAGATGGGCCATGCCCCAAGTTTTTGGTGGAAACTCCCAACATCTCAACCAACAGTTTAACCAACAAGTTGAAGTGTCAGATTCCAAGCAGAAGTGTCAGATTTGTGGATCGCGATGAACTTCCGTGCTTTTTATTTTATCAAGGAAGCTCTGAATTTGAGATTTGGAAATATCTGAGAGAAATTTCCGTCGAAGAGCGCCATGTCAGAACATCCCAAGCTAGGAGTTCGACTGAACAGGATTTGTTGCATTGGGGCCGGCTATGTGGGCGGACCAACTATGGCAACAATTGCGTTGAAGTGCCCTCAACTGGAGGTGGTGATTGTGGACATGAATGAAGATCGCATCAAACGCTGGAACAGTGATGACCTTCCCATCTATGAGCCTGGTTTACCCGAAATCGTCAAGGCATGCCGCGGGAAGAACCTTTTCTTCTCGACAGATGTGAAGAAAGGAATCGAAGATTCTGACATTATCTTTGCTTCTGTGAACACGCCTACTAAGACGCAAGGTGTTGGGAAAGGTCGTGCGGCTGCGTTTCATTGAGAGCGTTGGCCGCACCATCGCCCAGTATGCCAATCGCAGCAAGAGTGTCATGCCAACGAAGCTGCTGCCGGAGGACAGAGGAACTTTTGGATCTTGTCCAACCCCGAGTTCCTGGCCGAGGGCACGGCGATGAAGGATCTTGATGAGCCAGATCGAGTTCTGATTGGTGGACAAGATCAGGACGCGATTCAGGTGAGGAATCAAACATGACAGCATGAAGGAAATGAGAATTGGATACCCCGAATTGCACTGCATGTGGAGTCTACCTTATTATACGAAAAACCGACAACCCCCACAATGCGCAAGTGTGTCAATCTGTCCTGCGCTAAAAACCGACAAGAAAACCATAACAAGCCAGGACGAACGTTTTTGTTGTTGTCTAGATGCTGGCCTATTCCATCCTATTCCTGTGTACCACAAGCATTTCACATTTCTAGAAAGATGGCTTTTGCTTTGTCAATCTTTGGCATGTATTTTATCTACGCTGCGAGCCCGGCTGTGCAGCAGCAGCCTGCACTGAAGAGCCAAGTCAAAGAACCAAGTCAAATCTTTGTCATGTAAAACCCACAAGGAGCAAACAAAAAGTTGATGCGGCTGAATTTTGCAGATTTCAACGGTTCAAGAACCTGTCTCAGGTGTTGGCTGATGTGTATGCCAACTGGGTCCCACGAGATCGAATCTTGACCACAAACCTTTGGAGTTCGGAACTCTCCAAGTTGGTGGCCAATGCAATGCTCGCCCAACGAGTCAGCAGCATCAATTCCATCTCCAGGATCTCCAGGTTGTGTGAACGAACTGGCGTGGATGTGAAGGAAGTGGCCCGGGCGATTGGTACAGACACACGCATTGGGCCAAAGTTTCTCAATGCTTCCGTGGCTTTCGGTGGATCATGCTTTCAGAAGGACATCTTGAACTTGGTCTACATTTGCCAACAGTTTGGCTTGGAAGAGTGTGCTACATATTGGCAGCAGGTGGTAGACATGAATGACCACCAGAAGATGGCCTTCACAAGCAGGATCATTGAGTGCTTGTTCAACACCGTCACCAAGAAGAAGATCGCAGTTCTAGGCTTCGCATTCAAAAAGGACACGGGGGACGTGCGAGAGACCCCAGCCTTGATGGTTTGCGACATGTTGATGAAAGATGGCGCCATCGTGCATGTCTACGACCCAAAGGTAGTCATTGAAGATGCCTTGACAGAGTTCAAATATCATGACATCGAAGTGAATACGAATCAGCTGATCTTCACGAAGACTCCACAGGAGGCTTGCGATGGTGCTCATGCAATCATCGTCCTCACAGAATGGGACGAATTCAAGACCTATGATTACAAGAGCTTCTATGACAAGATGATGAAGCCCGCCTTCCTTTTCGACGGCCGCAACATGCTCGATCATAGATCGCTGGTGGACATCGGATTTGAAGTGCACGCGTTAGGCAAGGGACAAATTTCCAGTCTCACTGGCGGTGGCACACAAAGCCCAGACTTCGTGATGCGCGCTGGAAGTGGGCTCCTGTCCAGTGGCTATTAGCTGTTCTTGATATCAGCTATGCCACCTGCCAATTGGCAAAGTCCGATCGATTTTCTGCGTGACACTGACACGAAAGGTTCCAAATTCTGGTGGAAAAAAAACAAGTGATGCAGTTTTTTTGGGCGGCATGAATCTTATCCCTTTTGGGAAGGAAATGAGATCACATGTGTCTGTACTGTAGATCTACAGTGTACAAGATCACAAGCAGACAAGGTCTGGCAACAACAGGAATGGCCTGATACTCCACATCTTACATCAATTTACCTCGTTTCATCTCGTTTCCACGTTGCACCTTTTCTGGGCAACGCCGAGGTAAACCTCTTCGAACCCCGTGGGCAGTTTGGTTCGCGGCTGCAGGGTGGAAAGGACGGGCACCTGGGAAATGGGCAGTTGTTGGCCACTGTGATAGAGGTCAGAGAGACCATTGAAGAACGACTGTGTTATACACAATTCTGTACAATAATTTATATTTATATAATCATGTACACAATGTGTTTTTACATTATATGGTATCTGTATACAACAGACGTACACATATACAATGATATTTGCTATACACACATATGTATATTATATATATATAGTTAGGTGTGTGGTAAACAGTGGCTGACTCATCAACAAGTTCACCAGATGTTTGAGCGGCACGCGTGCAGAGGTGTACTGTACTACCAAACTAAGGTGTACTACCAAACTATGAGCGGACTCAAAGCTTTTAGTCCCAGAAACATATTCTGACAACCATGGTTATTGAAGAATATGTTTGGTTTAAGATCCCCATAACTTGTGGTCCCGAAATGCCCAAAAGCGCCATTCGAATGGCGAACGTTTTAGGAAGAGCTTGGGAGAGGTCACGGCTGGAATCGGACAAAGTTCACTGCACGCTTCAGCCGTTGTTTTTAGTTCTGCTTCGTTGTTCGCAGACAACTGTTTGTTGTAGTTCTCCCTATCTCAAAGAGCACCTGCAATTGTTCACAGAACTGTTTGGATCTCAAACAAGTGAGAATGGATCCATGGTGATTTCGCAGAAAATTTCAACAACTATCGATGTTGGGTTGGGTGTAATATGCACATGTTGCCACCACATACTTGGTTTCTGGATGACCCCAGTTCCATCATCCAGATCCGCCATGTCAACAATGGATCAGGAAGCTATGCAAGCAATCAATCCCTAGTGAATAGAATAAATGCATCAACCGGTCATGATTTGGTGGTTTCTCAAAATGGGGGTACCCCTAAATCATCCAATAGTAACCATTCGTAATTATAAACCAACCATTTTTTGGGAACGCCTATTAATCGATCACGAATCACTACTATTCATCAATCATTCAACAAAAGATACTGCCGAGAACGTACCCGGTTTTCAACTAGCCAATGTTCCCTCAACCAGCGACCCAGGGAAAGCCATGCCCCAGGACCATGCTGCGTCCCGATACATCTTCACTTGCCTCTCCAAGGTTGGGAGAGCAGTGCTGGTTAGAAACCACAGAAATGGGGAATGCATCCATGTTTTTGCTGCTGCCACGCAAGGTTTGAGGGTTTGAGCTGCTGGGGTTCGTTGCTCTTCCCTTGTGCTGGTTGTGCTGGTTGTGCTTGTTGTGGTGCTGGTGGAAGTACTGTGACGATCATCCACTTGCAACCTGAGCGACAAAGTGTGGTATGGGGCTGAAATTGTTGGTGGCGACGCCATCGGCGTTCGTTTTGTCTCCAAGCTTGACCACTGTAAACATATTTGCTGACAGACTCACGAGTTGTCTTGTCACATGTCCAGCAGGTCAGATTTGACTGACTTGTCTTGGTTTTGCTGTTAGCAGTGACAATGGCACTCAAAACCACGACCCAAGGCGACTGTGAGTTGCAACACAGGAACACTGCAATCAATGTAGATACAGAGATATATAGATGGTGGTTTCAAACACTAGTGAACTATGGAACCCCTAAAAATGGTTGGTTTATTACTATAAGTGGTTTAAATTGGGTGATGTGCGGGACCTCTATTTTGAGAAGCACTCATACAAATGCAAATGTGAATCAATCCAATTAATCCCATATCGCAGTGTCAAACAAGGTGATGTAACTGAATGCAAACCTGCGATGCAAAGTATTGCGTTGTGCTGCCTCAAAATGAAACGACATGTAATGCGATGCAATACAATATAGTCTCTGGTCATGCAACGTGTAGCTATCTATCTAATCATCATCATCATGATCATCATCATGATCATGATCATCATCATCATCATCATCATCATCATCATCATCATCATCATCTTCATCATCATCATCATCATCATCATCATCATCATCATCATCATCATCATCATCATCATCATAGTCCATTAGCCAACCATTATATGAGAATCTGACAAAAGTGTGTCAATTCATATCTAGTATTCGGGTGGACGTGTCGGATTTCCAACTTGTGGGAAACCTTCATAACCGATAGGGGACGACCCAGCACCGATACCCCCCAAACCTGCACAACCGATAACATTGTAACAACTACCAAACCTTCACAACCGATAGGGGACGACCCAGTTTACCACATGGCCACTTTTGTGAAACAGACTTTTGTCCGCTACTCTTCAACCATTATTAATTAACCATTCTAACCGTTGTTAACCATTGTCAACCATCATAAACCCAGGTGTTTCCCCATCACTGTCGTCCTCACCCAGTTCAGTCCTGAAAATCTCGGCCGCTCGGTTGCAGGTGACGCGGTGCATCTTCCCGGAAGAGGATGATGCCGTGCTGGAGTCCCTTGGTGATGCGCGTGCGAGGTGTCCATAGTGGCTTCTGTTGTTGTTGTTGTTGTTGTTGTTGTTGTTGTTGTTGTTGTTGTTGTTGTTGTTATGGTCATGGTTATGGCCATGGTTATGGTTTGGCATTATTGCTGCTGTTGTTTGGATGTTTCTGTTTCTGTTGTTGCCAACGGATCCGGCCTGTAGTGGCGGTGTTTCACCCTGGCAACTGGCAGGTCCTAGGATAGCAGATTGAGGGATTCTGAAGATTGGTGCACGGAACAGCTTCTCTTTTTACGACATCATGATGTTTTCTTACAATATTTCCTAGTCATTTAGGATATGTTTTTTTAATCATGTAGACACAGAAACTTGAGACTCGCTGGTCACTGCACTTCTCCACTTCTTCTGCAATCAACCCAGTGGTTCAACTGCCGAGTAGGACGGCAGTGAAGGCCGGGACGACTCGAAGCGGCATAGCTTCCGTGGCGAGAAAGATGGATGTCATCAGCAGGGCAACAGCTATCCTTTTCTGGTGGAACTCGGCCATGCACAACATGGGCATGGCTTCCAAGTATTTATCGCCCCGAGTCAGACACAGATTTTGGTTGCACGAACGGTCCGGTTTGCGGTCCTTCGGGATCCATGTTTGACACATCCCCCAACCGTATTTGTGCAGATATTTCCGCAAAAGATGGCCCACGAAATGCTGGAATACGGCAGCAAACAAAGGACCTGTGCAAAGGCGAGAAGTGTCAGTGGTAACAAATCTGGGTATGCTGTTCATTGAAGAGTGTCAGAACCACTGATTGATGATTGTCCATAATCGTTCCACTTGCTGGTTGGGGGCGCCGCAGAACCTACACTTGGAATACCTCTTGATCAATCAGGAGCCAATTCGACCAACACGTATTGGCTATTGCTGTTCCCTTTGCAGAAACACTATCAGTGATACTTCATCATGACTAAGAATCATAGTCATAGTCTTCTTATAGTTCCTTTTTAAGACCCCTAATCCGTCAAGTCAATGAGTAACTCAACATCAACCCACAGAAAGCTTGGTGCGGTAACGATTAATTTCTTTTCCGAGAACGTTCGATGCGGAAGGGACGTGGGTTTTCCGCACGGATCTTCACGGGTTGCTTGGCCGTGGTGGTATACCCCACGTACCAAGAATCAGTGTGGAGGGAAGCCACCGGTGGATTCGCCACTTCTGGGTATCGACTTGTCGAACATTGACATCACGCAGTTCACCGCAGAATCCACCACCACCACCACCACCACCACCACCACCACCACCACCACCACCACCACCACCACCGCCACATCGTTCACCCAGGCACCTGTTTGAGGAGGGGCACCAAATTGAGCCACGTTTGGGGTGCCAAGTGAGCTGTCCTATCACTTGATGTCGGGTTGGGTTATGCCGAATCTCATCAACAGTGAACTCCGGTGAACAGTTTCCAAGGCCTTTGCTTGATGATTCTTAACCATTATAAACCAGGGTTAACCATGATGAACAATTGTAAATCATGATAACCCATTATTAACTGTGCTTTGTTGGGTCAGTGGAACGGAACAACTGTGGTGGAAACTCCTGAGGTACATCTGGTCATCATCTTCACCATTAAAAAATCCTAATCACGATTGTTTGATTGACCATCACTAAGCGTCGTTGGGTGAAGGTGTGCGAGATCCCTTTTTTTTGCCCCAGTGGTTAGGGAACTCTAAACTGACCAGGATCAGATATGTCAAGATGGCCTGCTGAAAGGGCAATACCTTTATTCGCAATTACAAGCCATGAGTCGCAATTGTTGACCACTGTCAGTATTGGCAATCATGGTCCAGTGCACATCAACTATCAACTGTTTACCATTACTAGTCATCATTGACCATTTTAACAACGCTTTTACAACCATTGTCAGCAATTTTCACCAGTTAAATTGTAGTAATGATCAGATATGAACCAATATTCACCAGTATAATCTGCTTATTAACAATGCTTGTACTACCTATGAACCAGTATTAACCAGTAACCCATTTGTTTAACCACGGGCCGACGACCTCGATCGGTCGGCGGTTCCAGGGTTCCAAGTCCTGGGAGGTTGGAAAAACTCCTGTCGAAAGCAAGGAGATTGGTCAATGCTTGGGCGTAAAGCATGATAATAAATGGATCAACACAGGGTAGTAGGTTGGTGTTGGGAATCAATAGGCTGATCATTTTGACAAATGCATAACCACGGCCGCAACTGAGCATCAAAGAGCTGCGTCATGAACTCGTCAGAGAAAGTCTGCCAACAGAATTCTATATGCATTCCCCAATTTCCCTTGAAGTAAAATTGTAAAGTTCAACAGCAAACAATCATTCCATTTTCCAGTATGAGACACTGGCTGTGTTTCCATTCACTGAATGACTGAAGATCACCCCTTTCAACAATCAACCAACAGTTGAGTCACTTGAATCCTGATGTTTTTGTCGAGGCTTATATCAGGAAAACAGCAACGCTGTAAAACCATGTAAAGCCAAACAATACACCATTTTCAACATTAGCAACCACTACAAGTATGAATATCCCTATCATTAGCAACCATTATCTCTGCTATTAGCTGGATTTGCCATTACTGTATTGCGTGTCACCTCCCTCAGTTCAATGGTTCGTAAACCGACTTGCAATTCAGGGGATGCCACCTTCGTACCAGCGGTTTTGCATCCTTGCTCACTGAGTGGAAGCCATGCCGCTCAAGAAGAAGTCGTCGCCAAAGAAGAAGTCGCAGCGGGTAACAGCGGCGGCTTTCAAGGTCTTGGCCTACCCGCATTTGTCCATGGCATTGGAGCTGGGGTCAGTATACACGAAAGCAGAGCTGGAGACACGTTGCCTCGGCAGACCTGAGAGGATACGACAGCTCCACAAGAAGCTACAGGATCCCGAGCTGTTCCAGGCGGTGCCGCTGGAAAAATCGTTCTCGAAGAAACGAAAGGCCAGGACGAACCATCCTTTGTGGGCGCGGGGACCGAAGACCCGAGGAAAACTTGATGAATCAGCGGCCCCGCGGAGACGCATCGCGGAAAAGATGGCGCAAGATTTTCTCCAAAGCCGTGAGAAAATCACAGATGCCATGCTCCTCGGCTCTTTGAGATGCTGGGGTTCCCGAGACAACCTTAAAAGGCAGAACGTTCGTCGCAACAAGCCTGTGTACTCTGACACTCTTGGCCTCACGTCCTCCCGCGGCAGCCGCAACCCAGTCATGACAAGACTCAGCAAGCACTACCCGAACATGACAAAGCTTATCAACCTGTGGTTCAAAAGGCAGAAAGCTGGGTTTCCGTGGACGAGCATCAGCGTAAACTGCTTCTACCGGGCTGCGCGGCATCGCGACAAGAACAATGCTGGCCCTTCGGCCATACGAGGGCTGGGCAGGTATCGCGGAGGCGAGCTCTTGATTTGGCCCCGAGATCCGGGAAAGTGCTCCGTGAAGGTGCTGAAGACTGAAGATTCCAAGGAGATGGACATCAGCAAGAAGATATGCTTCTTCAACGGCCAGCAGGCCCATGAGGTCAAGCAGTTCCAGGGGGAGAGGTTTTCCCTCGTGTTCTTCTGCGTGGGGAACTGGTCGAAGGCCCAGGTGCCGCTGCGGCGGTCTGCAGAAAGCCTACAGTTTCGACTTCCAAGCCAGAGAAGCCTCAACCAAGCGAAGAAGCTAAGCTGAGCATCGCACAAGAAGAACTTGTGGCTGGAGCGGGTGAAAACAGCGATCCGTTGCTGGTGATGCACCTTGTGCCCCTGGTTGTTCACATAACAAAACTGACCCCGTGCCTGGTGGTTGTTGTTGGTGGTATTGTTGGTAACAACAATAGCAGGTATAAACCGTAATGGGATGTAATCGGTTATCAACCAAGTGGTTATAGGTTGGTTATATTGGGAATCAACCAGTAATTGGTACTTGCGTACAACCAAGGATTGACCAATGGTCGTTGGTATATAATTGTTGGGAATTAACGAGTGTGGTACTACGGGTTAAAAACGACAATACTAGGGAAACAATTGTAGTACTGGGATAGCCAATGGTAATAGGGATCTATTACCAACGATAAGCCATAACAACAAGAATAATAACCAACAACAACGATTTAATACATTGTCAGCAATTATATATAAGCCAAACAACAATGAATGGTGGGTGGTTTTGTATCCTACCCTGGATGATCACTGCCGGGATGGAGGAACACATTTGTCTTAGATTGAAGTTCAACCACCAATTGGACATTATTGGCCCGCGTTGATTTTGATTGTTGCCTCCTGTTATCCCTTATCAACATTTATCAACCATGATCAAGCATGATCAACCAGTATTAGCCTTTCATAGACCATTGTCAGCTATTCCTCTTCATGGTCGTTGGTTGGAATGACCTGCGTCGTCCACTTGGCCATGGCTTCCCATCGCACCGAGCGGACTGATCACTGAAGATGGGGACACCATTCTTGACCCATTTATCAGTGACCTTTTCATTTTATTTCATTTTCATCAGTAAATGGATCATAATTCTCCCCATCCTGTACCAATGAATGAGTAAATAACATGGGGGCGCCATTCTTTACCATGATCTCGTCATGATATCCCAGGCTCCAGCGCCTTGCGAGGTTTCTACTGCCCCATCATCCCAATGGTCCTGGTGAACGGCGCAGATGGTGCGAACCAGGGGGCGAATCGCAGTGAACCTCCAGCCATTGGTTGGTTGGGGATTTCTTTCTGCTGCTATCCGCTACCCAAGTGATTCCCATCGATATACTGTAAATAGTTCATCCTCATTTACTTGACATGCCGGGAATGCGGAGCAAATGGTCAATATGTTGGTTGTGTTTTCTTTCTTAAGCTGCTAGGCTCTTTTCCCTCAGTTTAAGGCTGGTTGTATCTCCATTGATTATGGTTGGTCATGATTTCATACACTATATGTCCGTTGATTCTGATCGGGATTGATGTCCATTGGTGAGTTGGAAAGACGTCACAACTGATATGATCAATCCGTGATGCGTCTCCCTTCGCCAAAATCGTTGTGCAGTGCAACTCACCATCCAACCAGCCTGGGTTGGGGTCGAATCACCAGATGATCACCTGGCATCTCCCGTGTTCGCCAGGGTTTCCCAGGAATCGGTGATCATCCTCAGGGCGTCTACCAGGGTACCACGTGCCATTCACTGGAAAGGTATTGGCACGGGCTGGTCATCCAACATTCCAAACTACAATCCGCACGGGGGCCCGGCCCGCCGAAGTGAACGAAGGGCCAGCAGTATTCAGGGTGCAATGGTTTAATGGGGGTTGTGAAATTCATCGAACTTCCCCAAATCCCACATACACATACATAGCTGGGATATCATCATCCATTATGTGGGAGGCCCTTTAAGAGCGTAAAACAGTTTTCTCCAGAGCAGTGAAAACTGGTTTTGTGGACAAGGATGGGAGGTCACCTCTCACAGTAGAAATGCATACACTACGTATACATTTAAGTAATTATCTATGTGTATCTAGATAATGTGCATATAAGGCACGTATATACCCCAAACAGCAAAAAGACCCAGTTATCTTTAAGGGAAGGTCATGCATCTATTCTATTGTTTCACCTCCTTCGATTCAGGTGCTGTAGAAATTGGAATGTTTTCACCATATGACCTACAGCTTAAGCGGCTATGGGTCAATATTAATTAACAAAATCATGGGGGATAATCACCCTGGGATTCGCAGCTACGGCTGCCTGTCTCATGCCAGTGGACGTGGAGCGCGAGGGAAAATCACCAACAAGAGTGGGGAAAATAGTGGTATACACATGCACAGAAACATCAGAAAACAACAACAGTTGCATTTGCTTTTGCTTTTGGCCTTGGTGGGAGACTGAATTGAATCCATGTGAATATGCAGAGCAGAACTTTATATATCATACATGCAAATATGCATAGTTTTCCCACCTTTGGATGTACACATGTAGTACGTAAATGTGCTGGACTACTTATGATGTTGTTGTGGCATCGAGCTGGCAGTTGGGCTACCTCTCAAAAGTGTTCCACCTCTAGTTGTGATTTGTAGCAACACCCGCTGGCTTTTGAGGCGGGATTTGATCGCCAACTTGCGCTTGATGCTGCATGGGTGGGAAGCTGCAGGGATTGGGACCTGATTGTGGTTGAGGTAGGGAGTTTCATTTCACAAAGCCTAGAATCTGTGATCTTCAGAATCCGAAAGGATACCTTCCTGTAGATTTTCCCAGAAACCGACCCAGGGAACAATTCCAGGATTACAGTGTTATGCTTGACTGATTTTGCCTTGGTTGCTTGCCGGTTTTGGCAAACGGATGCGCAGATACTGTAACGAATTCATCAGCTGAACATTTTATAGTTGTATCTATCTCACCATACTATCATTCCATCATTCTATAATCTTATCAGCTGTTAACCATCTTATGATCTTATCAGTATATAGTATACACACATATTTTTATACATACACATCCATCCTCCTCCTCCTCCTCATCCTCCTCCTCATCATCATCATCCTCCTCCTCCTCATCCTCCTCCTCCTCCTCCTCATCATCATCATCATCATCATCATCATCATCATCATCATCATCACCGCATCATCATCACCATGGTCCTCATCCCTAGGCATCAGCTTCATCACCACACATACGCAAGCGTATTTTTCCATATAAAGGTAGGCGCCAATTTTTGTGGAAACAGATTGATTAACAGACCCAACTCGCAGCGTGCCGCGCAGGCAAGCTCCGGTGCCCATGACACCCTGGTACCGCGGTTTCAAGGGGAACGCGCGAGGCCCTGGTGGTGGAGCCAGGAGGCTCTGGCTGTGAGGGCATCAGCATGATGTTACGTCCAAGCGAGGGGTGCTGGTTTCTCAAGTCAGCTTGGGGTACACTTAAATCATCCAGTTTATAAATCTTCAAATAGATATGGCTTGGCTTATAAATGGATGACTCCTAGTGGTTCATACACCATTTGTAATGGTACACCGGTACACCAGACATTTTTGGGGTCCCCTATTCTGAAAAAAAAACACAATTTATAGCAGTGGCCTTCAGATTCGCACTTTTGCCCAGTGCGATGGGACATGCATAAGAATGTATGAGTGAAATGGGCATTGCGTCGCCCTCAACATTGCAATGTTTGGCTCCTGGATCTGACATACCTAACGGGCGTGTATATGCTTACGTACACCATCTAATATATCGGAGTCTCTTGAAATGGGGGACCCCAACATGCTTGGTTTCTTAAGAAACAATGATTAATTTGGGATCATTTGGGGGTAACCCTATTTTGAGAAACCACCATATATGTATATATGAATATACACTGTACACAGTATATGCATATCCCTGTTGTTGTAAGGGTTGCTACCTCGTACCATGGACAACTATTATTACACAACCATTGTCAGGCATCAACCATCATGAGCCATTACTACTCAGTTTCAACCGTCATCGGGCAACATCAATCATCCTTATGGAGCATTGACCATCACTTGCCAGGAGGGCCATTGTTCACCATCCTTGTTAAACATTACTGATTACCACCAACCATTATCCCTCGTCATTAACCATTGTTTTCCACTGCATTACCCTTGGCAACCATCAATATCCACAATTGCACATCATAAATGCGCATTAGCAATTATGAACCATTCTTAGCCAACAAGCAGCTATCACTAACCATGGCTTGCTACAACATTCGCGCCCTTGTTTATTGTTGGTTGCATCCCTGTTTATAGCCATCACTAAGCGTTGACCATCATTCCCACAATTAAACGTCATGAACATTCATTAGCTAATATCTAATCTTTTTGAACCTTGTAAATTGGTATGGAGCATATTGGAGCATTATTGTTAATCATCGTATAGACCTTGTAAAACCATATCAGCCACTCTCAACCATCATGGACCAATGATTAACCAGAACTGATGACCCATGATGAACCACTAACCACTATTTATCATGATCAGCCAGCATATTATGACCAGTATTGACTATTATTATGAATAGCTATTCACTAGCAACTATTTGGAACTACTTTTGTCCACACAAGGCTTCAAAGCATTATTGATCACTATTATTAGCTGGTCATCAACAACGATTAATCGTTATCAGCAATGATCACTATTTTCTTCACTATACGATTATTAGCATTTTATCAACAATCATCAAGCATGATTAAGCATTACTATCCTCTCAATAACCACTGATTGACACCAGCATTAACGACTATGAGCTATTATTGATCAGTCTATTACCACTATTAACCATAACTAATCATGAGCCATTATTATCGACTATGAACCACTATTATCAACATTAATCTACTCAAGATTGACCACATGTATTTTTGGTGACATTATCACCAGCTCCTTTTCTGTCACACAGATGATCCATTGATTCCACAGAAGAGGCTTCACCCCCGCGCTGCAGCGCTGAGGTCCGGGCCATCGAAGGTTCACCGGGAAAGCCGGGAGTCCCAGTCCCGGGAACGGACGACTGAGCGTCCGGGGGATGACGCCCAATGGTTGGATCTGACTGAAGTGGTTGATGATGTTTGGGAATGGTTGATGACTAAGGATGATTAAGGATGATTAAGGATGATTGAGGGTGATTAAGGGTGATTAAGGGTGATTAATGACGAGGATTAATGACTATCAACAATGATTCAACATGATTCAGGAGAATGATTAATGGAAAGTAATGATGATTGATTATTAACGATGATTGATGATGATTCATTAAGTGAGGATGCTTCATGTGTAGTGGTTGATGCTGGTTGATGACTGGTTGTCAATGATGAATGATGATGTCATTAGTGGCTCGTGATGGTCAATTGTGGTGGTTGAATATGATCGACTGATGATCCATAAGGGTTAGCTGATTAGTTGATGTCTCATGATGGTTAACAATTGGTGAAGAATATTGGTCAGGAATTGCAAATGTCGATTCATTTTGCTGAATGTTGATGAACGGTTCTCAATTGGCTCGATGTTACTTAATAATGGTTGATGCTGGTTAGTATCAACAATCGTAGTTATTAACGGTTGACAATGATGGTTAGCAATAGTGATTGTGAATGTTGTAATGTTGACTCATGTCGGTGAATGATGTCCTGCTGGGTGCCACACCCTTAGACGGCAACGTGAAGGTCTGGTGAAGCGATTGTTGGGTGGGTTACTGTAATATTTGTCGATGATAGTATGACAATCATTGCCCATGAGCCAGTGGTACGCAATGTAAAGCAGCACCATTATAAGCTTGAAAAAATCTCCGTCGAAGATTTTGTAGTATGACCCCACCATTGTATGATGCCACCGTTTTTCTGCCTGGCAACCCCCCTCCAGGCAAACCACCCGAACATGATCAACAAACTATCCTTTTGGGGGGTATCACCATTTTAGGAACTTTCACGAAATACTTGTGTACTACTATTCTAATATCCGGCATAACCACTGAAAGTACTATTCAGTTGTCGTAAATAATCCTTGTCATACCAATACCTTCGTGGTTGGAACATTATCTTTTGATACGGCAAAGCACTTGTAGACTTCCGACTCTTCGTTGCCATGTACATAAATATGTGTATCATCAGTCATACCATGATTGTTATGCTGGGATAGTTACAATCTTACACCACCTATGCAGAGAGAACACACCAGCGCTGGTATCTCAACCGTGCCGCTATCTATGGCAAGTCAACACCATTTTCGTTTGGGGAAAGCTTAAGCGTGGCCGCCCAGGATACCATCATACATGGCGATACTGGTCTATATTATTTGAGTATATTTCAGTACCAAATGTTGTACCACTATTGTTCTGCCGGTATTCTCTTATCAAACAGCGATAAACATCTATAAAATACCAGAAATCTCCCTCGCATGACTGCAGCCTCCTTCGCTTCTCCGCTGCCAATCCTTAGGTTCGAAGCTTTAGGTGTGGCGCAGCAGCAGCTTGGTCGAGAAACCGGCGGCCGAGTGGCGATGCGGTTTCCAGCAAATCACAAGCAGCCGCTTCAGAATAAACAACCAACGATCGGGTGGTGAAGCACGGTAAATAAGCAGGCAAATGAGCCGCCCACAAAGAGTAAATAAGCGGCTTCATGGTCAAACATAGCGCCTGTTCAATGATTATATGTGGGGATCCATTGCATAAACTACCCCAAGATTTGGGTTAAACCGCCAGCCATTTATGATGAAGTTGGTGCTTTATCACTACTGATCTCCCAGTAGCAACAATCAACTAGCAATGAACTACATATGATCATGAAGGGATATGACCAAGGGGGAAAGAACATAGCCAACAACATAGCAGCCAATAGGGAATAAATCAACCATGGGAGTTTGCAAGGTCAAGAATGAATAACTCCAAAATGAATGGTGTTCCACCAGTTCTGACCACACCTTCTTTTTGTTTTGTACCCAAGTTTGGGTCCGAACAGACACGGTCCCGCAATGTGGCTACTCAATGCTGCTTGAGTTCACCGAGTAGCATAGGGTGATCCATTCGCGACCCCGAAAATGGTCGGTCAACAGAGACTAATATTGTTGGGATAGGCGGCACCGCTGCATGACACCCGTCATGTTTGGACATTTTGACCTCAAAACGTGATCACAAAACTAGACGTCCCGTTTGTTGAGGGTGAAGTGTTCTGCCGGACCTTGGTTACAGGCTGCCATCCTGTTGTTCTGTGTGATGACCAGCTTCATCCTGTTGAATGACAGTGGGGACATCATCATTTTTTTCGTTGCTGTTGCTGAATGGATATCCTATCCCATACGACCTGTTATCATCCTGGTGATAGGATTGCTGATGGCCAACATAGATGGTCAATACAGATGGTATTGTAAGAAAATTTGCCCATGGCCACTATAGATGGTCAGTATAGTCAGTACAAACAATCGACCATCTAATACTAGACGTACAGCCATGCAACACGAAAAACATGTCATCCCATGCCCGAAGCTTCGTCCCGAGGAAGGGCAGAGTGAGACTGGAGATCACCGAGCTGCCGGTGAAACGATGGACACAGGAGCGATGCTCCCTGCGGGGCCGGGGGCCCGAAGTCCATCCTGAGACCATCCTGGAACCAGGTGGACCATAATGGGACCATCCTGGGGGAAATGGAGACTGAATATGATGAGATTTTGCTATTTGTTGATCCTTGTCAAGCAAATAATGATTAAGTCACCGGCACGCAGGGAAGTGTTGGAAAATAGGTGGTGTGGATATGGGCGTTTCAAAATAGGGGTACCCCCAAATCATTCTCTATGTCTATATGTCATTTATAGCAATAAACCAACTATTTTTGGGGTACCCCTATTTTAAGAAACCACTGAAACCACCATATGTAACTATCTTTAAGTCAAGAAGCATCATGGGTGCATTTGTTGAGATTCGACGGGCAGCCCTCCCCGAAACCTCCCAAGGAGCTGGATCTGGGTGATTCGCAAACGGTTTCGTAAGGGTCGCAAAGATTTCAGGTGAAACCACCATCATATTAGGTCAACCCCTTGGGAAGCTGCTTCCCTTCACCGCCAGGACTACAAGGATTGGTTGCTGGAGCAGCTCCCCAAGTCCGGGGAGAGGCGCCACCGGGCCCGGTGGTACGGACGGACTCGCCCTGGTGGATCCGATTGGCGGATCCGATTGGTGGTTTGGTGGTTAAGGATGGATGGTTGAGATGTGGTTCATGATGGTTTATAGTAATTAATGGTGGTTTATAGTTGTCTATAGTGGTTGATGGTTGATCGATTTTTGATTGACTCTGACTCAGTGGTTAATCAATGATTGATTAATCAATAATGGTTCATGAAAGGTGGGTGAATGGGTATTGGTTGCTGATTGACAGTGGTTACTAGTGGATATGAATGATTGATTGATGGTTGACTAATAGTGATTGATTCAATGCTAGTAATGGCTGATTCGTGGTTGATAACTGGTTGAAATCATGGTATTGCTTGATGATGTTTGAGAATTGTAGTTAATAGTGGCAAAAAATCAATACTGAGCAGCAATAATGATCAATGCTGGCGAATGATGGCTGCGATGGCTGATTGTGGGTGATAGCAATTCCCTATGTCAACCGGAATGGCTCATTGTAGCGATTACTACAACGAATGATAGTGAAACTGGGTTGCCTGACCTGTATCATTGTCGGCTGCTCTCCTCTCTTCTTGACTATGATAAAACCCTTTGTTAACCATTCATCAACCATTCATTGACCCTTCATTCACCATTCGTTAGTAGTCATTATTGCCAGCGTATGATGGAACATGATGGACCACTTGGATCTCAAGCTGAATTGCTTGGACGTCAGGCGCACCTTGATTGAGGAGATCAGAGAGTATCACTCAGAGGAGCCACTGGAGCTACCTTGGTGGCGTGCTGGTTTTGTTGGTTGGTTGGTTGGTTGGTTGGTTGGTTGGTTGGTTGGTGACAGGTTGGTTGGTTATCAACCTCCACCTCCACTGTGAAATGTCACACTCCACTGGAACTGGTTCGTGAACAAGTGATGACCACAGAGATGCGATTTCTAGTAGCAACTTGTGAAGTAAACGGAGTGAGACAATATAGGAGTTGTGGTGAGCTCCAATGATTTTCAATGTTCAGATGATTCGCTGCAAGTGTGGTAAATCCCTACAGTTGGATCCATTGCTGGTTCTGTCTTTGCTCCCCTTGGGTAGGTGGATCCGGACATGGGGCTTCGGGCGGTAGCTGGGTGTAACCACGGATCAATCTTGCTATCTACATGAGAGTATCCATACCCCAAACCACTCATCCATACACATTCAGCATTGGGCACTGGCTCAAGCCAGGCCCGGTCTTGCCTTGGGTTGAAAATTGAGCCACGGTCAACATCCATGGGTCTCAATTATCAATCAGGGATGGACCTTATTGGGATTGCAATCTACTGTAGGGACTGTAATTTTTGTACTGAACCCCATTGGGAAAATCCATGGCCCAAACACCTGCACAGCAAATACAGCTGCAATGGCGCACATGTTTAATATACCTTGTCACCTGGGTCAAGGTAAGAGACTGCTAATATTACCAGTGAACTGACCTGCACCTTCCCTCTCATATCATTGTTCCAGCTGTGTTGCCATAGGAGCATCTAATCCATCCACTAGTACTAGAAACACCCAACCCCATCAACTAAAAATTGCCACTATCAACCATCATTGACTAGAAAAGATACAACGACAGCTGTCAAACAACTAGAGCCATGGCCCCCTTCACATCGCCATGGCCCATCCCACACAGCGTTGCTTGCAATGCTCCGCACAGAACTCCGTACGCTTCGTGTTGTCCATGACCCCGGACAAGCTGTCAGAGGTGTGGTCGGTGATGGATCAAAGATGAGGTGGAAATTTCGATTGACAAGCTGTTTGTGCCCATTTGGTGGTTTCTTAAAACGGGGGTCCCCCAAAAATCATCCAATATCGACCATCTATGGGTAATAAAAACCAACCCTTTTCTGGCTCCCCTATTTTTGAGCAACCACCATTTCTTTGCAGATATTTTTCAGGAATAAACATCCATTAGAATCAGAAATCATATCCTGAGAAATTAAACCATCCCTTTTATGTCCTTAGAAACCATGTGCTTTTAGACGTAAACCAAACACACATACACACATGCCCACGTTTCAACTGAGCCGAGTCAGGAAGATGAGGCAGTTGTGCCAGCACTTGGGTCAGTGCTTCAGTGGACAATGAGGTTGACTCAATCCATGGTTATTTTTTCGCAGGTCATCAACCAACCAATGGTCTATAGTAGCTGGTTAATGGTTCATAATAGGGAATAATAAGCAACAATACTAGGGGATATACCAGCTATATATGACTATGGGTCAAGCAGTTAACCAACCAATAATGAGTGATAAGAACTATAACCAACAATTTCATAGGGAAAACAATGGTTTATGATAAGTGATAAGGGAACCAGGGGTACATGGTTTTGACCCACAGCCATATCAATGGCGACCGTAGTGTGGCAGCCGTGAATATGTTTATATACAGAACCTGCTTTGATTTCCCTTGGAGATATCATTGTGAACTCAGTGGGAAACCGATAGCAAACCACTCACGAGGGTAGACTACGGTAGACAGTGCTTAACCACTACCATTGCCACGCTCGGAATTTCGGGAGGACAAGTCTTGAGGATTCCAAGCCCGAAACAATGAGTCCTGTAGGAATCATACCTGGACTGGAGCCTGCATATCTGATGGGTCCCTCAGCTTCAGCTTCTTTTTGATGAAAGGTGAGAGAAGCAATGACACAGAAATGGAATGACGTGAATATGTATATATATATATCATATCATATCATATCATGTCATATCATATCATATCATATCATATCATATCATATCATATCATATCATATGTAGGTGTATAAGCATACAGGATGATCCATTGCTGTGTCAATCAGGATATAGGCACACATGCATTTGGTATATGGATATGTTCATTTTGGAAGTTGGTAGTCTTCCCAGTAGCTCTATGCATTGAGAGATCCCCCAATGACTCAAGGCGACACTGGGAGCAGCCCCCTGGAGAGGCGGAACGGAAAGGATTTGAGAAGAGCTTCCACCTTCGTTCCAGTGCTTCCCCCCACCGCGCTGTAGTGGCTGGAGGAGTTGGAATGGATGGTTAGACGAAAAGTGGGGGCATGGTCACGTAGTTTATAGCCACTCCGTATTAATGCGCTAATACGTATTCTTCCCGAAAAGTATGTGTATAAATACATAGACAAATAAATCAATAAATAGATAGATAAAAAAAAGGAAAAATATATGAATGAATAAAGAGATAAATAAATACATAAATAAATAGATAAATCAATAAATACATAAATATGTAAATAAATATGTAAATAAATATGTAAATAAACATATATATATATATACTGTACACACACATATATATATATACTGTACACACACATATATATATTTATATGGAACATATATATATATATATATATATATATGAATATAAATGTTGAAGATACAAGATGGTCCACACCCAAAAAGGTTTCATCGTGAAATCAGGAGGACCTTGTCCCTAGCAACCCCGGTAGGATATCTGAGAGTCCATTTTCCCCCAAAGTGCAGAGCCAGCAAAAATGATATCTAGACCTGAAGAATGATATATCTCCGTCACCTCTGAAGCTTGAAACAGTCATTCATTCTGATTGTACAGATTGCTGTTATTCGGATTTTTGTCTTGTTACGTATTTTCAATTGTCAGTCTCTGGAAGTTTCAAATTCACCATGCGGTACCAGAGCAAAGGGTCATAATTGTCCATTTAAGTCGTTTGCAACCTATCATCACGGTTCCGTCATTTGGCTTGTTTCAATGGTTTATTCTGGTCCACCATGAAACCTCAGAAATGTTCCCCCATATCATTGATCGATTTGGCACCCTTCAACCGTTTGGCTCCAGATTAGCGATAGATGTGGTGACAGATCAAAGGCTGCAACGTAACAGAAATTGCAGCCAAACAGAAACGAGTGCTAAGTTGGGTTGATAAATAGGTTGTAACCATGGTTACTAACCACTGACTAAATGGTGCTGCATCACATTTTACTGCAATTGATCACATTGCCGGTTACACACCTTCTTCATCGAATCTTGATCCATCTAAGCCTGTCCTCAGTTTTTTACGGGAGCCCTCCCAAAACAGGGCACGGTTCATGGACCCGATCCTTGTTGCTTGGTTGGTGCGGTTACGCAGAAAGTGTCTCCTATTCCCAAGCAGAAAAGTGGGACCCTGGGCGACAACTACAATGAAGTCGGGATGTTAAGAATCATCAACGGGCACCACCGACAATCACCATCAACCATCATCACTAGTACCATCATTATTCATCATGATTCATCACCATCACCACCAGCACCATCAGCCACTAAGCAACGACATCAGCCACTAAGCAACGAGATCACCCAGCCAGCCATGGCGCCGCCCGTGCTGCTGGTGGTTGGGCCGCCCTCGGTGGGGAAGACCTCGTTGCTGCAGCGCTTTCTGCAGGGCGAATGATCCGTGGCTGCGCTGATGGTCGACCATGGTCGATCCAACCGTACTGTGACCAAGCAACGAGAACGAGAAATAAAGCGACGTCATGAGTTGTTAGTAGGTTTATATCTACCTGGTAGATTGATAGAAAGATCATTAGGAACTGTGGTGGCATATAGATTATAATCATGTAGATGGCAGATTGATATAACTGCCATGAGTAGGTACATATCTACAGGGTAGATTTATGTAGTGCTAGTTGAGTCACTCCCCTGATAGCCTGCAAAGTGTCAAAAGGTAGATTCATATCTACCTGGTAGCTACCAGCCAACTATCCAACCAGCAAAGGTATCACCAATCAACAGTGTACTTGAGTGCTTGGCTAATCACAGGGGAGCCCCCAAAATGGCGCGTGGATTTCAATCCCAATATTTGGTGCTGGCAATCCAAGTTTCTTTTGATCTAGACCCACGTAACCAGAAACGTGTTTTTGCCTGATGTGCGGATCAGACTTGGCATGACTGGGTGGAAATTGGCCCTTGCTGGGAAACGAAGGGAGTCAATGATGGTCCATGCTGGATATAATGATTGACGGCTGTCTTACTGATGGTTATTGGATAGATCACTGATGCTTACTGATGGTTGTGTCCCAAACTATCACTAGCTTCAGTGTAGTGGCCCCTGATCTGCCTGATCATCTTTGAGGTGATGCAAATCCCAAGCCCAGCATCGGCATGGAGACAGGCGGGGGATGTGATGTGCAGAGGATTTGGGGCCGATACTGGTTGAGAGTGGAGAGTAAACAATGCCCAGATTGACCCACACACATAGCGGCAGTCGCACGTGGCAGCAGTGGGTTTGTTTTTAGGATTTGATGGTTAGCTTTCAGCGGATTAAGAGTGATACTCCATTAATCACGATGGGGGAGCTTCGCCAGGAGAAGTCCTTTAGATCGCTTGACAGCGATTCGGAGCTACCAGGAGTCGTGTAACCAAATGGTAGCTAATCAAGACATGTGTATGAGTTTATCAATCATGCCAGCCATGATGTAAGCATATCTAATCATTCTTCACCATGAATCAACCACTACACAGGTTTAGAGTTTAGAAAACATCACCAGCATTTTCCCTCAACATTTGCGAGGCACAGGTTTAGAAACACATCAACAAGATGGTCCCTCAACGTTTGAACTTGCGAGGCATGGCGTGGCACTTGGACCAAGAGGACGCCATCTTCGCGGACTTGCGGGATCTGCTGCCAGCTTCGGGAATCGACTTCGAACTGATGGAAATTGGAGGTGCGAACTGCGGGGGAGCTGCAGGGTGGAACCTGTGACCGTTTGGTGGCTTGATATGGCTAGGTTCCAAGCAGCTTCGGCGACATGGCACAACTTTATCAAAACATCACTGGCACCACTTGCCCCTTTTCCAATGCTGATCATTTGTGCTGATCACTGTCGCTTGGAAAACCACTTCCCAGGGATGTTTTGCGGATTCTCGGTGTTCCTCAGAGGCATATACAAAGGCATAAGCAGATGCAAAAGCCACATACTCACAGTAGACATTTAGATCCACATGCTATAGAAATACAGCATGACGCACACAATAGTGATATATATATATAGATTATAGATCCACTTGCTACAACCTACCCCTGGCTGCCATGGAATGCCTGGTTGTATCCCCTATGATGCAGTCCTCTCCTTACGATCGCCCTACAACAGGTGACCCTCCGGCAGTCGGTGATGGTTTTTACCGATCATCATCCCGTATTCTTAATGTGGATCGTATGTATTGGTAGTCATCCTCATTCTGGTTGATGTACTCGATTATTATCTCCAACTGTTAACGGTTATTTTCCAGCCATAGGTCATTGTTCAACTCGTTCATTACGGATGTTATGAAGCGTTGCAATCATGTCAAGGATCACTTGCTATTGACAGCCATCACCTGCTTTCCACCAACTTCAAAGAGAGCCTTGGGCCTTGAACCAATCTGCGTCAGGTCGAGAACCTGTGCACCGATCCTGGGCGCACGGAAGAGGTCGACCATCATTTCATGGCAGGTTTCGGCGTTGGGGTTGTGATTGCCCGAGGTTTGACGTTCGTGGGCTCCTGGGTGCACATTGGTGCTCTGTTGTCGATCATGTTCCTTTGGTTGCCGTTGTGGTTGATGTTGTTGTGGTCCGTTGTGGTCTTGTTGATGTTGCTGTTGCTGCTGTGGTTGTAGTTGCCCTTGTTGATGCGGGTGCTGGTTGATTGTCGTTCTGGTTGTCCTTGCTCCTGTCCTTTCTGCGGCTGTTGTTGCTGTTCGTTGATCATGGTGGTCGTTGTCGACATTGATGCCGTCAGCCTGTTGTTGCGGTGGTTGTTGGATGTTGGTATGTTGATTGTGAGCTTGTTTTCTTGCTATTGATGTTGTTTGTGGTTGATAAATCAGCCCCGCTCGTTGCCGTTGTTTGTGTTGTTGTTCGGCTGCCGTTGATCTGGTTGTTGTCATAGCTGGAACCAACATCGGTCGAGTGAGGTCTGTGAAGCTGGAGAATTCCCAGCACTGTCGGGGTGTGTTACATCACCTCGCCTTCCAAGAGTGACCTGTAGGAAAGTTAAGTACGTATGGGTGTTTCTTACAAGGGCTCAGGACCCCCCAAAATGGTTGATTATATAATAAGGTTGTGAATGATCAATGTAGAATGATTTTGGGGTCCCTATTTCGAGAAACCCCCATATAAACTGCTTCGTTTCAAGATGTTTACGTGATAAATGGCATACAGGATGTCTTGACTTTAGTCGAAAGCCAGTCGTTGGTCGTCAACATTGTCTATAACAGCAGTCCACAAGTTGTCAGCGTGGCTCGGGTGATTTATCCAGCCATCATGGTGGACATGAAAAACAATATGACTTCCCTTGCACCTAAGCTTACCCCAACCTCAAAAACCTCAGTTTCGCAGGTAATCTACACAATTTAGAGGGCGCCATTGTGTTCAGCTTGGCGGGTCAGGGTCCCCTGTTGGGTGAGCCATCTGCACCGTGGGTTAAGCACCTGGGGATGGATGCAAAAATCTGTGCCGACTCAGAATGTTCAAACACCAAATAAATTGCTTGAAACCTGCTCCATTTAGTTGGAACAAGAGATTTGAAACAACTCAGAAATCTCAGTTCTCACCTGCTCCACTTGTTGTTGAAAATCTTTTGTGGCTGTTTCATGGGCCCCCCTTGCCGTTGCCGGTGTCATCTATCCAAGCATTTAGCCGGGTCCCCTCTCCGAGGAGAGATGCCGCGGGGTCGTTATGTTTGTGGCCTGATGCTGTGCTATGATTGCAGGTGCCAACGGCAGGTAGAAACGATTGTGAATGGAGATATGGTTATGAGTCAATATTAACCAACCAACAAAGGGGATAATGACCAACCAATAGCAAGGAAAGCAATTGTTAATGATAGGGGAACCAGGGGTACAGGGTTTTGATCCACAGCCATATAGCCAACCATTAGAGATGATATTGGCCAACCAGCAATGCCGGAAGTCAATGGTCAAATGACCAACTCGGGGTGATGTTAGCACTCCAGCAAATATCGCAACATCGATGAACATCAATTAGCAATTTTGATTTGACGCCTGTCGGTGATCACCAGCCAGCGCCCCTGTTGTCACTGGTTTGCAATCAAATATTTGCAGATAATATGTTGATATCAAAAGAGGAGTCAAGAGGAGCCCATGCAAACTACCGAGTCCTGTGTCTCAGATAGCCCCAAGACAAATCTCTCTCTCTCTCCCTCTCTCTCTCTCTCTTTCTCTTTCTCTATATACATCTCTATGACATTTGTTCGTTGATGTCCGTGTGTCCATGGCAGGCATCATCCGTCACATTTTTCTCGTCCCCCAGGATGGTTGGAATGGTTTGAGTAACACCGGTTATGGGGACCCCCATATCCACCGTCACAAATGCACCCAGAAGAGAAACTGGATGAGAAGAACAGCAGATCAAAATTATCACCTGAATCGGATCTACTTCAGCTAAGCATTATTTTGGTCGAATGATAATAGTGGCACACCATCCACTTTTTGGATTTATATGTAGCTGGTTGGTGGTTTTAAACTGCTGGGGGGATGCCGACGACCGCAGGTTGTCCTGGTGGTTTTAAACATTTTTAAGCTGGTGAATGGTGAACAATAGGGAATAAGCCAGCTTATATTTGTTAAAGTTAAAGACAGGTTGTTAATGGTTGTCAATAAGATATATCTGATCAAAAACGCAACTTATACGACAAGCTTATTTGCTTCAAAAGCCAACTTATACAGCAATATTACAGAATGTTATAGACCAGTCAATGTCAAGATTCGAGTTCTCTCCCATTTTTTGGCGAGGTCCAGTGGACCGTGCGGACCGTGCCAGGGACAGGACCTCCTTTCTTCGCTTGTGGCACGTGCTGTGCCGACATCGCATGGATAGACATATGGAGATCCTTGGTGGCGTCCAGTGGCCAATTCCTGGGCAGAGCAGAGGTGGGTTTGCCCCTAAGTGGTGGTACCCCTCGACCAACAATGGCCGTCATTTATAGGGAAACCACCAGTACACCATTTCCGGACAAATCCATATCTCGTCTTTTCTGCCAGATGACGAACTGGTTTGACTTGCGCGTATTTTTTTGTGGTGTTGCTTGAGATGTTGTTACTTTTTGTGGATTTTGATTGTTATCCGATCCGATCGATTAATATACACCGCTATACACCATGAGCTAACCCATATACACCATTTTTAAACAGTGTATAACCAGCACGTAAACATTATACAAGCCTTAATGAGCACTCATGGCCATTCATTCCTATATAACGATTATTGATCATTGTCAACCATGACATTCAACAACCAGTATAGTATATAACCACAATCATTAGCCAGTATCCATTGTTAGCCATCATAGGGCCATGACTACAGCCTTGATTATACAACCATTCTCAACCATGACAATCAAAGATAGCCACTATTGACTATTCTCAACAATTCGTAGCCATTCTTAATCATTATCATAATCATTAGCCATTATTGACCATGATAACCCATTATCATATACCATTCTGAATCAGAATCATGAGCCATGACCCATATACCATTGTTGATCATAATCACTAGCCATCATTAACCATTCTAGCCATAATTCACCACCATTTCTCACCCTTCTACACCGTCAGCAGTGCTTCGGCTGGCTCTCCTCCGGCCACGGCACCTCTTAGGATCTCCTCCTCGTCAGTGGCCGCCAAGGGCAACCTGGCGGCCGTGCTCTGTGCCACCAAGTCCGAGCCATGGCGAGACGCAGCTGGTGGTTGGTTGCTGGTGGTGGTGGTTGCTGGTGGCTGGTTGCCGGTGGTGGTGGTTGCTGGTGGCTGGTGGTTGCTGGTGGCTGGTGGTGGTTTTTGGATGGTTGTGGTGCTGGTGGTGAGTGGTTGTTTGCCATGGTTGCTGTTGCGTTAGCATCAAATAGCAACTGCCATACAACTAGCCAGGTATGGGAATATGATGCCGGTTTTTGAGAAACATATCCAGAAAGCGATCGCGAATATTGCGCCAAAGAGAATTGGTGAACATGACAACAACTGGTTGTTTGGTTGTTGGCGCTGCTTCAATGGGATCTCACAAGTTGTAGCTGCAATTCGACATGGGTATGAGTTGTTTTGGTTCGGACATTGAAGTTTGGTGGTGCAAGCAGGAAAGTTGAAGGGCTGGTCAAGAATAATGTCAGGCAAGTATCTGTTCTCTGTCTTATCAATTTCTGTAAACCGTTAAGCGATCAGCTGATGCCTGTGAGAACACATTTATGTAGCTCGCTGAATCAGAGACGTGTCCTTATGATATCAGGCAAACCTAAGCACATGACACTTCTGCCAATCCGGCCACGCGGCCAAACCATTCGACATCGGCGAAACCTTTAGTGTATATTCCTAGTATATATTCAGTGGACGTCAAACATCAGCAAAAACACAGCTCACGAGAGAACCAGAGAGCTGGCTTTGTTTAGTTAGCATCCCAACTTGATCGAGGTGGGCGCTGGTTTTAAGTTGGTTCATTGATATGCATATTTTTGAGGTTGAAACCACCAGCCAGTTCAACATTATCAACCATTATTATCCACTACTATCACCCTTATTTGCTAACCATGAATCAACCATAAATTCACCACCCACGAATCCTAACACTTATCATCGACCATCCCAACATCGGCATGTGCAACTCAGGACCAGGGCCCCTCCCTTGTCTCGGAGGAGCTGATCAAAGCTGTGGTCCATTTACCTGGCTGACCATAGGTTTCACGGAGCCTATGGGAATACATCCACATGGTGCTTTCTGAAAGTTGGGAACCCCAAAAATGGTTGGTTCATTCTTATAAATCATTAATATTGGATAAAGTTGGGCCCCCTATTTTGAGAAGCCACCGCATGTGTCATTCATATTCATTTCTTCGGATGAGCAGGTGCTTACCTGTTTTTGGAGGACTATTTGCCATTGATCCATACCAAAGTTGATTTAGGTCTTCCTGCAAAGTCATAAAGTTGAACAGTGAGCATTCAAGGGGCATACGCTACTACTGAAACAATAGGAGCGGTATCGACATTCGGTGTCTGAGGACTTATGATGGAAGATTTGCTGTTGGCAGATGGTTACTACGGGGTATACCGTTATAGTCAATGTCCTCATAAATGACTGTGTCATATCACTAGTATCATCATTGAAACTTGGAATATTTGGTACCAACACAGCCAACAACTCCTGAATTCAGCAGCTGGTCGTTGCTTTCCATGGATCCCTGCCTGGTCAGTCCCTCAGTGGGTGGACACGTCATGGCCAACCTGGTCATGGCTTGTTGACCTGGGGATTGCTTGTTGGTGGCCAGAAGCTGCTGGTGACGATTCATTGGAAGGCACATTGCTGCAAGGCATGCAGCCAATTCGGGTCCAGTTCTTGGGGATGTGGAAATGGTTCAAATCATGAAATATCTCAACAGTTGTGCCCTGTTTGGTTCCAGTTTCATGGCGGCATAAACATCTCCAGTTTGGGTCTGGAAATCTGGCATTGTGCATTATCAGTGAACCCCCAAACTCTGATCCCTTGGGTTGATTTGTTGATCAGTTTTCTTGAATCACCATCTTTGAAGGTTTCTTCCCTGGCATCAATCAGGTTTGTTGATCATTTTTCTTGCCTTGTTGTTGATCAACCTCCAACTTTGATCCTTTGGGTGCGGTTGATTGGTTGATCCCTTGGGTTGTTTGATCTGATCCCTTGGGTTGATTGGTTGATCCCTTTTCCTTGCTGCGGTTTCTTCCCTGGCCGCGGCTTTCACCATGAACTCCCGAGATGCCATTCGGCCCAGCCAGGAGGAGGTGAAGACCTTCGCCAGCGCCAACCACCTGGAAGTCGCGATGAAAACTTCGGCGCACAACGGCCAAGGACGTCCAGAGGGACCTGGCACCTGGCAGTGACCCCACCACAACAGCTTGGGAAGCGCGCGCGTGTTGTGGCTTAGCCAAGGAGAGTGAAGCCACGTGACTCAACCCGTATTGACCATTTATCATCAGCCCACTAGCCACAAGTTGAAGATGCTAAGCTATCAGCGAATCGTTTAAATCTTATTGTTATTCTATTAGCATCATATCTTCGACCACTATCAACTGTTGTCAATCTTGACCTCGGCCATAGCAGCACGGATTGTGCTTTTCAACCATGAATGATTATCAGAGTTGACAAATATCAACAATCATTGGCAATGACGAAGTATCAACCAACATGATTATTCACCATCATAACAATTGATCATTTTTCATATCAACGATCATTACGAACCATCATCGTTGATCATCACGATGATTGACAACTGATTGCAGAACAGATAACCATCATTCTGAAGCATCGTGAAGGTTGAGAATCAGTGCTGAGTCAACCCATGATCAGCCACCATTATGAACCACTATTGTCGACCATTATAATCAGGTTGATGATTTCAAACAATTTCCAGTTTCCCACATATTTGGGATGGTTGGTTGATTGAAAAACATGTTTTTGGATGGGGCAACTAGCCACCGATTATGTAATCATTCTCAACCACTATCAAATATGAGATATTAACAACGTTTAACCTTATTTACAAACCATGAATCCACGATTTGATTCGCCACCAACGAGTACAGCTCAATGGTTAAACCCCGCGCAACCATGGGTCAGCGTACATCATACGAACATGCGCTGCTGTTCGGCTCTGCTGATCAACTCATCAAGCAGCGGTGCAACCGATGCTGAAAGGAGGGGGCTTCGTCATGGATGAATTGATGACTCAATGATGATTTATTGATGATTAAATGATGCTTCATTGAAGGTTAGTTGCTTAATGATTAATCGATGGGTCATTGATGCTTAGAGAAAATGCTTCACTCGTGGTGTTTCGCGATGCTCAGAGGTGGATGACATCATGACTGTCAATGACGGTCAAATGAAGGCCGCACTGTTGAAGATCCCAGAAGGGACCATCCCAACCATTAGAGCCAAGCATTGTTGATCGTTGACAATGGTCAACCAGCATTAACAGCATTTAAGAGCCAGCACCATCATCTAGCAACATTCGACAGCCAGCATTATAACAAAAGCAACACCTTTGTCGTCATTTTGCGCGGCTGCTGCCATGGCAAGCATGGGAATGAAGGGTGTTCGGAACAGCTACCTGAACTTGGGCAGCGTGAGCAACGAACTGTTGCTCGGTGGACCGCAGGAAATGTTCGCAGCGTATGTTGCGTTTGTGTTGGTTGGTTATATAATCAACTGGTTAAATGGTTTTTAAATCATCAATGATAGTTAACCACATGAATCACCATCAACCATCATTAAGCATCATTGACCAGCTTGTTAATGGTGGTTCATGGTTTGTTTGATAATTTGGTTCATTGTCGTTACTATCCAACTGAGAACCGCTGCTTTCATCATCAGCTGGTTACTGATGGTAAATAGTGGTCGCCAACGACTGATGGTGATTGGAAAAACTGGCGGTCAATGATGGTCATGCCATACTTGAGAATGGTTAAGCCGCTAAGTATCACGGGAGAAATGGTTTGAACATGCTGCTTTACTATGGTCGATCATGGTTGAGAATCGTGTGGTTGTGAATGATGTTTAGTCAGTCATGGTTGATCATATTGGTTGCTAGTGGTCAATACAATGGGTATTGATGGTGAATGCAATGGTCAATGTCATGGTAGGAGTCACGGTTGGTTGCTAACAGGCACACAGTTGTAATATTTGGTGCTTTGTGATAGAAATGTGATAATAATTAATTAACCACTAACCATTGCAGACCATTATTAACTATTGCTGTATTCACCATTATTAACCACTATTAACCATGATTCACCATTATTCACCACTATTCACCATCATTAACCATTATTCACCATTTTTCACCATTATCAACCATTATTAAGCATTATTCACCATAATTACCCACTAGTTTTTGATGGTAATGTGGTATACACGATGGGTCTATCATGTTGCAAAGGGCAGTTGACCATCCAAAAAGTGGTGATCCCAAGAGTTCGACGAGTTTAGTCCTGGGGTACCAGGGGTGGCCCTGGACCCACAACCAGACATGGTGGTTTCTCAAGTCATAGGGGTAACCCCAAAATAGATGGTTTACTATTGTAAATGATGACTGAAGGATGATTTAGGGGTACCCCCAAATCATCCATTATTCTTTATTTATAACAATAAACCAGCCATGTTTGGGGCTCCCTATTTTGAGAAACCACCATATGTTTTCTCTTTAATTGGGAACCCCAAAGTTATGGATGGTTTGATAGTGGTTAATGATAGTTGATACTGGTGAACAAGTGGATAATGGTTCATGATGGTTTGTAATGTTTGATAGTGATTGATCATATTGAATGATGGTTGATGATGGTTGCGAATAATGGTTGATAGCGATCGCTAATGATGGTTGATGATGGTGATAAATGATGGCTGAAAAATTGCTCAAAATGGTTGACAGTACTTATTGCTGGTTCACAATTGATGTTTGACCGTGATTAGGAATGGCTAGTGACGGTTGTTATATAGTGGTCAGTTGCGGTTCATACTAGGGATAGTGACGAAAAAAACAGAAACAACAAAAAGAAGTGCCATGGAAATCATGGTTGGGTAATCTTTGATGACTGTGCCGACATGACCCCAGGAAGAAAGGCCCTTGACTTGGGTTTTCAAACGCCATAAATTCGTGGTGCCACATGTGTCCCAAGGTGTGGCATGAAATTGGTCAATTCTTAACCTGGGACGATACTAATTGGATCTGGATCTGGCAGTGGGTCAGTTCACCCTTAGTCCCCCTGGTTCCCCCATCATTAGCCATTGTTTTCCCTATGAAATTGTTGGGTATTATTATCATGTATTATCCCTCATGAAATCGGTCGGTTAATATTGACCCAACTCGCCATCTATTATCCATGACCCGGAGATTCCTTACCGCTGAAAGAGGTGAGGTTGGCAGGTTGGCCTGTGAGCGAAAAGCACTGAGAGAGCCATGGACGAAGTCTTGTGGCGTAACCATTTTTGTCCTGCGACATTGCAGTATGGTATGCAACCACAAAGTAACCAAGAGTATTGACATGTATTAACCATAAATGCATGGAATCTGGCATAGAATCCCTCGTTGCTTAGTTAACAAAAGCCCACCAGCCAAGCACCACAATTCACCATCTCATCAGCAATGGTTCCTTGTTCGCTTCGTGATCACCAAGAGTTATTCACCCCACGGCTAGCAACCCGTTTTCCAGCGCACACAATGAACTCCACCATTCACCAGCACTAACCGAACCAACAACCACCAGTAGTCACCAGATGCCAGAGACCTAGCCATTTACCAAACCATTCACCAACCATTCAGCCACCATTTACCAACCATTAACCAACAATTTCGCCACCATTTACCAAGCATTCACCAACCACTACCCAACAATTTCGCCACCATTTCTCAACCTATGAACCCATCATTCACCAACCCATTGACCTCGCCATTGGCGCAGGCTGCCATCAGAGGCGATCTCTCGAGCGACTTCCCGAAGCGAAGCCGGTTCACAGGCGGTGCCGGTTCTCGGGGCGAGGCGAAACTGATGGGGCCAACTGGTCATGGTGAATAGTGGCTATATGGCCAGCTGGGTCAAGATTAATCAACCATAAAAGTAGCTGGTTATAGTGGTTAAGAATAGGGGATGATAAGCAACAATACTGAGGGATATACCAACTATATGGCTATGGGTCAACCAGTTAAGCAACCAACCAATGGTGAATGGTTAAGAATAGGAGATACCGACCAACAGCAGGGGGTATACCAGCTATATATGGGGAGCTGGGTCAAGATTAATTAGCCAACTAATGGGGGATGATCACCAACAATATAGGGACAACAATGGTTAAGGATAGGGGAATAATGGTGCATAGGGTTTCTCAAGATAGGGGACCTCAGAAACAGGTGGTTTATTGCTATAAATGGTTAACAATGGATGATTTGGGGGTATACCATGACCATGAGCATCGGGAGGGAGGGGGGTGGGCAGGGCTGCATCATGGTTGATGTTATGGTCATTTGTTATGGCAACCAATGGTTATACAATCATTGGTTGTATCAAACGGGTTGTAGAGTTATCGATCGCAGTGAATTAGATACGTTCGTAGTGATATCTCCAACATGATGAATAAACATCTCATGGTTGAAGATGGTTAACACTGTTCATCATGGTCATTTGAAGGTTAGCGATGGTCAATAACCTTCAATCATCGGGACCCATCGTGGGCACCGACCAGGTGTGTCATCCAAGCAGGTTGATGGTTTTGATGCGTTGGGTCGTGCTGTGCTTTGACCTGTCAGGGAATTGGGTGATTCATGGTACGACCCAAGTGGTGATTCATGAATTACCCAATCACTCAATGACCCAAGGGAATTTGATCATGGTGCGCCCAAATGCTTCGGTTTCTCAAATGATCAATTTCAATCAGGAAATGGCACCTGCTCCGAACTGCGTTTGCGACAGGACGCACATTCAAGAGCGCCTTTTCTACCAGACCAGCCAGACCTTAACCCAACCAGCGGGAGATGCGAGGGCCACCCGCAAGAGAACCGGAGGACCAAGGGCATGGGCGGGCCGTGATTCTGTGTGACTCGGGACCCTTATCACGTTCATGCATGTTCGTCAGAGAATATCATAACTTGTGGGCTTGAAGCTCGAGAATCCTCACGAACAAGGAGATGTACCCTGGAATAGGTGTATAAACGTCAGATTTCGCAAATCAAGCAATCAGATGGTACCGAAAGCATCAGACACGTACTCAACAAGAATATGCGTTTTGGAAAAAAAAGATCCGAACTCTTGAAAATTAACAGGGGATTTCTTGTTTAATGACTAACATTGTAATCTCTCGAAAGGTTTTTTGCCATAGGGGTTCTAGGGGTTACCCTCTGGTGACATAGCGGACTGGAAAGCTGGCAAATTTCAGATAGATCTGTCTATCATGGTACAAGGTGGAAGGATGTTGCCAGAGGACAATCCACCAGTTGATCGACTCGTTTTATTGCCAATTCATAAAATGTGGCGCCCCTGCGCCAACCCAAGATGATCACTGTCAGTAAGCACAGCCAAAGATTCGACACCAAGCAAGTGGCCGAACTGGTTTGTTGCTCAGATCTATGAGAAGGGACCCCCGTCCAGGGAATGCAACAGATGCATGTCATGCACACATCATGCCTACATGGCGGCTGGCTTGCTGGCATACGAAAAAGAATTGTTTGTTTCTTTGTATTCTGCATGCATGTTCGATATGCCGTACAGCATCATATACAATTGTGCATGTCAATTCATGTATGTATATAGATACACACGCGTACGCACGTTTGTATATACACACATCATACAAACTAACCGTCCATGCTCATATAGCACCACTGCATATAGACTCATGCATAGCATCTCCCAGCCCGCAGGATATGCTGGGCTGCCAGTGGACTTCTGGGCACTCTGCTGCTGCTGATGATCGCCTATCTCAGTGAACCGTCTCAGCAAGTCGTCGCAGCGCCGCCGTGCTGTTGCTGAACGGTTGGTTGAGGGTGTGCCAATCATAGAGTTAATGATGGTTAATGATGGTTTATGCTGGTGAATGGTGGTTAATGGGTTTGTGTTGGTTAATGAGTGTTAAGGATGGTTGAATGATGGTTGATGATGGTGCATGAGTGCATGATGCTTACTGATGGTTAGTGATGGTCAACGGCTGGTTAAGAATCCTAAATGGTTGGCTATCTTTGGCTAACAATGGTCCATGGTCGTTTTGAAAGGGTTGGTGGTTGGTTAGCAATGGTGAATGGTTGGTTGACATTGGCTACTTGTGGTTCATGATGGGCTATTGCAGATCCGAACAAGTGATGATTGCCAGTGGAGTACGATCATTCAGATATGAAGCAACGAGTTCAAATAGGCAGAGTTCCCCTGGGTTCAACAAACCGTTTTATGCCGAGAACCACCCTGACGGTTTGTTTGACCTGGCGTTCCCCCTCGTTTCTTGTGACCATGATCCCTGATGGGAAGACTAGACATGGAACCAACCATCAGCAACACATGGTTCACACTTCAGACTGCCAAAATCCGTGAACTCTGGTGGTTGCCATCTCATGCGGGGGATTGCGCACCCAGCTTCTGTGGATCAGCACGTGGGTTCCGGTTGCGATGGATGACCGTGGGTCATGCGTGGGTCATGGCTCCCCTCCCCAACTGGGACTATGGTCATCTGGGTTGGCAACAGGTTCAGGAGGTCGTGATCAGAGCCACATCTCACAGGTGTGATAAGAGAAGATTGGATGTAAGATTTCTACGTTCGATCGGATAAGACAAGAGAGGGTTAGATCCATAAGATGGGATAAATTAGATAAGAGTAGATTGGATTAGATAAGAGAAGAGACTAGGCAAGACTCGATTTGATTGGATAATTTAGACAAAATTAGATAAGACAAGATACTGTAATGAAGAATAGATAGATAGTAAGCAGATAAGATAGATATAGATATGTAGACACATTAGCTCTGATATGCCTGTGTCAAAGGTTGTTCTTTCTAGCTTTCAATAGATTGAAGGCCAGGTTCTCTTTGTAGATGATGGTTAGCAGTTCATCCTCCAAGGAGCACTTCCGCTGGATAGATACCCTGTACTGGTCGGCAAAAGCAACTTCTCATGATGTCATGTCCATGATTTTCCCCGCTTAGGGTACGCTCAGGTTCAACCGGGAGCAGATGTGGTTGGAACCTGCTACATGTGGTTGGAGACCGGTCAAAACCCTGTACCCCTGGTTCCCCCCCGGTGAAATTGTTGGTGGAAATCCGCCATTGGTTGGTTGGTTAATATTGACCCATAGCCACATGATGTATCAAAGTTTAAACCTTGCAGATATGTTTGGTGCGGAACGTTCCGCCCCGCAGTCGATCTGATGGAGCTTCCAAATGCCCGCTTTGCCACGATTTATCATCCTTTCATCCAGCTCAGTGACCAACAGATTAGCACTCTCCAAGTGAATCCCGCAGTTGAAGTTGATCAAGATCCATCCTAATCTGGTTGGTGGTTTTAAGCTAATAGTGGCTAATAATAGGAAATAATTAGCGACAACAATGGTGGAATGCCTAGTGGTTGTTGGTTTATTTGACATTTGTTACTTTCCCAAGTAACTATTAACGCATGGTTGGTTGACTTGTGCATATTTTTCATAGGGGTGTTTCAAACATCAACCAGTAATCATGACACTGAAAAATCATGCATCAATCGCAGCAGGGCCATCAAGTAAATTATTTGCATTTGACCAGCGTTGAACACCACTAGCACTTGATTCACGTTTTACTAACCATCAGGAACCATTATCAATCAACAATCATCATCAACCACTCATAATTTATCACTGTGAGCAAAATAACTATTGACCATTTTGAGCCTTTATCAGGCATCATTTATCATCATTGTTTAATTAATCAATCATTCCTAATCATCATCATGAGTACCCATTATCAACCATTATTATATAACCCATTGGTTTGTGATAGTAATGTGGTAGAAATCACCATTCTCAACCCATCATCAACCATCATTAACCATTATTAAGTAGTATAAACCATCATTAACCCATCATTAACCACCATGAACCATGCATTTCCAGGCACATTTCTGCCGCCACAGCTGGTTCCGGGGGAACCACCCGCGCCTGGCGGCCTCAGGCGGCTGGTGGCCGGCGACGGACGACGAGGCGCTGCGTGTGGCGGAGCTCAAGAGCTCCATCGAGGACTGGGAGCAGATTCCAGGCGCGGCGCGCAGAGATGTCGTGACCCACGGCGTCATGTGGAAACCAACCTTTGGTTCACTAGTTGGGTGTTTCTCAAAATAGGGGTACCCCCAAATCATCCTGTAGTAGTTGTTTATAGTAATAAACTGGCCATTTTTTGGGCTCCCCATTTTGAGAACCCCCCAGTTAATCAATAACCAATGGTTGGTTAATGAATAGGTAATCTACTAGTTCATAATCTTGGTCATTGGTTGAACCAACCAATGGTTAACTAGTCAAGCATTAAGGAAAGCAGCAAGGGTGACTGGATACTGATGATGTGGTTGGTGAATAGTAGATACTGGCCGGCGAATAGTGGTTGATAATGGTTGGTTGATATAATAGGGGATAATAATGACTAGCTATAGGGGATGTCAAGGCTTTAACCAACCAACCAATGGTGAAGCCTAGCTGGTTAGTGGTTGATATAATAGATAAGCAAAAATACCGGGGGATATACCAGCTATATGTGGCGATGGGTCAAGCAGTGAACCAACCAACTAATGCGGGATAATCACCAACAAAACTATGGGGAAAACCGTGGTTAATGATATAAGCATAACTACTGATGCATTTCTCATTCTAGAGTGTCTATGGTGAATAGAATTCATGGGAACAGAATTGGGAAATTGATAAGTAGGTGTGTGTATATGTATATATTTCAATATGTATATATCAATGTTTACATACAAGTGTGTAAATACACGTGTATATTGTACATTTGTGTTTCAACATGTGTATCATCTCCGAGATATGTAGACAGATGCAAATTAACGAATATGTGTATGGCTAAACATATGCATTGGTATATGATGAATATGCATGATATTGTGTCAGTGTAAGGCAATACCATATGATCTTTTAGTGTAACGTACATATAATATGTGTAAAATGCATGTTCGATTTCCCGGTAAGTACTGACTATGATACATGCATACAGGGGTTTTTGATGTTTCACCTGTAATGTACACATACGACCAAGAATCAAGCCGATATATCATTGAGATTGCAAGAGATAGCAACAACTGGGAACCAGCAACCGCGGGTTCTTTTGACTTCAAACGTTGTTGGGAAGGGGCTGCTATTGATACTTCAGGCCAAAGTAAGCAGCTGGTATCTTGCAGGTTACCCGCAGGTCAAGTTTGAGATTAGCAGCCTGTTTTGATGGACTGGGCCATGATATTTGGTGGCATTGGAATCAACCAGCCATACTGGGGCGCAGTTGTATCCGAATAACAGGGCTGTTCAGAAATGACAGGGGGGCCATGTATCTCAAGCCATTAGGCTGAAGCTCATTGAGAACCATCCTCTCACCATCTCCATCTCCATGGCGCAAGCGATCGTGGTCGGCGGTGGCTTGGCTGGCGTGTCGGCCGCCAACACCGTGCTGGAGTGCGGCGGCAAAGTGGTCTTGGTCGACAAGTCGGCCTTTTGCGGTGGAAACTCCACCAAGGCCACTAGCGGCATCAACGGTGCGGAGACACAGACCCAGAAGAGCAAGAAGGTGGAGGACTCGGTCCAGCTTTTCACGTCTGACACCTTGAAGGGTGGTGCCAAGAAGCCCGAGTTGGTGAAGGTGCTTTGTGGAAACAGCGGCCCTGATGTGGACTGGCTGGTGGACAAGTTTGACCTTGACATGTCCCTGTTGGCCCGCTTGGGTGGTCATTCCGCTCCCCGCACGCATCGCGGTAAGGAGCGTTTCCCCGGAATGACCATCACCTACGCCCTGATCCAAATGGTGGAGAAGATTTCGGAGCGAAGCGACTTGGCGCGAATCATCAACAAGGCCAAGGTGAAGAAGCTGTTGACGAAGGACGGAGGTGTTTGCGGAGTGCTCTACGAGAAGAAGGGCAAGGACTTCACCGAGGAGGGCCCAGTGATTCTGGCCACCGGTGGCTTTGGCGCCGACTTCACCGATGATTCCCTGCTGGCCAAGTACCGCCCAGACCTGTTGCATTTGCCCACCACCAATGGGGACCACACCACTGGTGATGGCATCAAGATGGGTGAGGCCATTGGTGCCCGTAGCATCGACTTGGAATGGGTGCAGGTCCATCCAACTGGATTGGTGGAGCCAGACGATCCGGAGGCCAAGATCAAGTTCCTGGCCGCCGAAGCCTTGCGCGGCGTGGGCGGCTTGGTGATCAACGGCGATGGCGAGCGCTTCTGCAACGAGCTGGGTCGACGCGACTACGTGACCGGTGAGATGTGGAAGTCCAAGCCTCCTTACAGATTGATCTTGAACAAGGCCGCCTCCGACGAAATCATTTGGCACTGCAAGCACTACACGGGCCGCGGCGTCATGAAGTTCTACCCCAGCGGTGAGGAGCTGTGCAAGGATGCGAACATCCCTCTGAGCACTTTGGAGGCTGCACATCAGAAGCATTTCGAGGCTGCCAAGAAGCAGGAGAAGGATCCTGAGGGAGGTCCCTTCGAGGCTTATCCGTCCGGCAAGACTTGGGATGAGGCCAGCGGCAAGACGGGGGTTGGAAAGAAGTTTTTCCACAACCTCATCGATGGATCCAAGGTGAAGACCGAGCCGTTTTATTCAGCGATCATTACTCCGGTGATCCACTACTGCATGGGTGGCTTGGAGATTGATGAGAACTCCGCAGTGGTGGCCCAATCTGGCAAAGCCATTCCAGGGCTCTATGCTGCAGGTGAAGTGGCCGGTGGTGTGCATGGCAACAATCGTCTTGGTGGCAATTCGCTGTTGGACTGTGTGGTCTTCGGCCGTGTGGCCGGGAGGCACTGTGCCAAGTACATGTTGGGTGACAAGTTCAAGAACATGGATCTCAAAGAGCTCTCCGGTGGTGGACTGGCAGCAGACAAGGCTCCAGCTGCCAAGCTTTAAGAGGTTGTGGGGTTGACATAAGTTCATGTCCCCTGGCATCTTTCAGACCCAAGTTTTCGCGCTGACTCCTGCTGACACGGCAAAAAAGAAGAAGGTGGACCACTGCCATGACTTCTGATGCTGGGGTGGTTCCCATTGTTGGTGTGCATCTATAAACAGGGGACTTAATCTTAACCACTCCTAACCACGCTACGTACCATCATGGATATGCTATTTCTCAGAATACGGGACTGCTGAAATGGGTAGTCTATTACTATCAATGCTTAATATTGAATGATTTCGGGGTATCCCTATTTTGAGAACACCCCGACATATACCTGTATTATCAGAACGGCGACACAAGGGGTCGGCGATGCCGTTTTGGTCGCTAAGTGGGATCACTCTCGGTCTGCGACAGGCATTGATGATGTGATTGCACACGCTCAGACGTTGGAATTGAAGCAGCCATTACGTCTCCCGGCGCGGTCCATCGAGCCAACGTGTGAGCCATCAAGAAGATACTGAGGATGTGACCAGCAGCAAGGAAGCAACAAAATACGGGTTTGACTTGAGACAACGAACAAACTACAGCATACCTCTGAGTTACAGGAGATTGCAATCCAACTTACAACTAGTTGATGTCTGGATTCTGAAATATTCTGAGTATTGGTGCAACTAAGTTATGCAAGGTGGGATCTTAATATAGGCCATGCAGATGCTAGCTACTTTACCCAGAGTTGCTTCACGTCTATCCAGCTTAATGTGAACCCCGGATTAATCCCCCCCGTTAATTGATCAGGGGTATGCTCCAAAAAGCTTTGGTTTCCCATAAAAAAGGTGGCGCCTTCCCCTCCCAAATAATAAACCCATGGTTGATCAATTAGGGGGGCACCAGTTCAACAGCAAACCATTGACTTTGGGGGGATACACTCTGGTAAACTACCATAGCAATGGACAATCCACCATTGATTGCTAGTGAAACCCAGGGTTTCATTTGAAAATATGGTGAAAAAATCCAGCCAGGTTAGGGACTACGGGAGGGTACCCCACCAATACTGGTTGGTATGTCCCCTACTATTGTTGCTTATTGTCCCCTAGTATCAACCATTAACCAGCTACTGTTGACCATTGTTTGGCTGGTTAAAGCCTTGACCCATAGCTCAACCAGGGCTTCAGCTTCATCCAGGCTTACCCCAACCGGCGACGACCCGAAGAGGTTCCTTGGACGACCTCTTCTACGATTCGCAGCCCGAAGAGAAGCCCTGGATCCGGACCGAGTGTGTCTTGGCGCTGCGACGCACCGCCGGCCTGCTGGGCCCAGCTGAATCAGCGGGGACGGGCAAATGGCATGCATAGCTGTTTGTCAGGGGTTGGTGGTGTTAATCAGTTTTTGTGCAATGAACCAATGTTCCCAAATCTAATATGATATATATATATATATATATAATGTTATGTATTTTGATATTCACATATACACGTGTACTTGCGAACCGTTTATCATTTCTTTTTCCAACGACTTTGGGATGGCTGGTTGATCGACGAGCCTATTTTGCAGAGGATTGACACCACCAACCACGAATTATCGTTCGGTCATGAATAGGTTTTGGCATGGTGCATCAACGATGTGTGGCAAGGACTATGAAGAACTAGAGTTTCCATCATGTCAATCAATGTGAACCACATCGCAATGATGGCGAAAAGCCATGTATTCCATTCTGACATAGGAAGGCCAATAGAAGGGACTTTATTTTTGGAATCTCAATTCTTGTTGCAGACTGCTCTTCTTTGGATGTTAACAACAGATTAGTGCGGGTTGATGCTTATTTTTTCACGAGGGTTTTACCCAGTTTTAGTCTATCTCCAGCACTGGTTTTTGTCATGTAGTTCCACGTGTGTATCTATATGGTGCTTAGATATTTTCTATCTGCGGGTTCTTTCTAGTTGCCCTGACTGGTTTGGCGGAGCCTCCTGGATTCTCCCAGCAGCTTCAGGTGTGATCGATGTGGTGCAGGGAGCTGCGTATCTTGGACAGGCAGTGGTCTTCCTTTACAAGGCCGCATCCCCGCTGCACGAGGGAAGTTTTTATCATTGTCATCCGATAATCTCAACATCATTCATCTTTGAGAAGTCGTCCACAATTGGCTGCCTGTGTTGAACGACTGGAGAAAGGGAGCAAGACAGCCAATCCGGTTGGTGGTTTCAAACATTTTTTTATTGTCCCTAGTATTAGATACCAATCAAGTGGTTGGTTGGTTGACTCCCGCATATTTTTCATGCTGGGTGGTGACACCACCAGCCAGCAATGGATGGTGAAGCGCTGGACGCCACGTCATCCATGACTCGCCATGCCGCGCAGGCCATCGACTATCCGGGGCTCAGGTGCCCCAACGACAGTGAAGCAGGCGGGGCTGAGGAGTGGACCCTGAGCCGTTCATCCACCGTTCTGATTCATTGAGTCATGGAGCATGATTTTTGATGGTTTTCCCAACAAAACAATGGATTTTCCATTGCCATGTTAGTTTACCAGAGGGTATTCATTGAGTAGTCATGGAGCATGGCTAACCATTGAGCATGGCTTGACACATGGTTAACCCAATATTAACCGACCTCGATGAGAGTATTGGTTGAGCATGGTTAACCAATGTTAAGCGGCATCAATGTACCATTCTCCTTTGCATCATTTTCGTATTCGCAGAGGTGGAGCAGAACAGTGCTCGGCATATTTTCAAACGCCCTGAAAAACCATAGCGGCAAGGCATGTAACAGAATACCGATGTCATTTACTACCAACACTGATCATAACATAGTAATGATAGCCATGACAATGGATAGACAAAAAGATACCAAGCAATGAGAGGAAATGGTAATGATGATCATGCTGATAGTGGTAATAATGATAACATTAGGAACAGTGGGAATACCGCTGACAGCGACAACCATGATCGTGATGCCATTGTGGTTGTCAATCATCAATGGTAGCAAGCAATTTCTGAGACTGCCCATAGCCAGTCTGTAACACCCCAACAAAAAGACATGGATTCCTCCTGAAACAACCGTGGCTTTTCATTTTATCACCATACCTCCCAATGAATTCACTTTCTCAGATTTGGTGCCAATCAGAGATGATCGATCGGACCATGATTAATCATTGGGATTATATATCACTATTGCTGCTGAGATCATACTTTTTCGACCAACAGAGACCTACCACAAAAGCTCGTTTTTGTCACTATGAGCGTGTTTTTATCACTATAATGTTAGATTCATGCTGATTACTTACCCCCTATGATTGATTGTGAACCACCATCTATTTATGTTCGAACTGGAGGTGGCTTATTAAGATTATCATCTACCATCAAATAATCATGATCAACCACGATTCTTGGTTACAATCCCCTACTATTAGCAATTCTTATTCATCATCAGCCATCATTAATAATCATTTGCAATCATTAAGCATCATCAACCGTCATAAATCATATGGATCTACCATCAGCAATCAACCAACTTGTCTCCAAACCAAGCCACCGATCCGGTACGGAGGTTGTGCTGCCAGTGTGGCGGGCTTCATTACATCCATCACCTGGTGCCTTGGTCGAAGCCTTGGTTGGTGAAGGCCCAGGGTTGAGATCAATGGAGCCATCATGGAACCCTTGGTTGGTGAATTGACTTAGCTGATAAATGATAGTGAAACTAGCTAGGTAATGATACTCAGACAAGGTGAATGATGGTTCATAGTGGTTGACAAAATGAAGTAGCTGTTCAATTTGCTGGTGCATGGTATGTTTAAGTTATGTGGACCTACTGTAGCTGCTTGTCAGCCTTGAACTGTGATGAAATCACAGTGGCGATGGCAATATCATGATCCGATCATCAGCTGGATGGCCCTGGTTGGCAGCAGAGTGGCAGGGGGGCGGGTGCGCCCCCCAACCATGGGAAATCCTCCGGAACTGGGCACTGTGGGGGCATTGATGAAACATGTTCCAGAGGATTTCCCATGGTTGGTGGTCCTACCTTGATGACCGCAGTTGGACATTCTGAAAAATGTGAGGCACTCCCACAAAAAGACCTGGATTTTTCGGACTGAAACCGATCATTTTGGATGGTATACGTACTGTACGTGTATCCTGGCCTATTGATATATTGCCAGTAGCAAGTGTTGTTGGTCCTACCCATGAACCTGAGTATGGATGCTGATTATGTAGCTGTTGAGTATTGTTGATCATACCCTACCTCTGGCACTGAACCATGAACAGACATCGGTCACGATCATCTATGATGGACCATGATCATGAAAAAACAATGTCCGTCAGTCATCAGCAAGCCTCACTACTCATCATTGACCAGCATTGCCTATCTTTAACCATCATTGACTAGTCAACAACTCCCACAGATAACCGTTAAGTTTCCCTGCCATTGTGGGAGTTAGATCCCCGTCAATCACCATCAGCCACAATCATTAACCACTATCACCAACCATCATTGACCATTATTAATCATCATGAAGCATGTGGCTACCATAGTTCACCATGCAAATGATCCACCCATCCACCCCTCCAAGGATCGCCTCCTACTTGTCCTTTGCCGCCTCAGCCTGCGGCATGGCAGTCAAACCCGACGCCCTTTGCGCCGGGGTGCCGAGTGTTGTGCGGGATCGCCAGGCCCAGTGGTTCCCCACCAGGGGCAGGTTGTAGATCAACGGATCACAAGTTGTGACTAGCCCATGTTATATGGAGGTTTCTCAGTACCTCCAGAAATGGATGGTTTATGATGGAAGTATTCGTAACATTGATTTAAGTAACACAGATAGCTATCACCAGCAAGATAACGAGATTTGTATGGCAACCTGACAACCTCACACAGTGATCTGACATGCACACGTACCATCCACAGCACATCTCTGGCGCTCGGACTACATCCGCTGTGCCAAGGTCGGTGATTGGACCGCCTTGATGGCGAACTTTGGGGAGATGGCCACCGTGGGAGCTGCAGTGAAGGAAGACTGCGACTTCGGCAAGGCCAGCAGTTGGCAGACGCGAAGCCGTTGTGTGGCGGGTTGTTGTGTTATTGAGCTGTTGTGGTTGGTTGGTGTTTGGGTCGGTTCCATTTGGTCTTGTTGGGGGATTTGTTCGTTGGTTGGTTGGTTGGTTTGAAATTATCGTGTGATTGGATACTGCATTTGATGGCTTGGTTCCCACAGAACCGGCGCTGCTGGCAGTTCTAAGCACCATAAACAGCAACAAACAGGATGAAAGAAGAACACCGTTTCACGGTCATGCACTAGCGATGGAGCAAAATGACAGGGGTATAATGGCCAACAAGTATCAACAGATTACGAGTACATAAGCTTGCTATTTCTTGCTATAGTACACTATCAATGGTGCATAGTAATCTCGTCTATAGTTGGCTTTGAGTGAGGATTTCCTACGGGAATTTCGTTTCACGGTTTCTATGATGAAGGATCAAATGGTTGATGTTGAATGTGCAAATCGATTGCTGCTTCTCACCAGGGTTTCCTTTGATGCTTTTGAGCACAGCGTTCAACTCGTGGATGTTTCCCCATCAACCGATCCGATTGGCCTCCCGGAAGAGGTCGATCATGCGATGAATCTATCGCAATGTGTCCCCCAGAAAGCCATTTGAGACTTGGCAATAGATATGGCTATGGGTCATTAGTAACCAACCAACTAATGGAGGATTTACCAACAACAATGAGGAAAAACAAAGGTTAATGATGGGGGAACCAGGGGTACAGGGTTTTGACCGACAGCCATATGGTGGTTTCTTAAAAATGTAGAGGACCCAAAATTGGATGGTTTACTATAGTACTATAAATGGTTAATATTGGATGATTTGAGGGTCCCCTATTTTGAGAAACATGAGAAACCATCATATGGGGTGGCCTTGGGGGGATATGAAGAGGTAGGGGTAATGGGATGGACAGGATTGGGGTACTAGCTCCCCAACCATTCTCGGGCACAAAAACTTGCTGGAGCAACAGACTTTCACTGTGAAGTTTGGTTTCCCAAGGTGGTTGGTAGCAGCACGGAACAGCAGCCAGTGGTTCCCAAATGGCTCACTGGTTATTTTCCTGTGCCATCGCGAGCCAATCGGCGGCCAGGATTGGTTGGACCTTCTCAACATCACTGACGATACCCCTCCACACTCGCAACTGGAGCAAGGAGGGATGTTCGTTGGTGAGTGATGACTATGACACTGATGATGATGATGATGATGATGATGATGATGATGATGATGATGATAATGATGATGAAGAAGAAGAAGATGATGCTGACTACGACGACCACGATGAGGATACCAATCATGGCAACACATTCTGCCCGTCCCAGCGCCAGCGCGTCAAGGTACTGGCTGAACTTCGTCCCGAAGTTGGAATCTTCGCATGCAAAAACTCTGCACCTTGACATGTGACCAGCAGTGAGTCGTGGTGCCGATGGGTCAGCGGTGCAGTGAGTTGTGGAGGTTCGAACACCTGGGGATTGGTGGAAGGCGTTCAATCAGCTGGCTTGGCCTGGACGTTGGCAGTGGTATGTTTTTTTATTGGCGATAAACCCAGGTCATTAATCATCATCAAGCACAACAATAGGCAATGGTTAGGCATAATCAATCATGGTAATTTCTCAGTCACCACGATAAACGAAGTATATACAAGGGATCAATAGTCAGAACTTTACTGGATGAGCCTACCCCAAATCCTTGAAAGCATTGAACCCTAATACCCTAGGGACAAAATGGCGCGTCACTGAAAAACCTTTTGCTCATCTCGCAACAGACCGAATCCATCCACTTCTTTTTTCGTATCCTATACCCTGTGTGATGCTACCCATTTTAACCGCCAAGTCTTGTTCAGCCTTGTTGACCGTGAATTCTCAACGACAGCTAGCCCGAACTTTTCTTAGCGACCCCTAAAACGAGCGGCGAGAAGGACTGGTTGGTGCTTTCAAACATTTTTCGTTTTTCCTGGTATTCACAAATGGCTAGTTGGTTGCTATTTTTCATGACAGGTTGGTTCAACCACCAACCAGATGAGGATCAAATGGGACCACTTCAACACGGTTCAGCGGAATCGGAACTTTGACATCACGCAGTGTGTGCCTTGACGCCGGCGCTTGGAGAGAGCGTAGCTGGTGGGTTGGTGGTCCATGATCCGCCATCGTCACGTGGGGGGCATGGCTTTTGACCAACAATTGAGTGATCAGTAAGCATCATTGGCCATCACGCATCATCATCTATCCCATCATTTAGCCATCATTAACCATCGTTCATCATTGAGTCATCATTGACCACCGATCTTGAGCATCGTTCCAACATCATAAAGCGCAGTTGAGATTCCGTACCATCTTTTGACCGTTTGCAAACGGCCGCATCCTCACAACGAAACATTGGTTGCTTTAACAGGGCCCAGAATGCTGGTGCTGGATCATCCTGAGTTGCCAGTCCTGGTTAAGGCATGCTCAATGGTGGTTAAGGGATGGTGGCCCTTGTTACTTCATGGTGGCCAATGATTTTCTCTTGGAAAACAGTTTGGTCATTTGTCAGTCTTCGGCCGTTGGCCAAGTTCTTTCACTAGTACAAGGCCCCAAAGCACCAGGGGCAACCATGAGTTCACATTAGATCTCGTTCTTAATCATATCATATCACCCTAGAATGTCCGATGCAATCGAAGGGGTCTATCCTTTTGGGCTCAACAATGACCACCAGCTACCATCCGCTGGTGATTGATCCTTCCAAGCACGTCCATGTCTAATATCTCCAACTTGGGTCGGATTGAACTATGTGGATGGTGAACCTACATGGACCCAGTGTCTTCGTAAGCAGATGAGTCAATTTACCCATCCGCACATCATATATCATCACTTCCCATCATTTGGCTGTGGGTCAAAACCTTGTACCCCTGGTTGCCCCAACATTCACCATGGTTTTCCCTATTATTGTTGGTCATGATCCTCCATGAAATTGGTTGGCTAACTGCTTGACCCATAGCCATATAGTTCGTATATCCCTACTATTGAAAGTTATCATCCCCTACTGTTAACCATTAACCAAACCATCAACCAACCATTATCAACCATCAACCAACCATGATTAACCACTATTATTAACCATATATAGCTGGTATATCCCCTATTGTTGCTTATTATCCCCTTTTATTAACCATGAATCAGCTAGGCTTCACCATTGGTTGGTTGGTCCAACTGCTTGACCCGGTCGCCAGTCAGGTCATGGACGTCACCAACAGCGCCTCCTACATCGTGCGGGCCATCTTGCAGCTGCGGTCTGCGGCCTTGGCCTGTCCACAACCCAGGTCTTGCGCCATCAACATCATGACGCTTGGAGAGCTGGGGGATGTGGCTGGCTGGGGCAGCTGTGGAGGTTTCCCATGGATGGTGGCCCCAAAACCTGGCTGATCCTTGTAGATGTGGAGGTTTCCCGCCATGGTTTGATGGGAAACCCGGCTGGCTTAGAGACATGGAGGTTTCCCATGTTTTCCTAAAACATCTTAGAACCAAAGAGGCCAAACATGTCCATTTTGGGACCGCACAATTCTGGTTATCCAAGCACCTGAAAGATCGAGATTTTGGCTCCAGGTGCTGGTGTGGTTCACAATCGTGGAACGAGCAGAATGAAAGCCAGGATTGTGATTGGGGAAAGTATGGGGTACCCAGTTTATCTATTTTATCTATGTTTATCCATGGTTATCTATAAGAATCCTTGCTTTTGCGGTACCCAGTTTATCTATGTTATGACATCTAGATTTGGTGGAATCAAATAATAGCTACCTATTTCCATTCCTGGGAATTACATCCAGGATGGATATGATCAATGAATCTGTAGGATTTTGCATCGGCTATATAAATGTAAATCCTGACTCAAAACAAAAATGTTTGGATTTCGGATTTGGCATGATAGTGGGGTACCCCTATTTTGAGAGACCACCATACTTGTGCCAGAAACCTTTTCTTTTTTCGAACATTCTTGAATTTGAAGGTGCCAACCGACGTACATCAACAAACCACCTCCTGATGTCTGGATAGAATTCTTACTGTTGGTCATTCACCCATTCATATCCAAACATCAGGAGGATAATGACCAACATGAGGTTCCAGCCGTTACTAACCATGGATGTCTAGTCGGTGGCTTATATCAACCTCTGACTAAGCATTGAACATATTTGAGCAGCGTGAAGCACATATCGGTTGGTCCCCCATGTGTTTGACACCCAGCCAGAAAGAAACACTATCATTAACCACCATTTTAATCCATTTGATGGTCATTACTCCAAGGGTAAGTACCATTTGATGGTTTAGTACTCCAATGGAAAATGATGGTTACCAGTGCTTATTCACCAATGTATATCCGTTTATGAACATTATTCCAATGGTTACTACTCCAATGCCATCAATGGTCATTACCAACTGGTTTGATATCTCTTCCAGCAGTGCTACACCAAGCTGATGAGTGTCGCGTCCAGGTCTTATTCAACCATTTTTATACCTTACTATCAACATTTACCAACCATTTTTTTTACCTTGCTCTCAACATTTATCAACCATTGCTAACCATTAATAAACCCAACCCACCATTATTAGGGTTGACAAATCTTGATAATCAGGGATTCTAAGGAGTTTATGGTTCTAAATAACCATGACTAAGGGCTTCTAAGAGGTTCCCCTAGCGCTGTTCCAGCCGTGCTACACCAAGCAGCAAGCTTCGCCCAGGAACATCATCTCCTCCTTCGCCTGGATCTCTCAGTTCACAGCTCTGGCGGTGTCGGACTGCGCCAAGATGGGGAACCAAAAGGCCAGGCGACGCGGCTCCGGGCGGTCGCGGGGGAGGAGATGGTGATGTGAGTTCTTGCGCAGCTATAGTGGTTAATCAATGGTTGATACTGGTTAAGGATAGGATGATTTTTGGGGGGTCCGCAACTTTGAGACCCATAATGTCGGTCTTAACAAGAATATTGACTTTAGTGTGCGCTAGTGTGCTGCTGACCTCTTTTTGGCGGCGTTGCACACCTTGAAGTAGAAGTTGGAACTGGATATGGCAGGCATCTGTGCACACTGCCACATCCGTCCCATAGTCCACTGCCCATGGCCCAAGCAGTCAAGCGGTCCGGACAAAGTCAGAAACGATGCCCTCGCCGTTGTTGAGTCATACTCAGGAATTTCGTTGGGCAGCAGAGCGTCCTTGGGCTTTAGGGCGTTCTCGAACGACAGCACCTTCACATCGTCCGGGAACACCAGCCATGCGCTGGGACGATCGAGAAACTTCACCGCCATCTGTGAGATAACGGTGGACTGAAGTTGAAGTCCATCGGCCAAGCCTCTTCACAAGCTCGATGTCGGATGTAGCCTGGTACAATGCCGTCGCTCCCCCTATACGCAAGGAGTGCGACATAAAGCGCTCAGGAGGCAACCCGACGCCCGCCGCGGCCTTCTGCAGGAAATGTTGAATTTCCAATCGACGAAGCACCGATCCCGATGCCCATCTGAACAAAGGTAGCAGGCTTTCCTGGTGCCCCGCCCGAAAGCGGTTCGGCCATGCCTTCTTCATTTCCCACAAAGCCACCACAGGACAGAGGTACTTCTTGCTGGTGGCCTGGAGGGTCTTCACATCGCCGAAAGCCAACTGATCTGCCTTGGTTTTGCGGAACTGCAATGTAACCTCAGTGGGCTCTTCCAGGGCGGTTCTGCCTTCCGTGCTGAACCTCACATCACAGCCCCTGACAATCATGCCCTCGTCAACGCCATTGGACTCCCCAAACTCCTTGGCGCGGAGCATGAAGAACCATGCTGTAGTCAGTGCGGCCACCACCATGACTGCATCAGCGTAGGTAGTGTTGCCCTCGTCATTCTGGATGGGTTCGAGGAGGTTTTCACCGAGCCATACAATCATCTCCGGTGTCACCCCCAGACGCCGTGGCTTCCGAGTTGTTGACCTCCTGTCCATTCCATTGAGGAGGATCCAAATCCTGTGCATGTCTTCCAGGATGTCGCCAGCTCCCACTCTCTTGTGCGCTGCCTTGATGGCAAAGAGATGTTGACGAATGGTGTTGGAGGAGGACCCCAGCCATCCGAGGTACCCCACGTAGTGTAACAACTTGTTCTCCCGGTCAACTGCGCTTTCCGCCTTGTTCAAGTACTCGGACAGCCAACCTTGACGACTTGCCCAGAATTTCCATTTCTCCCATGCACTGGCATAAGCTCTTTCCGTAGCTGGGCTTTTGTCACCGTGCAAGTTCTCCTCCAACCACTCCTCGATGCGCTCCTTCACCTCACCATGGAATGGTCTTGCCTGAGGGGTCGCGAGCTGCACGTACTTCTTTGCAACGATCTCGACCACCTCTGCTTCACTCATGCGTGGTTTCCGTTTGCCCCCAGCACGTGCAGTGTCCTCGAGCTCGTCCATCAGGTCCTCGTAGTCCAGGAGCGTCACCCACCAAGCGTCCGCCCATAGAACTCCAAGGTCATCTCGATTCCCGCCGGCTCGAGCTGAAGGTCCATACTCACCACGCTTCCAACGTCTCAACCAGACCAGAATTTGGGCAAGTGAATCCGTCCCTTCGCCATCACGGCACATCCCAGCCCGGATCACTTCCTGGTTCATGATCTCCTCAATGATCCTGCCCCCCAAGAGAACAAGATTGGTAGCAGTTCGGAAGCCCGTAGCGCGGCACCCATCTGCGACAGCCTTCCCCACGTGGTCGTAGGCCTTGAGGTCCTTGAGGGGTCGCCCTTGTAGCATCCAGATCTCCTCCACTGTCAGTTCACGCAAATGTCCAGGTGGTCCTCTTCGATCAAACACGACAGGGTTGTTGACCTTGCCGTTGCCGTCGATCTTTGGCCACAAAACCGGACCTCCCGTACCATGGCAAACTTCTCTTTCTCCATCTTGAAGCCACCACACGTGCCCCGCAATGACTGGCAACATCCTGTCACGGGGGATGCCGCTCTCAAGCTCCATCCTCGCTGGCTTCCTCCACACCAAAGCTTCCCACGGCTCACTCTTGAGCTTCGAATGCATAGGCACTGGAGCGTTGGCTTTCACCAAGTTGTCCTCCCAGCTTTCCATCAACTCCCCATGGCAAACTGCGACCAAACAACGACGACGCCGAGCCATAATCTCCCCAAACTCCGTGGTGATGAACTCGAACGTGCCGAAGTCCCAGCTCTTCTTCTTGCAGCGTTTCTCGGCAATCTCCCACGCGACAGCGCGCGGGCCCTCAATGACCACAACCCAAGCCTTCATTGTGTCCGCAGCGTCAAAGACCCGGTGTACTTGTCGGCCCTGCTCATCCACGCCCAAAGTGGCGCAAAGCAGTGTAGGTCCATCATGTGGTTCAGAATCAACTCGTGCTCCAAACGCCCCACCAGCTGCAAGGAAATCCCTGACCTCCCTGCCCTTGGGTGTCCACTCCACGACCTTGATGTCCGTCCACGGGATTGCAATCTCCTTCTGAACCTGGCGCTGTACACGTCTCTCTCGAAGCTGCAGCAAAACCTGGCGATCCTCCTCGTCCGTCCCGTACAAGAAAGAAGGCCCAAACCGTTCCGTGTCCAGCAAAGCCTGATGCACAGCTTGGCTTCCATCCACTCGCTCCCATCCACGTTGTTTCACCAACCTTTCGAACTCGCCATCAGTGCACCTGGTGATGTAGTCCGCATCCACATTGTGGTAGGTACGCCACCAAGCCGCCAGCACACGGCAACTCCACTTCATCTCCACGTGCTGAACCACACGCAGAAGCAGACGTCCTCCTCTGATCCGGCTCTTGCGCGACTTCAACCAGTTCTTGACCACGGTGTTGTCGCTTGCAAAGACCACCACAGCATCCTTCCATTCTGGTCCCATTTCAACTGCAAAGACCACGAAGGACAACATTTCCGCGAGGTGGATCACCACGTCATCTGATGGCCGGGCCAGCTCCTCATCGGTCAAGACCCGTTCCACCCATGGAAGCAACTTCTGCACCTCAATGCGCAGGACCTTGTTGTTCTTCCAGTCGATTGCTCCAATGATTCCAGTCGTGGCATCAGATGAGACCCACACCACACGGTCCCATTCACCAGGTAGTGTCAATCGCTCCGTGGTCGGCATGAGGTTGCGGAGGTTGGTGGAAAAGAGCAAGTCCCATTGGTCCGTCCTGGCACTCAACCATCTGCAAGTCTCAAAGAGCTCCCAAAGATCCTGCCACGCATGCTCAGTCTCCCACTCTGGCGAACCATCTCCTCGAAGTGTAGGTCGAATTGCTTGGGTGCCATCGCTGCCGCTGAGGAACTTGTCGGCCGCCTTCAATTCCCCTTCCAGTCCAGGGATAACGGCACACCATCCATTGAGAATGCCTCTGAACTGCTGCAGCTCCTTCAGGGTAAGGTTCATAGCACCAAAGTCAAACCCGGTGCCAGTCAAAAGTGAGGCACCCTTTTGGATCCGCTTCTCCGGCAAAGTAGCAACTTCTGTGTGGGTTTCGAAGATGACCCCCCACACAGTTTGAGTCGTGCGGAAGGTACCTTCAATCTTGTCTCTCTCTACATTCACAGCACGGTCTCCCAGAAGGCTCCGCACACCGTCTTCGAAGACTTCTGCACTGACCCACGGCCTCATTCCCACCCAAGGTTCCACGAGCACACAGTCATCCACAAGGACCTTTGCGTCAAACCCAAAGCTCATGTCTCGCCGTGGTTCCTGTGGTCGATGTTGCCGGTGAAATTCCTCCGTGGCGCGGCCCCACATAGTCCATTCCCCAGGTGAACCCGAGAACCCAAAACTGGACACCAAGTAGATGACCGTCAGATCCCCCTTGCAAGGTGCCTCTTGTCCCGACGCACATTGGAAGGCCTTTTCCGGTTGCCAGGGTAAATCTCCAGCGAACAACTCCACATCCTCCGGTGCTACCCACAGAAGCCGAAATGCCCCGGAGATGTCCTTCTTGGCCATGAGGACAGGGAGTCCCGGGCACTGCGTCTTCACCCACATGATTCGTCGAGCCACCTGTGCATGCGACGGTTGTAGAGCAGGAGGATGGAACCACTTTGACGTACCAGCATTGACCCCTCTCTGGTCATGAACCAATCGCACCTCTGTGCTGATGCTGCGATCGGGAAGCATCTTTGCCACCGTCTCAAAAGGGGAAGACACCGTCCCAGAGAGCTCTTCCAGGTTACCATCCACAACCAGCACCCGATGAAGCTTGGTGTCTTTGGCAATTTGCTTGTAGACTTGGTCCACATTGCGTCGGGCATTCGGGTGCATCTTGGCCTTGACTCTGTGTCGCTCACCAACGCACCGAGCCTTCATTCCTTCCTGACGAACGCTCCTCAGGTACTGCAACAAGTCCGGGTGAAGGAGTTGGTCAAACCGCTTGTCGTCCACCCCCTTGAGGTTCATAAGTCCTTCGATCTCCCTAATCTCCCAGAGGCTCTCCGCAGCTGCTTTGACGCTACCGGCTGCCTTGACCAACTCGGTTCCAGCATTGAGCACTGCCCTCCACCCATCCTCCGTGTTGGCAAACACATCCTGGACCACCTTCGTGTAGTTCAGGGCGGCGTTCTTGGCCAGCTGGTTGGGCGCTACGTACATAGTCGTAGTTGGGCCTGGGTCAGCAGCATCTCCTCCAGCGTGAGGCATGGGCTCATCGTCAGGGTCCTCATCCGGGGTCGTTGGAACATAATCCTCTAAGGAATCTCTGTCATCACCTTCTCGAGTTCCCTCACTGTCCTTGTCGTCGTCAGGCCGTTCCTCGTACCACATCTCCTGGTCAGTAGGGTAGCCTTGCATTGTGAAGACCGTGTGCCCCACCCATTCACCATAGCCCACGTTGACCTCACCGGCTTGCCTCCAGTCATCATCGATCACCACTCGAACTCCACGATGGTTCATCAGCATAGTTCTCCTTTCGCTCCTCAAGCTGGACAGCGGAAAAGGGAGGCCCATCTGAGAAGGCACAAACAGCTTTCGACGTGCCAACTGATGTTCCCGGGTCAGCTTGCCCTCCCTGGTGGGTGCATCCCAAGAGTCGTTCAGGTCGGGTACCTCATCGCCATAGATCATTGCGTAATCGAACTCATCCGTCCAATCACAAGCTTCTGGAGGTTCAGGTTCCCAAGGTTCCTCCCAAACTCCTCCCGGTGGTTCTTCTTCGCCTTCTTCGTTGATACCCGCAAGCTGCATGAGTTCTCTCGCGGCCCAATTCTCATCATACATAGCCTCGACCTGCGCCCATGCCTCGTCCTCGGTTCCTTCCCAACTTCCAAGGCAATGTACCTGAACCGAAGCATCAAGTGGTCTACCATCATCGTCCGTCACCTGCACACTGATCTCCCGGTCAGGCCCACCAGCAGAAGTCCCGTGGTGGACATGCAGCACCGTCTCCATCGGTCTTCCTTCATCATCCAAAACCTCAACGCTGATTCCTCCATCATCCGGTGGAACCCAATTCTCAGAGAGTAGGTGCTCCAGCGACGGGCTCCGTGGAATAAGGCATCGAGATCCGTGGTTCCTGCGGAAAGTCACTTCCCCATCCACATCTACCAAGGTTCCCAGGATTGATCTTCCGCGTTCCCCACCTTGCGCTCCGACCTCAATGCGTACTGGGCGCCCTGTACCGTTCCTTCCGAGAACAGCTTCAGGCTCCTCTGTAGATCCGCCCGATGTGCCAGCAACTGCCACTGGTTCCCCATCTTCGACAATCACGTCGTCATCCGCGTCAAGGTCCTCATAGACAGGAATG
>VSDK01001298.1:371170-381923 GCA_009767595.1 Symbiodinium kawagutii
ATTTACCTTGATTTGGGGAAGGAATTAAGAGATGAAACAGCAGTGCAAGTATTGACCATGGCTACTTGTACTGGTTCTGGACATTACTGTTCTTCATGATCCATCCTAAAGGCCCAGGTTTGTTGGTGGGTCGTACAGGGATGATTCGTGTTGATTGTGTTTTCCACTTACCCATAGCACTGTCCCGACCGATTTGAAGCAGCCATGACATAAAGGTTACCACTATTTGCTGTGGCTCGTGTCACGATCAGCCACAGGAATGGTAGATCTTACGAAATGGTTATTAGTATGACCATGATTCCCCAAGATATAGCACCATGATGAATTCTCGTACCATGATAAATCATGATATGTATTGAGATCAGTGATATGGGTGTTTCTCAAAATAGGGGACCTCTAGACCATCCATTACAAACCACTTTTCCAAATCATCCAAGTCATAGGGGTACCCCTCATTATCATCCAATCTGAGTCATTCACAGCAATAAACCAACCATAGCTTTGGGGTCCCCTATGGCTAGGTCGAAACCACCATATCAGTGATATCCATCAACTGCAGTCCAGCTCCGGAGACCACCCAGACCTGAGTGGCTCCACCTGAGATTTGCGCTGATGGGTGTGACCCGGTGTGCCAGAACGTTTAGAGGTATGTATGGTATGTGTCCCATAAACCATCGTTGTATAATACTATTGTATTATTACAGATTTATCAGCAATAGCTTTGCATTAATATAATTTACTGTATACATTTACCATAAACCATCATGAACATCATGATATGTAAACCATCATGAAAATCATCATCGTAATGATGGTTTCCTTCATTGATATCCTGTTTCTCAAAATAGGGGACCCTAAAAATGTTTGCTTTATTGCTAAACATGATTAATAATGTATGATTTGGGGGTATACCCCTTTTTTGAGAAACCACCAGGTGCTTCTATATCCAAGGCATCATTGAATCCATTGTATAATACTATTTCATTACATAATTATCATTGATAACATTGTATCAAAATCATTGATGTATTTCCCCATAAACCATCATGAACATTATTACAAACCATCATGAATATCATCATTGTAATGATTAAACCATCATGAATATCAGATTGAATCATCATTAATATCAGTGTATATATTCATAGATATCATCGATATGTTTCCACCAAAAATGATTCAACCATCATGAGTAAAATATGGCTCATTTCACCCTGTCCCTGGTTCCCCTATCATTAAGCAGCTCGTTTTCCCTATCAAATTGATGGTTATCATCCTCCATTATCGGTAGGTTAATATTGACCCAAGTCGCCATATACTTGGTATATATCCCCTATAGTTGTTAGTTATCATCCCCTATTACTAAGCTTTAACCATTACCATCATAATTATACCTATAACCATCAATCCACCTTTCATTATCAATGAACATGGTTAATTATGGTTATAGTTGGCTCCCATCAACATTGGTTAAGTGCTTGACCCAACTCACCAGTGTGCAAACCATTATCAACCATGAACCAACCATTATTAACCAACCAGTTGGTTATCCCCTATAGTTGTTAGTTATCATCCCCTATTATTAACCATCAACCAACCATTCTCAACCATGAACCAACCATTATAAACCACCAGTAACCAACCATTATACATTACAAACGCACTATTTTTAGTTCACTATTAACCACTATTAATCATTATTCACCAACCATTATTAACCAACCATATCATCATCATCCTGCAGTCACCTCTTGCTGCAAGCTGCTTCCCCGCGGAGCGGAAAGCTCTGCTGGCTTCGCTCAGCTCCAGGAGTCACGCGGGCCTTCCAGACGCTGGCTTTGAGGGCCCTGGAAGCGGAGATGGTGCGCCGGTGGCGACGCAACCACTGGGGACGGGGTTCGACCCCTGGTCATAGGGAAGCCCAAAGCCATGGGTTTTTTTAGGGGATTGTAATGGTTAATAGATGTTAATAGTAGGGAATGATCAACAATCAGGGTTAACGAGCTACTAATTATAAGGGTTAAAACTTAAAACCGTTTATAATGGTTAATCATAGAGAATGATAAGCAACAATAGAAGGGGATATACCAATCATTTGGGGTTTCTTGAGCCATAGCTAACCCCCCAAGGTATGGTTGGTGTATAGTGGTTAACACTGGTTACTAAGAAGGGCAATAATGACCTATCATAGGGGATATACCAACTATAACTGGGTGACAACTGGGGGTACCCCTGTGACATGAGAAACACCCCTGTGGTTTTGGGATGTTCATGGGTGTGAACAGCAAGGGTACTTGGATGTGCACCCCCCACTTTGTAACTAAAGTACCCATGGTTATAGGGGTTCGTTCAGCTGCCTTCCTTGGGTACTTACCATGGTGAACCCAGTCGCAACCCCAGCACCAACTGGATGTGCCAGAGACCCACGGCCAAGTGATAGGTGTCCCATCAATGCATCAATGGGGAGTGGTAGGATTGTTGGTTTGCTCATGTGGTTGGAGGTAAGCGATACCAGGCCTCATTAATCATGATTGTCCAACGTTGACCATGATCCACAAGTGCCAACCATCACGAATCAGGACAAACAATCGCAAATAATCATTGTTGATGATTAGTTAATCATAGCCAACAATTCACTAATCATTAACCAACCATTCATCCACCATGGATCAACGAATCATCCGCCGTTGATCCACCATCCCCTGGCCCCTGGCCCCTGCCCTGGCCCCTGGCCCCTGGCCCCTGGCCCCACCAGGAGCGCCGCTGCCACATCGACGGGGATCCGATTTTTTCTTCACCGCAGCGCGCCTTTGCTCTGCCCTGTGGGTGTGGATCCTCAGGTCCTGTGCGGTGGTGGAGATCCGCCGATATGATGGTGATTTGGCGAGCTGGGTCAAGCAGTTAATCAACCAACCAATGGTCAATGGTTAATAATAGGGGATAACAACTAGTAACTATAGGGATATACCAGCTATATATGGCTATGGGTCAAGCAGTTAATCAACCAACTCGTAGGGGATAATATCCAACCATTTATAGGGAAAACGATGGTTAATGATAGGGGAACCAGAGGTACGGGGTTTTGACCCACAGCCATTTGGGATCCAAAGATGTAAATTTCCCAAATGATGGCTATGAACTTGGATGATTAGTGGCACCATGACTTTGGAGAATCTATGGTTGATATGAATATTGTTAGTATATTGGCAGTGCAGTATGAGTATCATTCCCATTGTCTTGCATGTAGTGTTAGTATACCAGTATATGAGGGTTTCTTACAATGATAGGGAACCCAAAAATGGTTGGTTCATTCTAACAATGATTAATTTTGGATGATTTGGGGGGGTCACCTATTTTGAGAAGCATCAATCAAATGGGTGATCCGGGTTGATATAGTGAAACCCATTACATGTTTTGAGATAGAGTGCTATATAGTGCTTGATTAAACCTGAATAGCCATTAATATTTGATATCGGGGGATCATAACCAGCAAGACTACAAGATGTACCAGCACTGATTAATGATCCATAATGGTTGAGGAGGGTTGATCGTGGTTTATCTGTGGTTGATCATGGTTTAGTAATGGTTAATAAAAGGGGTTTGATAGTGGTTTAATAGTGGTTTTATCGTGGTTGATAGTGGCTAATAGTGGTTGATAGTGGTGAACAATGGCTACGAATGGTTTATGGTTTAGCAATGTGTCAAAATTGCCAGTAATCGTTGGTTAATATGCATTGGATCAATGGTAAATGTTTGGCTCTCTCCCATTACTGGTAATCAATCAACGAGAAAATAGGCAGTGAATAGGCAATGTTTGGCAATGGTTGAGGCTTGGTGATGGTTGACAATGGTTGGTAGTGGTAAGTTGCAATCATGGTCGATAGTGGTTGATGACAGCTAGCAATAGCTGACTGATTACTGCTATTCATGGTTCACAACGGCAAATAATGATTAATCCTTTTTTGATCATGGTGAATAGTTAATAAGGCTGCATGAGGGTTAATGATGAGAATATTGGCAATGGTGGTTGACCATGGCTAATCCTGATGCCGGTTGATAATAGCTAATAGCTTTTGATTCATACATTTTGACGCGCCAGTTTTTTTCTTGGGACGATTGCCACATGCAATTGAATCACGAAGAAATATGAGCTGAATCATGGGTGGGTCCTGATTGCTAGCCTGTCAGTGCATACAATTCAAATGGACGAAACTACAAATCAACCATCATTAACCAGTATCAATCATCGTCAGCCATTATCCCAACATCATTGACCATACCACTGATCAATCAAGCATTTGTAACAATGAAGCAGCCTTTTTTAACCCTTGAATTGAATCGACCAGTATGAACCATCGAGCATTCTCAACATTGAACTTTGTACCATCATTTACCATCGTCTACCATCATTTAACCATCATTTAACCATCATAATCAACCATCAGTCAACCATCATTCTGAATCATTCACCATCTAACCATCATTCAATTTCCATCATTTAACCACCATTTAGCCATCATTCAAGTATCATTCAAGTATCATAATCCACGATTGGTCAACCATCCTCAACGCTTCATGGGCCTGGCTGCCAGCAGCTTCCGGCAGCCTTGGTAGGTTGGACGTGTGCCCGGAGCTCACGGGGCTCACGAACCCGCCCAACTTGCGGCCCGCGGAGCCGCAACGTGCCGCCTGGGGCCGGCAACGAAGGGTGCTGGAGGGTACCATGGATGATCATCCCATTTAGTAGGGGGGTTATATGGTGGTTTCTCAAAATAGGGGTACCCCCAAATCATCCATTAATAGTCATTTAGTAGCACTAAACCAACCATTTTGGGGGTCCTTTATTTTGAGAAACCTCCATATGGGTGGTTATATGGTTATGTGCCAACATAGGGTAGCCCAAAAACCTTTTGTTTATCATAGATGTCCATTATGAATCGCCAGGGGTTCATGATTTTGGCGGCACGTGCCCATATGACTATGGGTCAAGGCTTTAACCAACCATGAGAGGGGATATTAACCAATAGTGGGAAAACAATGGATAATGGTGGGGGAACCAGGGGTACAGAGTTTTGACCCACAACCATATGATAAGCAGATGATATATACTGTATTGATATGGTTACTAAATATGGCTCATCACCCTATGTGGTTACATAACCATGGTGATAGGCAGTGATAGGGGGTTGGTTCAGCCACCTTGTCGGGTTAGAACCAGGGCTATATCCCAGTTACGAGCTACAGTGCTTACCCACCATCTTTACTTCAGTTCAGCTGTTTATCAACGGTATAGCCCACACAAAGGGTAGTTACTAACCATGGTTAGATTCAGCAGTTATAAAGTGAGATCACCATCCAACTACCATGGATGGATGGATGGATGGATGGATGGATGGATGGATGGATGGATGATGGGAGACTACCATCCATTGGGTTCTCAGGCCAGGTGGGTTTTTCACCAATGATGTAGCAGGTTGATGGCTTGGTACGAACCACCCAAAGGATGGTAGATTTTTGAACATAGTAATCCATATTTTGCTAGAGCTACAATGGTCGCCTTAAACGAACTCCATTGGGATGTTCACTGTGTGAATATGCCGCAAAATGAAGTGTTGAATTCACCATCTTGCTGATGTGATAGTGTAGTTCAGCAACATGAGGAGTTGACTCAGAATTTTGATATCAGCCCCCTATGATTGGCTGCTTCCACCAGCCATGGTTGGTGCTGCCCTGCCTGCCCTGCCTCCACAGGGAGGAGCTCACACCCCCAGGTGGAATTCCGGCCACCGAGCACTTTGTGGAGGTCCTGGATGGCCGCGATGGACAGGTGCCCCCCCGCAGCCTTGTTGCTGGGTGGGTTGGTGGTCACCATTCGGAACCAACCATGATGGTGATGACTATTGATCATGATGGTGATCAGTGATAACCATGAATCATGATGATATAGGATAATATGTGATAATTATGAATCATGATGATATAAAGATTAAGATCCAGGAATAGCGACTGAATTAATGAGGTTCGATGGCTTTGGTCAATAACCCGTCAACATTGTTGTCTACAATAGTGGTGATTGAGAACGCTGATAATGAAGGCCTAGTAGTAGGCAACCATCATTGACGATTATTATTGACCATGATCGAACATTTATCGAACGTTAGCGACCAACCATTCTTCATTATTTTTGAACCACGATGACCAACCATCATAAGTTATTCGCTTCGCGACGGAAACCGCCACGGGAGGTGTTAGAAGACGGTTCGGAGGTGAGTTGTGAAAACGACCAGCAAAAAAGGGACGCCGCTGTGGCGATTGGTACTGAAAGTCTCTATCAAGCACACCCGTGTTTTGGTTCCCCTATCATTAACCATTGTTTTCCCTATAGTTGGTTGGGCAATAACCACCATTGGTTGGTTAACTGCTTGACCCAACTCGCTAGACTTCGTAGAGCGGCTCGAACCTGGGCCTGGGCATTCTGTTCCAGCAATGTTGACGACCTATTGAGCTATATGGCGAGTTGGGTCAATATTAACAAACCAATAATAGGGGATGATAATCAACAACAATAAGGAAAATAATTGTTAATGATAGGGGAACTAGGGGCACAGGGTTTTGACCCACAGCCACGTTGAGCTCATATTAGCTTTACGAAGACCTTCTAAAGTCTCTATCTGATTTAGCGTTGTTTCAGACAACTTTCGATTTTGCGCAGCTGAGAAACGACCGGAACAGACGTAACACAACAAGTTGCGCATATGGACGCATTTTGAGGCTACTGCGTTGACCCTAGCACTAGCACGGCGAACAATCGAACAAAACACTTCGCCAAGGATTGACCGTAGCCATTTTGGCTCAAGCCTCAAAAGAATGCCTTGCATTCATTGCTGGGACATCGGCGCCGGCTGCGACCGGTGCCGCCGTATCCGCCATTCCAGTGTCGCTGCCCCACGAGCGGCCACCACTTCTTGCTTGCGATCGCTGCGTGTGGAGCATAGCGCAGGCCAATCTGCCACAGCTGCTCCACAATCCAGCTGTGCGAGATTGGTGGGCAATGTATGCGTCGGGCAGACGTGTCGTGACGCATGGCCCATTTGGAAAATGTCGTGAACTACTGGAGGATCTGAGTTTGACCCTGGACGATGATTTGAACATTCAGTTTTCCGAACATGGTCAGATTTCATTGGTGCACAGCTCGGAGTCATGTCTGCAGGACGTGCTGCGAGCCAGTTACCAACAACGTATGACTCAGGCAGTCATCAACCGAGCTGGGTACGGAGGATTGGAAGGTGTGGACGTGGAGTTGACTTGCTCCCATGATCATGCTTTTTCAGTGGAAACCAAAGAGCAGTTGATGATCGTGCGTGATGGGGCCCTTTTCACCGGTAGTGCCAAGAACAAATGGGACAGCAACACATCAGAAGTGTGTGCTTGGTGCAACAAACCCGACACCAAGCTGCACCGGTACACAGAATGCGTGAAGTACGATACTCTGCGTGGTCAACATTGTGATCTGTTTGAGGAGTGGGACTCTCTGCCAGAGTGTTTCAGGTGTTGTGGACTGGTACCTCGCAATCCCTGGGAGACGTTGTACTGGGAAGCTTTGCTGCATCTGCCGTCCCGTCTTCAGGAGTACCAGTTTCAGCCATGTGGAACAACGTGGCACCTTTTCACAGATGGCACATGTACCCATCCACAGAACAAGCGGATCAGTTTAGCCGCCTGGGCAGTTTATGTTCAGGACCAAGGCATTTTAGCCAGTGGCCCACTGCCAGGCATTGAACAGTGTATCCTTAGAGCTGAAGTGTTTGCGATTTTGAGCAGCCTGCTTTGGATCAAAGATCGGCAGGGTTGCCTGCACATATGGTGCGACAGTCAGATTGCGGTGGATACCCTTAGGTCTCTCCAAAATGATGGTGGTGATTGTAGAGATCTGTGTCACAGTGATTTGTGGATTCAGATTGGAGAAATCTTGCGAAAAACAGAAGTAGAGGTGCTGATTCATAAAGTGTATAGCCATGACCTTCCTGAGGCCAGTGAGGGCCCTCTGGATGATTTCTGCCGTCGAGGCAACTTCATTGCTGATCGACAGGCTGCGGTGGCTAACCAATCTCGCTCCAGGATTTTTGATCGTATCTACAGTGGGTATGTGTCTTATCGTGAGGTGTGGTTGAAGCGAGTGCGGTTATACACCAATTTTGTTACGGCGGTGGCTGCATTTGATTGGCAGAATGTTGATTTTGAGCTCGATGATGTTTGTGCAGATGATCAAGAGCTCCCTCATTTTGCCACCAGCCCCAACACTGCCATGTTGGCGCAAGCTCTGGCCTCTTTAGCAGCCAGAACTGATTTGTTTTCCACGATGCGCAGTCCGCATTTTGAGACTGTTTTTCATCGTATGACACAATGGCTTTCATCCATTGATGATAGCTTCGCTACCAGCCGGGGGTTCACACTTATTGAGCTATATGTTGGTTGCCGCATTGATTGTTTTGGGGGTGCTCAGGTGTCTGGTGATGAGGTTTGTGATCGGTATTCTGTTGCCACGTTTGCTGCTGATTTCGCTTATTTCAAACAAGTGTTATCCCATATGTTGCGGGCGGCTGAAATGTCATTTATTGGAAATGCTAGCCTTCCTGAGCTAGGCATTCACATTTCCTCGCCCACTCTTTTGATGGGGTGGCCACATGACCTCGAACAAAGGGTCTGGACAGCTTTGTCCGTTTTTGTACAGAACAGGCCTGTTCGAACTACTCAGGCGCTGTCCCGAGCTTGGCATCCGTGAGGGATTGCCAGTTGGATCCGTTGGCCCGCTACTTGCTGGCCATCGCAGTGTGACAGCCCGTGAGTAAAAAAAAGATACCACGAACAGCGCCATACATGTGGTAAAAATGTGGATTCTTAATATGTTTTTGTTTGTTTTCTTGTAAAAGGCCTGGTGCGCCCAAGTGTCCCTCAAATTGGCCCCAATCTGGCTCAAGATGGGCGCGGTGTGGGCTCAACTTGGATATGGGCTCTTCATGATAACATTTAATTCAGCATTGGTCCAAGATGGTCGCAAGGGGTCGGATACTGCAGCCGTAGCTTTACCAAAAAATGGGGAAAAGTTTGAGCTAAAAGTGGAGCTTGTCGCCGCAAGCATTCGAACAAAACACTTGCTTGACATAATTAATATCGTTATGATGTGCAGATTGCAGATTCGTTTTTTTGAATATCGTTGGGATACATGAGCCTCCCACTCCTGCCTGCGAGTATTCAATGCATTGCAACACAAATGCATGCAACTAAGAATAACATATACTTCCTGTTGGATTGGCAACGCTGATGCACCGTTTTAATTAATTGTAATGTCCTCTTCCATGTAAGGTGGCAACAGAAAGCGCGCCTGCTGTCCGAAGCACATAAACATAGAGCAACTCAAAAATGAAAGAGATGTTTGAGAATACAACCATACAAATACAAAGAAATAAATGACCAGTTGTACACGCACTATAGGAGCAAATACTTACATGAATACATTTATTTATCCATATTTTTCCTTGTTTCGTGCAATGAAGATATACATTCTCTCTGTTTGATGCTTCCGCTTTGAAATTTAATTTTCGACCGGCCCTTACTTTCACCCTCTTTTGTGAAAGGCAACAGTGGGCCCAAGACCTTATGTTCAACTGAAGGGCCACAGAGGCCCCACGCACTTATGTTCACCCTCTTTTGTGAAAGGCCACGGAGGCTCAAAGGATTTTATGTTCACTCTATTTTGTGAAGAGACTACACGCTCCAAGGTGCTTCTGTTGACTACTTGTATTAGAATACCATCTGTTTATGTGAGCGAGAGTCTGTCATAGTTTGATTGTGGTTCTCGTTTGCTAGAAGTGTGTGCCAGCAGCCATTTACATGAGTTTGCGTGCATGTAGGCATTTTCCTTTCGGGGAAATGCATTTCGCCAGTGATAATTATCAAAATCCGGAAAAGGCTTATATTCACTTTATGTTTGCCATTTTTTGCGAAGGGCTACAGAGGCTCGAAGGTCCTTTTGCTTACCTTTTTTTGTGAAGGGCCACGGAGATTCGAAGGGCTGGATGTCAGAGCTTCAATTAGGGATTTGCGGAAGTTTCGTGGTGTTTTGCATTTTTTGTTGTAGACTTTTTGTGCTGAGAGATGACGCTGCCAGATTGCATTGACTGAATATGGGGAACCAGTTTGTTGGGGGTCCGAGAGCCGGTTTCTAATTCATATGTTTGACGCCGCCGTTTTGTCTTGAATCTTGAAATGTGAAATTCTCCCTTTGAAACCAATGTTGCGAAGCCAATTCAGATCGAGGCAGGTGGGGCCAGCCAGGGCCCCCTGCTGAAGGGTGCCATGGTTGTGGTCGGAGGGGCCGCCTGGAAGGCCAGGATTGCATGCCACTGATTTACGTTCCATGTTTGGTCGATGTAAAATCACACCTGCCCATTGCGCATGTATCATATAGGAGCTTTGTACTGTAGCGTGCGGGGCTCGAAGGTATTGCCGCTGCGTGTTGTGACTATTATCCGATTAGGTTAACGGTTCATGTATTTTTTAAGGATTTAGCCTCTTGCGCCAGGCCTTTCTCGACGAAGAAATTGACATTCTTTGTGAAGCAGCATGGTACCGCTGGGATCCTCTGGGTTGGATCGACTATGATTGCTTCTGGCGGGGGAGCCTTGCCCCAACTGTAGAGGAATGGGAAGAAGAAGGCGGAGGACCTTGTGTGTTCATGGCTGTAGAACCCCCC
>VSDK01001298.1:387352-433026 GCA_009767595.1 Symbiodinium kawagutii
TCAAAGCAAAAATATCGGCCTTTTCGGGCCCTAACGCTGCGTCTGAACCCTTATAAAAGAACATGAAAATCGACCAACTTGCTTGCTTCATGCTTACCAATTTCGAGTCGAAAACCTCCGTTTTGGACACGCATTTTGGCGTCCTAACGCACTTGCTTGCTGCCTCCGTTTTGGACACGCATTTTGGCCTCCTAACGCACTTGCTTCCTGGCATACTTGCTTGCTTGTTGCTTAGTTCCTTGCTTGCTTGCTTGCTTGCTTGCTTGCTTGCTTGCTTGCTTGTTGCTTGCTTACTCCTTGCCTGTTGCTTACTTGATTGATTGGTTGTTGACCTGCGCAAGCGAGCCTTCGGCCTCCTTCCTGTGTTGTTCTTGGTGTTTTCGCTTAAAACGTACCGTAAAACTTTTGGCCTCTTTCCTTTGTTGTTAAACAAATTCCTTTTATTCCCTGACGCGCTCCCCCTTACATGGACTGGGGTCGGCGGATACGTTTCAGAACCTCGGGGGGGCGAGTGTGACCAGCCTGAGGTGCTATGCGATCCCCGCACCATGGAGCAGTGCCTGACACAGAGCTTGCGCCTGGGCATTCAGAGAGATATCCATTGCACCACCAGGGGGATGGGGATGAGGATGGGGATGGGTGGGTCAATATTTCCCCCCAAACAAAAAATTAATAGTGAATTTTCCAACAGTACGACCTGTTTGACATTTTTTTGGGGTGTGAGCAGTTGGGCTACAGGATTTGGGCGTGCAGCCATGTGGGTATGGGTCATAGCCATAGCCATCTAGGAATGTGAGCAGCCAGAGGTACGGGCTATTGACCCACTGCCGTATTATGATTTGAAACTTGTTTGTGATTTGAAAACAGTCCAATGTGGAGCCGCACATTCATTTTTTGGTCGCAAAGAGTGGGGGTGAATGACGTCAGTGTTGGAGTTGACCCACTTGCTAGTGATTCTCATGTGGCAGGTGACGGTCCTTTTGGGGGGGTTCTTGTTGGAAGGAACGCAAGGCAACTTCACTGGGTTCAGAAATAAACATCATTTGTTACTTGCCCCAATCACCCATCTCATTGTGTTTGGAAATCAGGTAGTAAATGTGGGAAGACCTGTTCAGCAATAAATTACATTAGTTACATTGTTGTTCCCGTTGTTATCCATACATTTGGAACCAGATACACGTTGTCACCTTTGGATCCGCCGAGGCTCCATCGTGCCGTGCATGTCTGGCTGTGTGTGCCGCGCAGCGGCGCCTTGTTGCTACGAAAGTGGCAGAAAAAAAGGCTGAAACATCCAGGCGACGGTGGTGGTGGTGGTGGTGGTGGTGGTGGTGGTGGTGGTGGTGGTGGTGGTGGTGGTGGTGGTGGTGGTGGTGGTGGTGGTGGTGGTGGTGGTGGTGGTGGTGGTGGTGGTGGTGGTGGTGGACATGACAAGGGGCCTTGGACCATGGTAGCAAGTGATGACAAAGTCATTGAAAATACCGAATTTGGGGATGACCTTTGGATGACCCTCATTCATTGCAGGTATGGCCATGTCAAATCGTAGCAGACATGTCGCTAGAATGCACAGCGCAGGCAGTGCATGCCTTCGCGACACAGGGTGAGAAAAAAATACACAATTGGAAGTAATCGGGCCAAATGACCAGCATCATGGTCGTTCGAACATGAAAACAATAAAAACGACGCCAGCACAGCATCAACGAGAGCCGCCAATTGAAGATAATGTTGCGTCTCTTCACCGTCCGTCATTCGTGATTCTCTCATCATCGTTGCCGTTGCAATTACCACCTTCGCTATACATATATATATATATATTTATACATATATATTTATCAATATAGGTATAGAAATAGATACCGAGATAGATCTAGATAAAGATATCATACATCTTGCAAGCGTTGCAAGTACACAACCATCCTGGAACAGACGACTTAGGATAGCCACCTGGACCATCTCAGGTCGCATCTGCACCTGCCAGGTCTTTGGGGCCCCACCTGTCACACGGAGATCCGCTGCTATGGTGAAGGAGATGGCCATGCTTCCGAGGTGCCGGTGGATGGGCGGATCAGGATGTACCGTTGCGGCAACTCACCTGGTATGGATTAATAGATTAATAGTCTGTGATACACATGATATATATGTGTATATGTTTAGTTAGCTATGCATATATATATATATATGTCATTTTATATTCTTATATGAATATATTCTAGTATGTACCATAGTTCACAGAGATTTGTATAGTACAAAATAAGTTTCCTGAAAGTTCAAATCACATGGTTCAACCCTTCAGTTTATACTGTGCTGGCTTCTCCGTGAATTCTTTGATCATTTCCGGGGTGAAACGATCGGCGGTCCTTGTGGAAGCCGTGAGCACCGCTCTAACTTGCAGGAATTGGTTGTGATGGAGAGTAGAACACTCGAAGAAAAACTGCTGCTTTGGAAGATGTACAGTTGATATTGGAGTTGTGTACACCACTGGTTGCAGGCTTTCCTTTAACTTGATTTGAGCCCCTCAGCTCCAAACTGTACCGGAATCCTACAAGTTCACCAAGGGCAAGCTGTGGAAACACCATGGTTCCTGAGTTTCAGCGACCCCAGGTGACTCAGGTGACTCAGGTGACTCAGGTGACCGTGCTGCACAGGTGTCAACGCAGAGTGCGGAGCGCGCGCTCCAGGAGCAGTTGGGTCTGCCCCTGTCGCAGGTCGGTGACCTGATCCACTGCTGCTCAGCGAAGGGACCGGGGGAGACCCAACGGAGCTGAGCTGCGAAAGCCGACGTTTTTGGTGTTTCATAGCTAGGGATAGCTAGGGATAGCTGGGGTATCTACCTGAGGTACCAGTTATGGTAGATGTGACTGGATTTAAATCGCTTGTTGACGTATAACCAGGGGCTCCGACCTTGTGGATGGGATTTTCACAACAATTCAGCAACCATGTTGATGATAATCAATCTTCATGAAACATGGGGGTTTCTCGCTGCTCAGGTTTCTCTTGCCAGATGGGTGAGGGGAACTGCCAGGCAGGGTGGGCACGAGTTGTGTCATGGCATGGGCCCTGGTTGTTGGCATCAACAGATGCTGGCTCACTCTGCTAACAGTTCATGATTGTTCAAAAGGGTGTTTCTCAAAATTGGTAACCTCAAAAACGGCTGGTTTATTACTACCTGATCAATACAGAAAAGGCCATTTAGGGGACCCCTATTTTGAGAAACCACCTCAATGATTAATTAATAGAAATTACTTGGTGGTTGATCTTGATAGTTTATTGATGGCTGATCATGCCGGTTGATATTGATCAATTCGGAGTTAATGACTAATCATCAGTGGTGATGGTTGATCATCGTGAACAACTTTCAACTCTTCGCACGGTGGATGATTCACCCCAAGGAGGGTCAGCATCCATTTCTGGTGCCAAGCTCACCAGCTATAGCTGCGGAAGCAGCTACCAGGGCAACCCTGCCTGTTGTTCGTGGTTGAACCTTAGTTGGTGAATGGTCAACGAGAACATTGAACAATGCACTATGCACTTTACAACTACTAACACCCAATGCCAATACTCGATTCCCGTACACTATTTTCCTATTGTTACAGATAATGGATTAGTCTATTGCCTAGTACCATGTAACCACATGAATATCAGCTATTCATATTTATTAATTAATCTTAGTACTATTGACCATAATTTGTCTATTGCTGATTTATTATTTCTGATGATTATGAAAACAAATTTGTTGAATAAATCTAATACCACCACTGACGGTCAGATCACCAACCATCACAATCATCCATGGGACCTTTGAAACAGTGGTCCGAGTGCAGGGCCGGACCTTTCCTCAGAAGTGATTCAGTGATTGCTACTGAAGAACTTGGCAAATTTATCAACGGCAGCCATGTTGGTACCATCTTCATACTCGAATTCGAGCTCTAAATGCCGAACCCTACCGTTATCTGGTGATCAACATCAATATTTGCTGTAAGGACTTGCAGTATGATAGTAAGCCCAGCTGCTACCCATGCTGATGTTGATGAAACAATGGTCATTCGCTGTAGGGGATGTTAGGGGGATATTCACTGCAACTGTGGCGCACCCAGACCGTTTGGGGTGATCATTGACCGGGAGCTTTTTCCAACTCTCCAAAAGGATCACTCTCGCATCTTTTGAGTCAAGCTGAGGAGAACCCATCCAGGACCCATCCTCTGTTTGGATGTTTTTCGAGTCACCCAACTATCATCAGATATAACATGATATAACTATATCTAACTATCACTTTATCATATTTTGAGTCAATAATAAACACTATCACCATATCACCAGCCTCAGAACCCTTCTTTGACGCTCCCCCGACGCGGGTGATGCGTGGTGATGACCCGCTGCACCCAGGAGCTGCTGGACGTGTACCTGGCACCGCTGAGCAAGGCGGGTCTGCCACCCTTGGCGCTCGCGGAGGATGAAGAGGTGCGGTCTACTCGTGGCAGCGGTGGAGCTTCACCAAGCAGCGGTTGACCACTCTGGCCACTGAGGTTCACCGGGTGACCATGGAGCTGGTTTATGGTGGTTTATGGTGGTTAATGATAGGGGTTTATTGGTTAAAATGGTTAATGATAGGGGTTTATAGTGGTCAAATCCAAAAATGGTGGGGGATTTTTGGTGATCATCCCCCTATAGTGGTGAAGAATGGTTAATGATGGGGGATCATCGTCACAAATAGTGGGTGAACAATTAGTAGTTGATGAACACCTGGTGTTTTTTGCATAGTTTTGTCACAGTTTCCAGAACTGAGTTTTTCATGCAGTTTCCCTGAGATCAGAAGTCTTGAATGGCAGCTGTTTCTCTGGCTGTTTCTGTTGAAGTCGACATCCGTTTTGATTCATTTTGCAAATACTTTAAAAGCGTATTGGTTGGTTTGATGATACAAGTTTAGTCAGTACCGTAACATATGGTGGTAGGCATTCTTTCTCACCAGAAACAATAATATATGATGATACTGTAGCTTTTTGATCGCTGCCCAGTCTATCTAATGTCTCCTAAACTTGCCAAGAAGACCCAGCAGTCGGGGCATGGTTTCTATTAGCTCTTTAGTTGACCAGGTGGTTGCCAATACTCAAATCCCCCAACAGGGTATCCCGAAAGAATAGCTCCTGCTGGCTCTAGCTGTTCCCCTATCACCAGTCTTGCGCGGGGGCAGTTGCTGATGGTTCCTAGTCAGCAGGTTATATCCTTGCCGGTCAGTGACCTCACCCAACTTAGCCTCGGGAGAGTAGCTAGGGTGATAACCCGCTATCCATCTACCTGCCTCCCTCTCTCTCTATCTTTCAATCGATCTACACAGATCTATCTATCAAATTCTATCAATCAGTCTCTCTCTCTCTCTCTTTCTTTCTCTATCCTTGTCTATCTCTATCTAACTCTGTCGATCTTGATTTTGCCTGGGAACTTCAAAAACGTGGTGACCACTCTTTTTTTTCTGCGATTTTGACTTACCGTTCGTGGCACAGCAATGTGCATTTTTGAACATCTCAACCTCCCAAAGTGGTCCGTGGCTATCAGTTCTTTTCCGATTTGGTTTGCAAATGTGCTTGGCGCCACAGGGGCATGCAATTTTGGCCCAGTACTTGCCCAACGGACCTCTGCATCCGTTGCTCTACCGAGCCTACTTTTTGACCATCCCTGGGCACAAGACTATGTCGACACCAACCAATCAATAATGATAACCAAGAATGATACGGAATACAATGGTTAATGATAGTACACCCACAGCACTATTGATAAGACAGCATTTCGATCGATTCCTTCAACTTTCGATACGTCGGATCTTTGACTTCCAAACTTCCTTCAATCAACCATTAATCAGCCATTCTTGGCTTGTTGTCAACCATCACGAACCCTTCATCAACCATCATAAGCCATGATTTACAATGATTTACCGTGATTAACCCTGCATCAACCATTCATTGACCAACAATTCATCATTCTTAAGCATCACAAACCATGGTTCACCATGATTTACCGTGCTTAACCAGGCATCAACCACCATACAGCATCATGTTTCCCATGCCTGTCACGTCGCCAGGTGGATTGGGTCTTCTTCGCGCATGTGATGTCGCCGGACTTCGCCCGTGCTGGGCGGTTGCCGCTGGAGCTGAACTAAGGACTGGTGGGTAGACAGGAAAGGTCAAAAACCCACTATTATAACCACTGAGGACTGGTGGTTTTTTTGATAATGATGCTTAATGGTTGGTTACTGATGATTATGGAATAATGGAACAATTTGATGGTTGATAATGGTTATAACGGTTAGTATTGTGGTTGTAATGTTCAATTCTTGGTTTATGATTCTAAATAGCCGGTATTGTTAACATAGTGGTTAATTTTTGATATTAGCGGTGCAAGGGGATACTAACCGACGAGAACAGGAGGTTGACAATGGTCATTATTAGTGCTTTACAATAGTGGTTAATATTATCCTTGTTATCATGGTAAACTGAGTATGTTGGTAACGTTTGGTTGCTAATAACCAATGGTAGCTGGTTAGCGGTTGACAATAGGGGATAATAACCCACGTTAATCGGGGATGTACTGATGTATACTGATATACCACGCTGTGGGTCAATATGGACCATCCCACAAATGGGTAGATGAACAACCCGACAAAGACTAGTCTGGTATCTGACAAGTTTCATTTTCATTGATCAGTTGGTGTCGTGGCTTGTGATGGTTGTTTGGATGCTTGTTATGTCTCTTTCGATGATTGGATCGATGAACGTGATTCCTTGCTCTTGCTTTGTTCCATCAATTCGTATTCCCTTCAGGGATTCAACCTTGTGGGATGATTCGGTGGGGTATTTTGCTGAATCCTTTTCAGTTGATTCTGCGCAATCCTATGGTGTGCAAGTTTTTCCGGATGAGAGCACTATCTGCTTCCAGGGGCGGGTGAAACTCTATGCCGGTTTTGATTTTGATAGTACCAAAGGCTATCCTGGAGAAGGGCCCGAATGGTCCCTTGCTACAATCAATGCGGGCTCGCTTCAGAAGCAGGCCCACCTGGTGGCCACGGGCAGGAGACACGACTCACTGCATCTTCAAAGAGATCTATGGAGTTTGAAACAGCAAAGCATGACAAAGCTTTGCACTGCGGAGCCATGATGCGCTATGTTGGAAACACTCCTGAATACGGGGGAGTGGCAACCCTTACCTCCCTTGGATGTGCGAGGCCCTATGTTTTCAAGGAAGATTGTTCCAAGTTGTACCGTCATCTTTTCGATTCGGGGAGGTGCCATGCAACTTGGGTGTCAGTAGCTGATCATATCACGATGCTGGTTATCAATGTTCATGCAATTTCTGGTGCTCAGAGTGACACTACGAAGCATGCACGTAATAACCAGACCTTTCGTGAAGTGCTTGAATTTGCGAGTCAACATGGACGAATCCCTGTTGCCATTGCTGCTGATTTTCAAGATCTTCCTCAGAGCTATTCTACGATTAAGGAGGCCCTTGCTAAAGGATACTTGGTTGACACCTTGTTTCCTGAGGATGGTGATCCCTCGATGCGCCCTTTGACGTTTGCGAAAGCAGCTGCGAAGAACAATTCGTCTGCCGATTTGGTGACTTCTATTGATGGCATTCTTCTCAACCCTTGTGCCTTTCAATACATGAAGAGTGTTAATGTCAAGCGATGTATTGGTCTTCAACATTCATTTGTCGAAGTTATTTTTGATTGGCCCTCTCCAGGCAAATCCCAGCAGAGCAAACATTTCAAGTGGATTCCACATGCTGCCCTTGATGTGAGTCAAATGAAACCAGCGAGCGAACGTGAGAACATTGCCAAACAGCTTTGGGATTCCAAATACCTGGAGCTTAGTTCACAGGCGACTGACTCTGAACAGATGTATGATGTTGCGAATAAATTTGCTGTTGACATTTTGCTTCAATCTGGTGCGAAGTGGAAACATGGTTCGCATGAAAGAGGTACCATGCCCAGACTCAAGAACTTTGACAAAATTTCCTCTTCATTGGGTACTGACCAGCCCAACAAGAAGATGTTCCAGATTCAGAAAGCGTTGTGCCGTATTGATGATATTGCTTTCAAGATTTCTCATGACAATCCTCCTCAGCATGCGATTGATATTGTGACTACTGCATGGAAACGTGTGACGGATTTTCTCTCTAAACTGCAATTTGGAGATGAGTTGCCAGCCTGGCCTATTCAGGAGGCTTTGAATCGAGCTTGGGCTTTTCTTGCAGATGCTTGCGATGATATTGCTAAGAAGCTGCGTATTTCCAGAATCAATGATTGGCGTAATAGAATGAAGTTTTCCTCGTTGAACAACTGCTCTGATATTTTCACTTTTTTGAAGAGAAAACATGCAGTCTCGGGACAATTGATCAACACTGATGCGGATGGCAAACCCTTTCACCATCCTGATGATGCTATGGATTTTGCTTTTGAACAATGGAATCCGATTTTTGATGCCAACCGTGAGCATGCTCCTGCTCAGAAGATCCTTGATATCATTGAGGGAGCGTTGAAGAAGCGATATGTTCCATGTGAGCTGCCTGAGATCACCTGTCTTGATTTATATAATGCTACTCAAGCCCGGAAGGCATCAGCAGCGCCAGGGGTCGACGGATGGAGGACACCTGAATTTCAACTCCTCCCTATTTCTGCATTTCTTCCTTGGACTATGTTGTGGCGAAAGATTGAATGTGGTGAATGGAAGCTGCCAGCGATGTTTCAGACAGCTAGATTAGTGATGCTTCCTAAACCTGAAGCAAAGACCCTTTCACCTGGCGATAAGAGGTTGATCACTTTTTTGGGAGTCCCCTACCTGATTTGGAGTAAAGCTCGTTTCGCTCATTTGGAGGCATGGCAATCTTCAGTGTTTCCTTCTCAGCTATGTGGAGGAATTAAACACTGTCAACCTGCTGACATTGCTCACAAAATAGCTGCTGAGACTGAAGCTGCTATTCTACAGAAAGCTCCAATTTGTGGCATCAAGTTGGATCGTGCCAAATGTTTTGACAGGATATTGCCCAGGATTATCGGTGCTTTGGGTAAACAACTGGGTTTACCGGATGCTTTTCTTCGAGTGTGGCTGGCTGTCTATGATAATTTTCGACGGTTTTTAACCATTGGTCAAGTTATTTCTGCGGAACCTTTGATGAGTACCAACGGTGTTGCTCAGGGTGACTCAGCTTCGGTATTGGCGGTGAACATTTTGATGTGTGGATGGTGCGAACTGCTGTCATCTATACCATGCATTCAATACTTCGGTTTCGTTGACGACTGCTATATTATGTGTAAAGAGGAGCACCTTTTTCATTTGACGCAGGCTTTCGAGGCTACCAAAGTATATGACATCCTGACTGGACAGAAGCTCAACGTACATAAGTCAGCGGGTTGGGCTACCTCTCGTTCTGCTAAGCGAAAGCTGCAAGAAGCTATCCCTGGCCTCTCTGTTCATGATTCATTTCAGGTGTTGGGAACTTTTGTGAAAACGCATTCGAAGCGGTATACAATTCAAACAAGTTCGACTCCGCATGTCATCAGAGAACTGATTGGTGACATTTCCAACCTTCCAATTTCATTAAAGAAGAAGGCTTTCCTTATTGCAAGCAAGGCTGTGTCGAAGTTGCTTTTTCATCCCGAACTTGTGCCTTGGCCCCTTGCGGTCATTGACGGGTTTGTTACCCAAATCAGTGCCTCTTTATGGGGCAAGAGACCTCCTTGGAAATGTCCCCATTTGTTGTTTGCTCTTTGCACGAAGCCTACTACTTGTCACCCTCAGATGGCCATTGCGTTTCGTGTTATCATGAACCTGGTTTTGCGATGCCAGAAAGATCAACAATTCTGTGATATTTGGGAAATTCTTTGTGCTGGACCCAAAGTCATTGCGAGGGGTTTGATGGATGCTTTTGTACGGGCTTGCCAACAACTTCATCTTGATTTCGAGCCACCCTTCGATTTCCGCATCCATGGGAAACTCGTTTCCTTCTTTGATTTCTCTAAAGCCTTTTTGCATTCGGTTTGCGTCCGTTTGGCATCCGAGGAATTGTATATCGAGATCGGTGGTTTCCCCCCGCAAAGATGTGGTTGATGGGGGTACGGGAATCCTTGACTCACTGGTGTCCTCCTCCCCGCGTCGGCCCGTGCCATGGCTTCCTGCGACCTTTGATGGGGAAGTGCTGGATCTACTGCGAACAGATTGTACAAATCCAACATGATTGACAAACCCAACTGTCGGTTTTGTGGTCACGAATACGAGGATATCAAACACCTTGTTCATGACTGTCCTGGTATCCGCTCGAAGCTGGGATGTCCTTTGAAGGTCTTTGATGACCAACCACAGTTGTACTCACATGGTCTTTTTCAGGTACCGGTTTGGGTGAAGGAAGCTGCGGAACAACCAATTGCGTGGCCTGAGGCCTCATGCTGGTCATTTAGTGATTCTGTATCTGATGTTTGGATGGGGCTGGGTGTGGCGAACTTTCAACATTGTTGGTCCAGATCTTTTGCGATTTCACTTTTTGATGAAGACTGCAATCTTCTTTGGAACTTTTCATATGCTGATTGTCTGGGATCGGCATATAAGGCTGCGGTGGCCTTGCTATGGTACATCTGTAAATGTACTACTTCGAAGATTAGGGTTTTCACGAAGAATGCCCTTCTGCTGGAACATTGGGAACTGTTGACTGCGAAAGGCTCGGTTCCCTTTAACCTTCCTTTTCGACAATGGTGGATTTCTATTTTTGAGGATGACTCGGTTGCTTCGAGAATTCAATTGCTGCACATGAACAATGATGGAGGTTTGTCGTTGTGGATTCGGCCTAATAGAAGAGCGACAAATCAAGCTGAAGCTGATGCAATCATTCATCCTCGTCGCCTTGATAGCTGGAAACAGCATGTAACAACTCACGTTGGGTGGCTGTGCTCTTTGTCTAAGCTGCTTTCTGCTACAAACAATGAGGATAAGGAGGACCAACCTGCACCTTTGATGGAAGACACTGTTGAAGTGGGCAATGTCAATGTGGATGTGCGTAACCGTTTCTTCAAGTGGGACTGGAATTTTGAGATGGCAGATTACAACTGGAAAATGCAGTCTGGGATGTTGATTAAGCCCAAGTCATGGGCTTTTTCGGATGACGCTTGGGATGTCACGGTCTCTTTCTTTGAGCAACTGGTGTGGAGAGTCGATGAAAATGCTGGAACTTCTGTCTATGAGTTGGCCTTTCACTTTTTCAAGATGTCAACCTTTACAATTCCTACGATTCTTGAAATCAACCGGGGGCATTTTGTCTCTGTTACAGACTGGCTTCGACACTTTCTTCGTGTGGCTAAACAGCAAAACGTCAATCTATTTCCACCAGCTGGAACCTTTGTGGCACGCAGAGCCCTCTACTCGAGTCAAGCTTTCCCCTCCGGAACCTTCAAGGGGTGCAAGGTGGGCGTGTCCCATCAACGACTCCATGATCTCGCAAAGTTCTGTCTCAGTTTGCCGAACAGTGGAGCGACCACTAAAGACTGGAAGAGACCTCTTTCAGCTATCTAGTGCTTTCTTCTCATCTCTGATCAAACGACAGGGTGAGTTCGTACCCAGAGTGTACGATGCAAGGCAATAAAAAAAAGACTAGTCTGGTCATTTAGGGGATGTTCACTAGGGGTACAGATTGTTGACCCCCCGCCTTCCTAGAGTAGATAGAATATCAAATTGGACCATCTCCGAGCTTGGTAAATGGCTTTGGTACATTGAAGATGGGGGGATATATTCTACTCAAGGTTGCTTAGAAGCGGTAAAACTCAGCAAAGAATTAGACTTGTAGGTAAAACACAATTACCTATATATGGTCACTGATGACACATGGTTGGTCCAGTAAACTATGATAAACATTTGTGAATAATGCGTGGAGCAACATAGTACCGCTAGCAGGAACTGGTAAACAGACAATCTTTCTGGTCACTGTAGTTCATCGAAGTTGTGGGATGATATGTGGCGGGTATATTGATCTATCTTTATGTATGTAAAAAAATCCAATGTTACTTTTGGTGGATTTTGTGGTTAAGTATGGTGCCATGGCAGTGGGTATTATATGATACCTGCTTCGTGGTACAACTATGTTGGCTAACCAGATGGATCGTCATTTGCAAATCCTGTTTGCAACATAATTCCATTACGACCAACTATGGTGCACAACATCTCAAACCACTGGTTGAGACCTATGGTGAATCCAAAGTTTGATCATGTTTCGTCTCAAATTTGGATTTTAACAAGTTGTTGAACTCACCATACAGTAGACCTCCGTGGTCAAACTCTCTTTGCTTCACTGTTGGTGATGCGTTTTACACTCTATGCGCCTTGGATTGTCATTGCCCTTCACATCTAACATTTCTGTCAACTTGTGACTTGTCCTTTAATCATTCGAGTACAGGTAAATAGATGGGTGAGCGGCTGGGGCTTCTGGGCAAGATTTTGGCATTGGAGCGGAACAACGCTTATGGGTTACCCTATGGGCAACCGACAGCTTCGAGTTCAAAATCATCATGTCTGAGAGGGCCCCCATGATTGCAAAACAGAGATGCTTCACTTCTGGATCAGCAACATATAGGTTCAAATCCATGCATATCCATGACTTAGTAAGGCCACAATTACAAAACTTTATTTTGTTTTTTTAGGGGCTCAAAACCCATCAGCCGCCAAAATCGTTTCGGCAGACGCCCCAAGCAACAACATTCGTGATTGACTGGTTGGTGGTTTTCAACAGTCGTTTCCCACATTTTGGGCTGGTTGGTGATTATTCAAATCCTTTGGATGGCGAAACAAAGCACCAACCAGTTCCTATGTACCATTCTTTCCTCCTGAAACGGATGTTTTTGCTCCAGGTGTTCACTGCCATGGGAAAGTGATGGATGGCTACCACCAACCATCAACCATCAACCACCAACCATCAACCACCAACCATCAACCATCATCAACCACTATGAGTTACTATTGTCAACCACCAACCATCAATCATCAGCCTACCACCTTGCCCAGGTTTTACTACAACAACATCTACCGGAGAGCTCTGGCCCGGCGTATGCGAGACCATGCGGTCCGAGAAGATGTACCCTGGCAGCACCGACCTGGAGCTAGTGATTGCTCCGACCCCCCCCACTAGTGGTTCACTGGTGGTTCCATTGACCACTACCGTATATCAAAATTATTCATCACTGAACAAATGGATCTGGTTCACCATTATTCACTGATTCATCAACCACCAATTATTCAAAATAGACTAGTTTACATCAATCAGTGGTTAATCAACCATCAGAATCAACCACTACAATCATCAACCATTGTATCACAACTACATTTTAAACATTCGCCCAACCACTAGTAGTTCAGTGGTTAACCATTGTCCACCAATTCATGAACCACTATGTCAAAATTGTATATCACCATCAATCACCATCAATCAACCATCAACCTTTTCTTTCCACAATGCCTGAGTCTTGTAGACGCCAGTAAACCATCAACCACTAACCATCCATTAACCAACCATTCACCCCATCAACCACCATAAGTCACCATCAATCAACCATCAATCAACCATCAACCACTCACTAATCATCAACCAGGATTCAACCACCATAAGTCGCCATCAATCAACCATCAATCAACCATCAACCACTCACTAATCATCAACCAGGATTCAACCACCATAAGTCGCCATCAATCAACCATCAATCAACCATCAACCACTCACTAATCATCAACCAGGATTCAACCACCATAAGTCGCCATCAATCAACCATCAATCAACCATCAACCACTCACTAATCATCAACCAGGATTCAACCACCATAAGTCGCCATCAATCAACCATCAAGCACCATTGACCCCACATATTTGGCCCACCCTTCGATCCACGAGTGCCGTGGTCAGGTGCATCACGCCTTCGCCTTGGACCTGGACGCGGAGCTCTCCTCCAAGAGCCTGGCGGCTGCCATGCGCTGCCCTGCGCCCGAGGCGGGCGGCGAAGAAGGGTCAATGAATGGTGACTGATGATCAATGATCATCATTAGTCAGTTAATTAGTTAACATGGTGAATTAAATAAATAAAGATTCAACTACTGGTGAATCATCAACTAATGGTTGTTGATCATTAGTTAGCTAGCTAATTAACAACCATTAGTTAGTTAATCATCACCATGGTAACAACTAACTAATGCTAACTAATGATTAAGCATGGGTTAACAACCATCATCAACTATGGGTTAACAACCAGGTTAATGGTTATCATCAACTATGGTGGAGCGGTTGTTGGTTGATGATGGTTTTCATGGCTGGTCAATGACCAATGGTTGGTGATGGTCAAGTGATGCTTAAGGGTGGTTGTATCCAGGTGTTTCCTGTTTTCAATTTTCCGAGTGAGATTTCAGTACACATCGGGATCTTGTCGTTTTGAGGCATCTATACAAGCTATGAAAGTCTTCATGGGTGATGTCACCTTCCCTCGAGAAGCAAGGAACCATCTCCATCGTAGTCTGTCTGAACTAACTATCATAGTTTGTGGTGCTAGGATCATACCAACACCAAGCGGTGTCTTTGCTGAATGGGAATATTGGCAACTACCAACCCGCCTCTTTCGTGAGACGTGGGGAAGTACACTATCTGCTGTTTGGCGTGCCTAATGCCCTCTCGTTGAACTGCTGGAGATGTACACACAAAGGGTCTTGTGAAAACCCAAGGGTCTCAGATTTTCCCTCTGGTGCTTGTACCGAGCTGATGGTTGACGAGGTGATGCCACCGCAGCAGCCCGTGACAGTGCCCTGAATGTACAAAGGCAGTGAAGTTTTCCACCGCTGCGGGTGAAGCACTGCAGATGTCATGAAGAAATGGGAAGATTACTCTGAGGTATCCTTGAAATTGTCATCACTTTCATCATTTTTAGAAAAGGGGCAAATAGCGGTCCCGTTTTCTCATGTTTGTAGACTTGCAGATGGATGTTACTCGACCAGTCATGTTTTGGAGAAAATCACAAGTTATTTTCATGTCATGGAAGCTGGGGGGTGGGTTATCAAGATAGATCTTCCAATACATTTAGCGGCCCCGATGACTGTCAAGAATCCAGCAGTGCACCAGTGATAACGAAGCAAAGAAATTTCCCGGGTTACTTATGGAGAACTTATGGTTCACCACATCTAGCAGTGGCTAAAGAGACTGGCTAATGACAATGATTACTAAATGACAATGGCCGACCAGAACGGCTCACAGTCATCAATACTTTTTGGCTCATGATTATGACTAATAGTGGAGAGGGCATCCAACACTTCAATCTTCTAGGAGGGCCAGAGTCCCAAGTGTTTTTTGGTTGGGAACACATAAATTGCACAGGTGCAACGTTGCCAACTGCCCTGTCACAGATGGTAAGCGTGCGGGGGAAGCAGCTTTACTCCCAGCCAAGTGGAAGTTCGCGACGTCACCATCGTCAGAAGCCAAGCTTTAAGCCTTGGTATTGACAGTACCGGGGGCCAGATGACAGAATTGGGCTGTTGGCAGTTTGACTTTATGGCTATGGGTCAAAATTAAGCATCAATATTAAGCAACAATGATACGGAAAACAATGGTTAATGATGGGAACCAGGGGTACAGGGTTTTGACCCATAGCCTTATCAAAGGCAAAACGTCGTTTACCTTTGATCAAAGAGTGTGGTGCTAGCGACTTTATCAAAGGTAAACAATCTGACTTTAGTTTAAAACCTATTTTGCGAAGTTTTGACTTTGCCTGCCGACTTTTGTGTAGTATTTCAGTCGCATGGGTGGAAATGAGTTTAGCCTCCTGCTGTGCATTGATGAAAGGAAACACAATTTTTGGCGGGGGGTAGAATCTCAAGAGAGTCCAAGTTGAACCCTTCTGCTGGCGCTTTTTGAAGTAGGTTTTTACCCAATCTTCTAGATTTATGAATAATTTGCAAGCTTTGACTGGAAGATAGCAAAATAATAAAAAAAGCAAAAAAAAGCAAATCTACATAAAACAAAAATGAGAAAAAAAAGACTCCAAAAAAGGACCAGCCGAAAAGAAAGCAAAAAGAAAGCAAAATTAAACAAAAAACAGAGAGAAAAAAAAATTAAAAAAGGAGGAAAATGGGAAGCAACAAACGCAACAGGCCAGGCACAAAAATGCAAAGCTAGGGCTACAAGACGGCAAATATGTAAAACATACATTTTAAATGACAAGGGCAATGCAACAAAAGATATTTGATACAATGATACCATACACACAGGCACAACAAATGTGAGATGCATGTGCTGAAGCATACGACATCTCATTCAGGGATTTAATAGGAATAAGATCCCAAATCTCTTGGGTGCTGATGTATCACAGTAATCAATTCAATTCAAAACTGAACCAAACTCCAGGCAAACAACGCGAAGCCTTGGCCCTTTGACATAGTAACACATACATACCTACACATAAACCCATAGACTTACTCATACATACGCCCACGTAGACTTACTCACACATAGACATCCTCAAACTCCGCACACGGTGTTTGAAGGGATGTGCCAAGAAACACCAGTAGCAGGCCCAAACAACTTACTACCGTAATTGAACCATTATGCATTATATAAGCAAAACACGGATTTCCTTTAAGATCACAATTTGCAGAAAGTGGTTTATACATGACAGTGGTATGAACACTCTGGGCATACATTGCTTGAAGTCGAACTGCTGGATCTCTTTGCCACAAGGAGGCTACTAGGAGCCAGGGTTCCACCCCTCTAGGGTGAATCCTGAGCCCTCAGGAAGGGCTTAGGAGCACCCCCTTTTTTTTCCGCTTTTTTTGTTGCTTTGTTTTTGCTTTTTCAAAAATCTGGGATTTGCTTTTTTTCCCCTTTGTTTTTGCTTTTTTTTCGAGGTTTTCTTCGATTTTTTGAAATTTCAAAGCCATCACCAGGTGGCAAGAAAAAAGGGAAGGGATTTGCTTTTTTTCTCCTTTGTTGTTCCCTTTGTTTTTGCTTTTTTTTCGAGGTTTTCTTTGATTTTTGAATTTTTCAAAACATCACTTTGTGTCAGAAAAAAAAAGGAAAAAAAAAGGAAAGCAAGAGAAAAAAGAAAAGGGAAGAAAAAAGGACATCAGACCAAGGTCCCGCTTGAACAGCTGGCCCTTGGCTGGCTGGGTGCCTGCCACCTGCCTACGGTGCTGGTACCCCTATGACTTGATAAACCAACCTCTTTGTAAATAGCTAATATGTCATGATTGTACTGGCCTGGGCACTGGGCCACTGGGCGTAAGCCTGCGCTCAATCCTTAGCCTTAGCCAAAGTCATAAGCTTTAGTTCTGGAGAGAGTATCCTGAATTCCAAATTGGAAGAGCTGTCCAATCCAATTTAGTTAGTGATATGTATTGGGGTTGTACTTCTAATTTGCTCTTATTTGTTTTGTTCTGGATATATGTATGGTGTTGTGGTGTACTTCATTGCATGCCAACATATGCATCCATGTTTGCCAATGATTGCTTTTGCGCCGCTGTCTTTTGTCTTGGTCTTGGTCATTGCGTCTGTCTCTGCTGTTGTTGCCCTCTTTCTGTTTGTCATTGTCGTTGCCTTTGCCGTTGCCTATGTCTATGTCTAGTCTAGCCTAGTCTATGTCTATGTCAGTCTGTGTCTCTCTTGGTCAGTCTGTCAATCGATCCGGCTAGCTGTCTATATCTCTCTCTCTCTCTCCCCCTCTTGTCTCTAACTCTCAATCTCTTTGTCTTTGCGTCTCTGTGGTTTGCGTGCCTTTTGTTCTCATGTTTCCTCTTTGTTTTTTTTCTTCCTTTTTTTCTGCTGGCTGTTTGCTTTTGTTTCTCACTTTTTGAATGTCTCTGTTTTTGCATTTGCTTGTTTTTCTCTTTTTTGTTTTCTGTTAAGTTGCTTTTTTCTTGCTTTGTTTTTCTAATTTTATTATTTCGGTGATTTCCAATGCAAGCTTGTTATGCTCATTCATAATTCTAGATATGACTTGCATTAGATAGAGACGCAACCAGCTGTTCAACTACAGCCCCAAAGCAGGCAGGACCTCGAGCATAGTGGGACACCAGCTCAAGTTGGGACATCAACGAGGCACATCCATCTCAGATGATTGCAACCATTGTTGGAATCATCTATAGTTCACAATTGAAGGGTGCTTAGCCACCAAAAAAACATTGAAACATCATGAAGGCAATGTCAACTGCAGTCAATGGTTATTATCCCCCATACTTAACCATTAGGAACCACCATCAATTCATCCATAGCCATCCAGTTTTCTATGTCCTACTTGGGATCCCAGCTGCAACCAACAGAGCAGTCAATTCTGGCTCGACATACTAGTAGCCGGCTGGAAGCCGTCGCACCATTCCATGGCGCACCGTGCGCGCAATCTACTGGTGGGTTATAGAGCCAGCTATCTTTAGATATTTTAGATGGTTTTTTTAACGCGTACAAAAACAATCTCAAAGGGATACAATTGATTTGATGACTTTTATCGAAGTTGTTTCTGCTTCTGTTGTTTGGTCGAGGATTTTCATGTTCAACGTTCTATCAAGTTCTATCCTACTTGTGAGTATTGTTGATGAACCACACCAGCAATCATCAATATTTTATTTTTGGGACGATTGGAACCACCAGCAGTTGCTATTCACTATTGTTTGTCACGAATCATTCACAAGACTCATTTCATTCAAAATGATGACTACTGCAATTGACTAGATTTGTCCATAAACCCCTATCATTGGTGGTTTCAGCATGTTTCAGCTTTTTTTTGACCATTTCTGGACGACCCCACACTGGTTCCATGGTTCGTCTAGTTTCTCACACCTACCTCCGCACCTGACACCTGGCCCCCGGTCCAGTGTTTTCCTGTCTCCAACGTGAAGGAGCAGTGGTGGAAAAACCCGGCGACGTTGGTTGAATCACAGCAGCCCCCTAGGTTTGTATGGTTGTCGTTGTTGACCTATTTTGATCCATTCCGAACCATCATCCAGTTTATGAACCCTTTTATAGTCATAAACCAACCATTTTGGGGGTCCCCTATTTTAAGGAACCATCATATGGGCGTGAGATCCACGAACGTACGCTTAATTTCTCATTAATGGCGAACTGCAAGCAGCCAGCAGTCATATTGATTCATCCATGGTCAACCAACAGCAACCAACAATAAACACCGCTACTGACTGATTTAAAATGGTTGACGGGTTATCAACAATAGTACTGGTTTACCAATCATGACGAAAAGAGACAATATACAAACTGTGCAGAGTTACATTGGATTGTCCATAACGAAAGGGTGCCGGCCAGCCATCCCCAAGTTGTTGCTTTTTAGATTGATACCAGCAGTTTCTGGATACAATTATATATGGTTCATTGATGGTTAAAAACCAGCCAAAAAAAAAGAAAGACTCAATGACTGCATAACAACCCACAATCAACAAACTTGTTTGGGTTGGCAATCATTTCCCATTTCCATTCATAGTCAACAATCAATGAATAGTGAATGCTTAGTGACTGATCAACAACAACTGTTAACAAGAATGACGGATGATTTCTGGTTCACAACAGACAAACAGTGGTTGGCTTACACTGCTCAGTTGCTGTTGGACACGCTTCGCTGCGACCTTTCCCGTGCTTCGAAGAAGCTCGCGTACTAGCGCAGTGTGGGTCCCCTGTGTCTCGAAGCGCACCTGGAAAGGGTGTGCCTTGAGATGAGGATGGGTCAAAATTCCTGAAACAATATCATTTTTGCATAGTATGCTATCATGGTACCTTGCGTTGGAGTCTTTCAAGTGAAACAATTTAAAGACGCGATGGTACTCGTGTTGTGAATTGAAGTTATCAGGGTACAAGCCCACCTGAAGTGGATAATGAGGTCAAATGGCGACCAACCAGCCACAAGAACAATGGTAAATTGCGGATTAGGCAATGATAATGACCAGGCGAATCAACCTGTAAAGCCCAACTGTTCGATTATTTCTGGCTATTAATAGAAGTAGTACTGGTAGTACTCGTCATCGTCGTGGTGGCGGCGGGGGGGGTGGTGGTGGTGGTGGTGGTGGTCGTCGTCGTCGTCCTCGTCGTCGTAGTAGTAGTACTAGTAGGAGCAGCAGTAGCAGCAGCAGCAGCAGTAGATGACCCATAAATGGCTATCCAAAAATCATGGTTGCACAATCAATGGCTCTGGACATCCCACAAACCAACAGCTTATCAAACCAATGGACATGTTAGAATTAAAGCCATAGGAATGATTCCGGAAGCCAACAGGTTATCGACGGCACGAAATCCTTATTCAAAGCGCCCCAGAATTTCAATATGGGTGTTTCTCAAAATAGGGGTACCCCCAAATCATCCAATATTCTATTATTTATAGTAATAAACCAGCCATTTTTAAGGGTCCCCTATTTTGAGAAACACCCATATGGTTGAAACCCCACTAGCGCTCCGAGACTTCGATTCAGCTGATTTCCAGTTCTGAGACTCAGGGGTTTCCTTGCCGATTGATAGCCTGTAATCATCATACATCCGCATATGCATAGGATAAAACATACACACATATAGTACATATGTATACTATGTAGTACATTGTAAATCATTGCAGTACATGCATCTCTCCCTCTGTCTATACATGTACATATTTGATTGTAATAAGAGTAAATGAATGAATAAACCCGTATAAACCAATATATAGATTATATATATATGATATGTATGCACATATATCTACATCTACTCAACACACCCTGTTTTGACCCCTCCTCGGCGCGTCGATTATTGGGATAGCCTTCGATAAATGGTGTGCAGAGGGGTGAGCAGTTGCCCAGCTACACCCTGGCACGCTGGGCTGGGTTGGCGCTGTGGTTGATGGCTTATGGGGATGGTTCTACCTGGTTCAGGGTGGGGTTGGTTGATGGCAACCCACTAGCGGAATCCCTATGAGCCAAAAGCCATGAGTGGATTCAGCTCTTTGACATGCGGAAAAATCCAGGAGTTGTAAATAGTTGGTTGATTGAGAATGAATTCACAACTTTATAGAACCGGGGTATTTTGAATCAATTCTGTAGGAATAGTAGAAAAACTCGCTCGATTAGTTCTAAGTATTCTTGCGAAGTTTATCAGTTGTACTGGTTGTTTCTCTAAATAGGGGTACCCCCAAATCATCCAGTTTATCAACCATTTATAGTAATTAATTTGTAATCAACCAATCATTTTGGGGCCCCAAACTGGGTTGAGAACCCCCCACATTGGAACACAACCCTCCACCCTGTTGCAGCTTTCGGCACTCAGCTCACAACTGGGGCCGGCACCATGGGGATGCCCCAGCCGTCAGCCACGAATGGATCGCGACATGATGATGTCGGGTAGGTGAACCCCACAACCAGTGCTGAATGTGGCCCCCACACAGCCGGATGAGATGAGTTGCGCCCATCAAATTTCAGCGGGGTAGCGGTTGGATGCGTTCCCCATCAAAGCCACCGTTGAGGGCTGGATGTTTAAGCAGGTGTAGCTTTAGCATGCTTTAGCCAAATTTGCTGTGAGGGATTCTCTGCATGTCCCAGCTAACAAGGGATCATCATTTCAGCGATTTCATAGGGGTGGATCCCCCGATTTTTGTTTTAACCAACAGAATGTTTAAATGAAATATTCCGACAGTAATTCCCTGATCCCTCTTTTGTCAATGGCCAAGCATAATGAATAGCTTAGAAAGAAGCGTCACTGCCATCACCAGATTCCAAGGAGGAAATCTCCAAGCACCGAGGCAGCCAAAGCCATCCAGCCATGCTCAACCAGCTGGATCCCATGGCACCTTAAGCCTTAAGAAGTCACCACTTCCCATGCCATGTTCCATGGCTTGGTCCTGCTGCTCCATGTTGCAGCGGAGAACGTCAAGGTGCCACATCCGGAGGACGGACCTGGACGTCGGGATGTCGGTCTCTGGGAAGCTCACAGACCGTTGTGTTGTTCATCTGGCACCAGGCTTTGTGTGGGTTTCTGGATTAATGTTGGTTTCTGATTAGTGTAACCCCCCCTAAAGTAATGAAAATAGATGAAACCAACAGGTAGACACTAATCAGAAACCAACATTAGGGAAGAAATCATGGTGGCCGAGGGAGGCGATAAATAATGTGGTAATGGCAAATCCATCTAAGAAGAATGAGAATGGTTGCTAATGATAGGGATATTCATACTTGTAGTGGTTGCTGATGTTGAAAATGGTTTATTGTTTGGTTTCACATGGTTTTAAGACGTTGCTGTTTTCCTGAAATGAGCCTCACCAAAACATCAGGATTCAACTGGCCCAACTGCTGGTTGATTATCGAAGGGGGTGATCTCCAGTCATTCAGTCAATGAAAATACAGTCAGTGTCTCATACTGGAAAATGGAATTATTGTTTGCTGTTGTACTTTGCAATTTTACTTCAAGGGAAATTTGGTGAATGCATTCGGAATGCATATAGAATTCTATTGGCAGACTTTCTCCGACGAGTGGATGATGCAGCTCTTTGATGCTCAGTTGCGGCCGTGGTTTGTCAAAATGATCAGCTGAAAAGTCTCAAAAACCATCCAACAACCATACTTGTTCCAGGTTGTATGTCAATTGGATTGGGATGGCTATCGTTATTCCACTTTTGTGCCAGCTATAGAAGCACATAGCTCATAGTCGAACAGTGAAGATTGTGAATAAACTTAGAAACTGTATGCAGCAGAGCAGGAGGATCTTTTAAAACTTAAGTTCAATGGTTCGTAATTTCACTTGCAATTCAGGGGGTACCACTTCTGTACCACCGGTTTTGCATCCTTGCTCACTGAGTGGAAGCCATGCCGCTGAAGAAGAAGTCGTCGCCAAAGAAGAAGTCGCCGCGAGTAACAGCGGCGGCTTTCAAGGTCTTGGCCTACCCGCATTTGTCCATGGCATTGGAGCTGGGGTCAGTGTACACACGAGCAGAGCTTGAGACACGCTGCCTTGGCAGACCTGACAGGATACGACAGCTCCACAAGAAGCTACAGGATCCCGAGCTCTTCCAGGCGGTGCCGTTGGAAAAATCGTTCTCAAAGAAACGAAAGGCCAGGACGACCCATCCTTTGTGGGCGCGGGGACCGAAGACCCGAGGAAAACTGGATGAATCAGCGGCCCGGCGGAGACGCATCGCGGAAAAGATGGCGCGAGATTTTCTCCAAAGCGGTGAGAAAGTCACAGATGCCATGCTCCTCGGCTCTTTGAGATGCTGGGGTTCCCGAGACAATCTTAAAAGGCAGAACGTTCGTCGCAACAATCCTGTGTACTCTGACACTCTGGGCCTCACGTCCTCCCGCGGCAGCCGCAACCCAGTCATGACAAAACTCAGCAAGGACTATCCGAACATGACAAAGCTGATCAACGTGTGGTTCAGAAGACAAAAGGCTGGGTTTCCGTGGACGAGCATCAGCGTGAACTGCTTCTACCGGGCCGCGCGGCATCGCGACAAGAACAATGCTGGCCCTTCTGCCATACGAGGGCTGGGCAGGTATCGCGGAGGCGAGCTCTTGATTTGGCCCCGAGATCCGGGAAAGTGCTCCGTGAAGATGCTGAAGAATGAGGAATCCCAGGAGATGGACATCAGCAAGAGTGTGTGCTTCTTCAACGGTCAACAGGCGCACGAGGTCAAGTGCTTCCGGGGAGAGAGGTTTTCCCTCGTGTTCTTCTGCGTGGGGAACTGGTCGAAGACCCAGGCGCCGCTGCGGCGATCTGCAGAAAACCTACAATTTCGGCTTCCAAGCCAGAGAAGTCTCGATCAGGCTAAGAAGCTGACCTGAGATGACTTGAGCAACGCACAAGAAGCCAGAAAGAAGGGTCAAACAGTACCTTGTGCCCCTGGTTGTTCCCATCCCAAAAATGACCCTGCACTCGTCCAACAGCTGGGAGAACAAGTACCCATTTTTTTGGCCTTCTAGTTATTCATTCCAGCACCAAATCTACCGGACTTCCTCAATCGGTTTGGTCCTTGTTGTGGCGCACTGCGCGAGGATTTCGTCAACATCCTGGCCGGCACGGCGGGCGGCCAACGTGATGGGATGCATCACAGTTCAGGCGGGGGCGGAGATGATCCAGCAAGAGAGAGATGGCTATATCCCTACTTGGATGTGCGCCCTCACTTTGGAACTGGTAAACCACCAACCAAGGTTAAACCGGTTTGTTCGGTCACGTTTTAGGGGTGCATTTACTATGGTTTCACTGATATCCCCAGTTGCACGTCCAAGTAAGGGGGGTTGCCCGCCAAGAATGTGTTCTTCTTTTTGTGGGGAAACGTCAGTTTCAGGTTTACTGTGCACTAATCATGCTGATAGAATCAACCAGTTGAGTTTTTGTTGATATTTTTGCATGGTAAGTCGACAGCGACGGCAGGTAAATATGCAAAATAAGAGGATCAGCAGCTGGGCACGTCCATAGATGATTTATAGTCAAGACGTGGTCTGGGGTAAATAATCAACCAACAACCCATGATACGGAGGTATCCATCAGCATGGGCAATCCAACCCAGAATCTATCACATAGATGGGCCTCACAACTTCAAATGGACATCATGGACGTCACGACAAATGAGGGTCGATGGAGCCATCTCCAAATAGTTTGGTTTGGAAATCGTATTGACATGATTGGTCAGCTCTGCACAGCAGCCGGTCGGAGGAATCTGAGGTTTCTCCAACGAACCCATCCACGTGATGCCATTCTGAGCTGACGGGTTGGCACCAATTTGGGGGGGCCCTTATGGTCCTGGGTTGTTGGTTATGAGTTTCTAGGATACTTCGCGCATCACCAACCCTGGTTCCATGATGAACCATCAATCCTTATCAGCCTCCAACAGCCTACACCTCCTACAACCATCACAAGCCATCACTAGATCATCATCAAATCCTCAGAGCATCAGCCACGAACTATTGACCATCATGACGATGTATACCAAGCATATACCAACCATATCCCAACCATATACCAACCATATCCAACCATCATTACTTCTACTTCATCATTCAAAGCCAGTGATTCGCCATGAAACCACGGGACGGTCCCATGGTTCCGACCACCCGACGTCGGAGCTGGGACCCAGGCAACGTGCTGCCGCTGGTGGCGAGACCCTGGGGCTTTAACCATTGGGCACCGCAGCAGCTTGGCGATTCAGGGGATGGGTCCAGTGGTGATATCTGGTGAGGGTGAAAGGTGGATGGATGAATTTGATGGATTTGATGGTGAAAGGTTGGTACCCTGGTACCCTAGTGGCTGATGGTTGGTAGTGGTTGATGGTTGATGGTTGATGGATGGATTTGATGGTTGGCAGTGGTTGATGGTTGATGGTTGATGGTTGATGGATGGATTTGATGGTTGGTAGTGGTTGATGGTTGATGGTTGATGGTTGATGGATGGTTGATGGATGGATTTGATGGTTAGCAGTGGTTGATGGTTGATGGATGGTTGATGGATGGATTTGATGGGTGGTAGTGGTTGATGGTGATGGATGGTTTATGGATGGTTGATGGACGGTGATTGAATAGTGAGGATGGTAGGTGTTTGATCCCATGGTGATGGTTGATGATGGTAGGGATCCAATGCTGATTGATCAAATGTGCCGATGATCCAATTGTGTGGCTAGTGATGGTTGATGATGGTAGTGGGTGAAAGGTGATTGATTGATGGTTGACGATGGATGGTTGATCCAGAATCATCCATAATGATTCACCCATATTCATGAGCAAATCGATAGGATTGATTGGTAATGACTGCTTATTGATGGTCGACAATCTTTGATGTTGATGGTTGATCACTAGAATCATGGTGAATAGGGTTGATTAGTAATGGTTGATGATGAGTCCAGGCAACTATGGCTGGTTTCAATGGTCATACTGACTCTGGCAACGCCAGATGCGGAAACTTTGAACTGAGCATTGACAGACTCCATCCTCTAGCTGGCTGCCGATACCATTGGTAGGTGTTCTTGACCATCATTTTCACACTATTCACCATCATTAACCATCATTAACCACCATTAATCACCATTAGCCATCATTCACCACCATTAGCCATCATTTCACATCATCAACCATCATTGAACACTAGTAGCCGCAGTTATTCCATAACCATTCTGAAGAACTCGGTCCATCTGTCCACTCTGAAACGGTCCACAGGGTCGCCACTAGTGGCATCCTGGCCCGTGGCAAAGGACCGCTGATCCCAACACTCGGACCAGTTGGTGGTGCCTTGGTACGGTAGCCACCAGCCGGGTCGGGTTCCTCGATGCTCCTCCCAAAACCAAGGGGCTTAGGATGGTTGAATGGGGTTTAGGATGGTTTATTGAATGGAGACCATGATTCCAACCGGTCGGTTAGGTTGAATCATTTCCTCCCATGTTCTGAAGAAATCCAGGACTCTTGAGGTTTAGGATGCTTTGTTGAGGTTGATGCGAATGAATCCATGACTCTTGGGGACGGTAAAACTGATGGTTTAAGGGACCATGGCTATGGAATGCAATGGATCTGAATGCGGCCCCCACATGATGGTTTGTGGGCGGCAGGTCGCTGTACCCCGGCATCAAACGGTGCGCAACTTCCGACTACGTTGGAATTACACAGAGTCGTTCAGAAATATGTTTTTCCTCATTGCAATGATGGACACGCCCAGATGCAGCTCATTCGTCATCCCATCTCATGGACTGAATGACAGGGGGCTGTGAGGTTGAACAGGGTGTTAGGAGAAGGTGAGAACACATGGCGAATTCACATATTTGGTGGTGGGTGACCGGCACATCCCTGCCATATGGTTCGACCCTGCAAACATTTCAGATCTCTTACGCCATTGAACATGCAAAATTCTAGCGTGGAAACTAAGGGCTCAAAGGGCCGTGGTGGTGAAAGGCCAGTAACATCCCTGCAGAAGGCTGCAATGCTGCATTTGTCCTGATAGCGCAAGCAGCATGTGCGCTTGGAACTTCGGAGAAATTGCATTAGCCAAGACCCTTGTTTTTACTTTCTATTTTTTGACGAAACATGATGGATCTTGGATATTGCTCGGAGTTTTTTACCCATAAATTCCGACCAGTGATCATGTCCGCGGTCCCTTTCATCTCAAGCTGTTGAGCCATAGCATCATCTTGTGGGATGTCATATAGTCGACTATAATAGTATATATATATATATATGAATGGCTGTGAGCAAGCCCATAGCACCAGCAATGGTGAAGATTCAACCAGTCGCAAACCATTTCGAAGGGGGTTTCACCGCCTGTTTATTGATTAATTGAGAATCATTGAGAATCTTCGTCATCACCGTCATCACCAGTGATCACGTGATCACGTTGATCAGTGCTGAATCACAGTAATGGTTTTATATGGTTTTGTACTGTAATGATTTATTGAATAATGATCAATAGTCATTCAATCGTGATTAGTGATCAACGATTGCCAACCGCCTGATTACAGCAATGATGATGGATGATCATTGATTAACCATCATCAGTGATGGTCATGAAAGATTACCCGACTGTAAACTCACCTGGCAATGGCAAATCCACCCTGTTTCTTGGGAAATCCTAGGGAAAAGCAGCTAAATATAAATGATTGATTTATTCACAGTCAACTGTGAGGTTCGATGTCAACAGCGACACCTTCTACGGCCTGCGGTGTACACACCAACCTTCACCGTGGATTGGGGACTACGCGCGGCTCGGCGCGTGGCGGATGTTGAACTGATCATTTACTGTGGGAAAGCGACAGGTTTTTGGAGCTTTGCCAACAAAGCAACATAAGCGGGGGTCCTAAAACGGGGGGACCCCCAGTTCTCATGGAAGTAAACCAATCATTTTGGAGATACCCTTATTTTAAGAAAGACATACAAAAAGCTTAATTAATGATTTAGCTATAGCTTAAAGGGATTCAAGGGGTCAAGCAGCACATGGCTGTTAATGGGTTGTTGTGTTTGGGATTGCGAAGTTGACCAGGAATTAAACCATTAAGCAACCATTAAGCAACCATTCAGCAAGAAAGATTGACGGTTCCTTTGCCAACCGGTGGGTACCATTAGTGGATATTGGAATTGAACACCTCCACAACTTGATGCTGACGATGATTGAACCATGATTTTGAGGTGATACAAATTCTGTCACATGCGAGGCCTGCCATTTGGACGGCTTTTTTCGATTTGACAGGAAACCATTGCTTTTATTCCTGACCCATTATAATTTAATCAATCAGAAAACTTAGAAACAGAAATTAACAAACTCCGGGTCGTGTCAATGCTTGGAGTTTTGTTATATTTATCATCACCGATTTGTTGTGCTCTTGGTAATTACCTCGTGCAGACGTACCAAAGGTTAGCATTCGTGATACCCATGGTGAACATCGTAGATATTGTCAATGGGTGACAACGCTCAATTAACTATTGCTGATCATGATTGATAATGGTGAACTATGGCTCTCTATGGTTAGTAATGGTCGCTGGTTGATAGTGGGTAATTCTGGTGGTAATTAATAGGCTCTGGTCGTGACTACTGACCTTTCGGAAATATCTCCTGGTAAGACAGGTGGGCAAACCTTGCGGCCATGGTTGCCATGGTCCTTAGGCCCTGCCCCTGTGTTCACCTGCTGATGCCGCATGGCCTTCACCTCCTACCGAGCCGAAAATGCCATGAGACCGTGCCTTTTCGCAGGATGGCGCAACCCCCCGGGTTGGTTGGTTGGTTGGTTGGGTGGGTGGTTGGTCGGGTGGTTGGTTGGTTGATATTTGTGGAACCATGGATTTGAACTGACGTGGATCTATCATAGTCATAGTCATAGTATGTACATATATATATATATATATATATACGTATTTTAGATACAGGAGACAGAATGGATTGGTAGTAGCAGGGCAACCAATTTTGAGCCCAGGTCAAAAGACTCTTGGTCTGATAGCGGGTACCAGGGCACTTCTGTTATGTAAGTTGTATACATTTGTTTTCGAAAGGAGAATCTATTACTATTTATGAGGTCGCCATTACCACTATCGTCTCCCAAGCGACCCAATTCTTTATTGAATCACCCTCACTGCAACCACTAAGCTTTGTGGGGTCGTTGAATGGGATGCATGAGCAAGGTTTGCTCACCATTTTCAGCTACTGATTCCTGCGCTTGTTTCCAGCGATCGTCATTTTGGGGGCGGTTGTATTCTTGTTGGTTGTTGATAAATACAATTGCTGTCATGATTGTCAGTGTTCTGTTCTTGTCACCAGCTAGGTCACTTCCTTACCTTCCCCGACCGAGGCTAATGCGCTCATGACTTCAGTTTTTTGTTTCAACTAAGGCTTTACTGGTACACGTTCTGCGATCTTTTGTTCCAAACTCGAGAAATACCTGATCAGAAACAGTTTGACATTATGTGCTTGAACAAAAATCGCAAAGAGTAGCAATGCTTACTGTATACCTATTGAAAACCACCTCAAAATTTTTGATTGCACAAAGCGATGCAGCATTGGACGGTATCGATTGCCAGGTTCATTGATTTTGGGACCTTGTGGTCAACGTTTCCAGCAGGGTGGGTGGTTTTTTGAAGAGTTGGGCAATTCCTGAACTGCACCCATGAATAGTAGTCACCGGGCTACTCATGGCTTTGAATTTCTTGTTTTATCTAGCTGTTGGTTCTACTAAACACATTATGGATGATTTTCAAAGATGATTGTTACAGCCGACACAGTTGTCACTTTTGTGCTAACGCTTCTCAGGATTCAAACATGCCTCAAGGCTGCCCCCTCGAAAGCTTGGTGGATTGTTATGGATTGTTGGGATTTGGCACTTCTTGGCAGCCTCGGACCTGGCCATGGGTAACTCGAAGCTTGAAAGGGATGGTTGGTCGAACCAGATTTGCTTTTTGCACTTGCATGGGACATTCCCCTACTTGAGCCGTCTCTATTTCTTGTCCAACTAGATTGACTATTGTCTCTAATAGTAAGTCTACAAGAAATAGTTGGCTGTTGACCATCTTTAGCCATCACAATTTCCTGTCCCTAATAAGTTATGGATTGTTCACAATTACCAGCCATCATGGATCATCACCAACACTACTATTGGATCACAACTAATCATCAGGAACCGGTCAGAAACCATCCTGATTATTGACATGAACCATCATCATGATGGCTATTGCTTACTTTGCCATCACCATGAACCATCACTACTGTCAACCAACGGCTATATCATCATTCACCATCATAATCATGCCGAGTTTTGCTTACAAGCGATATTTACCAACATCATAGTGAACCATTACTACCAACCATTACAAACCATCACTACCAAACAAAATAGATCATCTATCACATTTCATCAACCGCCAAGCACCACCATGTTCCGCCTGAGGTTCCTGATGGATTTGAGACTGGGGCCCTACGGGTCGCTTAGAGAAACAACGGAAAGCAGCGAGTGAGTTGGTGGGAGCTTTGGTTGGTGGCATCGGCTCATGTTGGCAAACGGTTGGTTAATCCTTGGTTAAGGCCTAGTTAATGGTTGGTTAATGATTGGCAAATGGTTGATTAATGCTTGGGTAATGCAAGTAATGAGTTTCTGATGGTTGCTGTAGATGATGAATGATGTTTGCTTGATGGTTGGTTCCTGGTCATTGATGGTGAATTGTTGGTGAATGTGAGTGGAATGCTGGTGCTTGGTGAATGCTGCTGGTGAAGAGTTGCCACCAAGGGGACATACCAACTGTTCGGTGGGTGCCACGATTGTAGGACTATCCATCGATTACCCTACAGACATGCTTATCATTTGCATATTGATTATATATGTATGTACTGTCGTATGCATGTAATTATACATCAGTACATTATCTTCATGACCTTTGAAACGTAAATTATATATATATGCAGATCTTAGACAGGTAATTCATCATATATTGTAAATATTTTGAATAGCCACATAAGACGCATCTGGTGGTTTCTTGAAATAAGGGTATTGTACCCCTAAATGATACAGTTTGATTTGCAGCAATAAACCAACCATCAAAGTTGGTATATATCTGTATATCCCCTATTATTGCTTATCATCCCCTGGTTAACAACCATCGCGCACCATTGTCAGCCATTAATAAGCCAACCATTTGTTGTTCTGTTATCATTTATTGCTCTCTTATCATCCCCATGATTGTGAATAACCATCTATAAGCCAACCATTGATGTAAAAAGTTATGGCATTCAACTGGTATAAGCTGACTGCTGAAGGCACGCCTACCGCGGGACCGAGGCACCAGCTGAAAATGACGCCCACGAACCATGGAGCCATGGTCCAAGTGTCGTTTCCCCGTGCCTCGCCTAGGAGAGGTGAGCCGAAAGCCTTCTCAAAAAGGGCGACTTTTCAACACACATTCATAGGCACACACATATGGATATTCATATACATATGATTACATATATATATATATATCAGTATGTCTATGTATATATATATATACGCGTATTTAACTATGTTTAGCCTATGTACATTTCAAATAGGTATTTACCGCAATGATAGATCTGTATCAATGAACCACCACCAGTTTAACTGGTGATTCATCATTGAGGTTTAGCAACAGCTGGACCTCCCATGATATGGATACAGAATGGTCATCAAGCGCCCCTTTACACTTGGGTGTTTCTCAAGTCATAGGGACCCGCGGAAATCATCGAGTTTATTATGTAACCATCTATAGTAAGAACCATTTTGGGGCGCCCCCTATTTTGAGAAACCACCAGTTGAATTAACACTTCGATGACCTAAGATCACCATATTTCACAGACAAACCCTAGGAAAACATCAAACATAGGTGGATTTTAGAGTGCTATGCTAGATTACCAGAGGCGGCTTGAATTTGATATAGCAAGCAACGGGACCCCTTCGGGTGCTAGTGAACTCTAGTAGTGACCGGGAGAGCTGAGAAGAAACCATCACATCCAGCTGGTATGGCTTTGGCAGTAGGCTTTCGATATTCTTGACATGTAGTAGTTTACTGAAAAAATCTTGATCAATAGTAGTTTACTCAAGAATAGTGATCGACATGAAACAGTAGTTCAGGCAAGAAATCTTGTTATTGAAATAGTTTATTGTAGTAGTTTCTTTGTAATACTTCATAGTAGTTTACCCAAGACTTCTTACTATTGAAACAATTTGTTGAAATAGCTTTTTTGCAATGGTTTAATTCAATTCTTGAAAGCTCACTGCTCACCATCACTGAGTATAGTGTCACTATCATAATTTATAATGACAAGTGGTTGATCTTACTAATAGCTCACTATAGCGACGGTTTCATGCTCACTATTTCAGTATGACTGCTGCGCACTATTATTCTACTGCTATTATTATTCAGCATTGCCATTGCTTAGAACCAGTACTATTCTATTGCTATGGTACTATTACAGAGTAGTACTATTATGCCTGAATAGTCGCTCATAATATCAGTACTGCTCATAATACCCTATATCACTCATAAAAATATCAGTACTGCTCATAACCTATAGGGTTGTTGCTCATATTACTGCATATTCTAGTACTACTCACCTATCACTAAATATGAACCCATTTGTAGTCATAAACCATCCATTTTTAGGGTCTATGGCTTGAGAAACCACCAGATTACTGAAGATGATTATTCTAGTACACCAACCTATCACTACTCACCAGGTTGCTCACTTGCCACGCGGCCCAGGTTCCGTGGACGTGCAGCGGCAACCAAGGTGGGGGGAATGTGTTGAGGTCCTAGGGAGCAGTCCGACATCGGGAGAAGACATCGGGAGATGTATAGCTCGTAGTGGTTGATATGTGGTTGATGTATGGTTGATATATGGTTGATATATGGTTGATGTATGGTTGATATATGGTTGATGTATGGTTGATATAGGAGAAGATATGAGGAGAAGTGCCTTGTTCACATTGATTGATATGTACGAACATGCGAACAAAGTTGGGTAATATCATCCTTGTAATGGTTGACATACATATATTTTATATCCCACAATGCCAATCGTTGATACATCCCACGAGTGGTATTCTGATAACCGTTGCTATACATGTATACGGTATATATGTGCAATATACTGACATTCTTAATACTGAGCAATAGTGCTCAAGAAAGGAATTATAATGTTGTAATGATAGTTAACCCACTGACACTTGCTCCTGGTCAGAACACTGATTATAATGGTTGATTGGCTATATAACAGTGATTAATCATGGTGAATGATGATTAATGATGGTTATTGTGATGGTTATTGCGATGGTTGATTGTCAATTGTAGGGGAACCAAGCAGATCTAGCTATGGTAAAGCCATCAGAAAAGGGTTTTGACCGATTACGGTTGTGAATGATTCATGGTGGTCAATGGTGGTCAATTTTTCAATCCATCGACATCTGATGTAGGGCCCACACAGACTGTGATGGAGCACTGGCTGGGAAACGCAATTTGTGGGCTGTTTGCTTAACAATGGCGAACCATGGCTAGCAACCATCGTGAATATGTGGGCGACAGATGGGTCTTGTATCAACTATAGTCACAAAATCATGGTTGATCCAGATAGTATCAACATGCAACCAAACTCCCAATAGTGGTTGCATCAATATTGGTTCAATAGCGTTCAATAGTGGTAACTTCTCCTAGACCATTGCTAGGCCTAGTATTGTTCCTGCAGATTTTCCCATCGACACCCTCAATAGTACTTGTATCAACTTCCTCGGGATATTCCAACCCATCATTGGATATAACCCATCATTGGATATAACTCATTGGATATAACCCACTATTCCAACCACTATTCATTGGATATAACCAATTTGGACACCCCATCATTGGACCTTTCTCTCCTGTAGGATCTGTGTCCAAATTCCCAGCGGAGCAAAGGGGGACAAGGCGCGCCTTTGTGGTTGAGACACTGCAGCCATCTGTGGCTGGTGGATGTCCCAATGCTGTGGGTTATGTGGCTATGGGTCAATATTGATCAACCAACTAATAGGGGATTTCCACCAACAATACAAGGGAAAACAATGGTGAATGATAGGGGAACCAGGGGTACGGGGTTTTGACCCACTGCCATGGTTGTCTCCAGTGCAATGATGATATCCTGGTCGCGTTGATGTACCTTTTGATTTGTGGATCAACATGAAACCTGGGATGTCAATTTGACAAGTCCTTTGGCCTACCGACCATTTGGGGGTCATGACTTGTCATCCATTTGTGGATCAAAACTCCCTGACTTACTCTGGCGCCTCCACTCTTCTGATCAGATGTCTTCACTGTTTGCCTGAACGCCTGGCGACATTGAGTTTGCTCTATTTGACCAAGTGCCAGTCCATTGCCAGAACAACCGCCCAAAATCACACTTTGTTTCTCTGGCACATCCCAGTACACCCATTTTGCGGGCGTTAGCCTGGATCTCGGTACAAGTTTTGGCGCATCCATATATTTCTGAAGATGTAAGAGAGACATTGTGACCCCTACAGCTACATCACCCCCACCGTCATCATCATCGTGATCCTCATCATGATTAATTAGACAAAGTCCGTTGCTCTATGCCCCTGACTCCACGCACCTGTGAGTCAATCAATCCCCATGTTAGAGTTCATCACCCCGTATACCGAAATCAAGTATCCTGATTTTAGGTCGATGGTTTAAAGGTTTTCGGACGTATGGTTTTAGGGTCAATTGACCACTATTGTTTATCATCAGTTTATCATCATTTTCTGCGGTGAGTAGGTTTGACCATCAGTTCATCACTATTAAGCAGGGTACATTGACCACTATTATATGGTGGTTTCTCAAAATAGGTACCCCAAAAATGGTGGGTTTATTACCAACAATGTGATTAATAGTGGATGATTTGGGGGGTTCCCCTATTTTGAGAAACCACCATATGGTTACTGGGTCAAAACCCAGTACCCCCTGGTTCCCCTGTTTTCCCACTATTATTGCTGGTGATTATCCCCATGATGGTTGTTTGATATTGACCCATAGCCAGATATAGCTGGTATATCCCCTAGTATTGTTGCTTACTATCCCCTATTAACCATTAACCAGCTAGAAATCACCAATGCTGTTGGTTGATAACCACTGTTGGATAGCCATTATTAACATTTCCCCTCTGGTCTCCCTAGGATGAGAAATCTGCGGCGGCACAAGGAACGGCCACTGGAAGCTGTGACGTGGCGGAACGGCTGTGGACTGGAACAGGCAAGGGTAACTAATGTCCGGTAAACTAACCTGGCAATGGATTTTAACCATATTTTACAGCGAAACCCTGGGAAACCACCAATATATGGTGGATTTTCCTTTGCCAGGTTAGTTTACCAGAGGGTAATGGTCGGTTGATTAGTGGCCGGTTACTGGTCGGTTGCTGAGCTGAGGAGCCAGGCGCATCCCTCAGGCACTTTGAAGCTTCGATACCCTAGGTTCTCTCACACTGGCAGGTTCAAGTCCCATGTTTGGTGTGCCAATACATGGGTGTTTCTCAAAATGGGGGACCCCCACATCTAGTTTATTATATAACCATTTATATTATTATACACTAGTAAACCAGGCATTTTTAGGGTCCCTATTTTGAGAAACCACCACATGTAGCTATGACATTTGTGAGACAGTGAAAGGGGTAGCAAACATCAAGTGCAATCACCACAGGTTGTTTTCACGCTCTGGCGTTAGAACATGGGTGATTTGTCATGATCATATAGTCAAAAGAGATCAAGAAGACATATGTACTCGTATGTATGTATATTTGTTTATATATATAGATATACAAACATTTGACCGTCGCTCAGCAAATCAAAGTGGATAGCATGCCCCTGTATTCTCTCTGCTGATTGTTACTAAATTCTTGTTCCCTTAAGATCTCAACAGCAGATTCCGAAAACGATCAGTTATTAGTTATTAATTAGCCATGATTGAGGTTGTTTGTCACTAGCCATTCTTGGCTCTTCACAATTGACCATGATAGCTAGTTATGGTTGCTAAAAAGTGGCTACTCAGCTTGCTAATAAGGCAATAGTGGCTACTAAGTTATAGTGGCATTATTTTAGCAAAAATACATGTTTGCTAGTCAAGTAAGTTGATAGCGGCTTATACAGCTTCATGACCGAAAATAGAGGTTGATTGCACATTGATGATGCTCCAGCCAATCAGGGGGCGCTGAGAACCATCATTAGCCATGGTCAACCATCGTCATCGACCACCATCCAACCCACTGAAAAACGGAGCTAAGGTTGGATTATCATAGATGTTAAAGAACCCGAGCAATAGATGGTAAACCAGCCAGCCATGTGGGGGCCCCTGACCCCCCCTTGGCTCGGTGAGAGGCCCCCGACCCCCAAATCGTCGTCACTTCCAGGTCGATCCTCATCGGGTGGCATCGACATCATCAGTGACTTGGAACAGGAAAGGAGAGACATGGCAGAGCAACCAACTGGTATTTTTCCAGTAGTTTCCACTAATAACCAGCTAGTGATAAAAGCTATTTTTACTACGTAGTGATAATAGCAGTAGATAATGGGATTTATTCTTAATAATCTTGACCCTACTACTTTGTAATTAATAATGTTGACCAACTAATTAGTAATTAATAATGTTGATCCCGGATGAATAAACCCCAGGTTGACCAATGGTGGGGTTAGCATTTGAATGGGAAACCAAGACTTTTTAGGGGTACCCCCCTATTAATCAACCAGGGAGTTGTTAATCCTGGCTTAACATTAGTCAATTTTTCCAGTCTTTCCACTAGCAACCAGTAAGAAATCACAGCTTTTGAGGACTGAAGTTGTTCAGAATAATGGTTTTCAGTTGACGAATTATCAATAACCAGCCTTGATAGAACCAATACTAAGCAATCGCTTTGATCCCAATCCTTTGATGTAATAGTAAGCAAATGTTTTGCAACCCATCGTTTGACGTAATGACAGGTCACAAGTACGTACAATTACTAGAATCACTCTTGTAATCATTGCTAGAATCATTCATAAGCAGTGACTTTGCTTTGAAACTATTGCTTGAGTTTAGATCATACATAATCGTCGATTTGAACTAATGGCTGATGAAACCAACATGACCAGTAATGTTGATTATGAAGTGGTCTAATAACCAGTTGACTAATATCAACTAATGGTTTCAGCAAAGGTAAAGTACTGGTTGATTAATACTGTTAGATTGGTTCAGTAGTGATACCATTGATGGTAAATTATTGGCCATGCAACCAATAGTTCATTATTGCCTACTTCATAATTGGCTGCTTATTCTTACTTGACTATTGTTAACAAGCAACCAGTAGTCAACCCCATGAAAAAAATAGTTGATTACTATTGGCTACTTCATAATTTATTTTGTTTGATTTTTTGTTGATGTTTAATGATCATTGGATGTTGTCACTTCACCGGTCTCCTCAGCACGAGTTGAAAAAAACGCTGCTTAACAAAGGTGAACAAATGGCCAGTAATGGTTCATGGGAGAACGGGTGTATATAGATAAACTTACATGTAATATGTAGTATCATTTTTGATGCCAGTTAAATTAGCCATTGCCAGTCGGGGTGAACGGTGGTTCTGGCTGGTTGACGGCAAATTGACTCCAATCATTGTTTGTTTACAGGAGAAGTGAAACCCTGGTTGATGATGGAGGTTTCCTACTATGATGGTGCTGTAAGAGAAACAAGCCAGTGGCAACTCTACCACATTTTAACGCTTATGAACAGTTGATACAGTAATCGAGCTTAGACCCGCCATTTGTCAAAAACCGTCAGGATGTAGACAGGTGTTGGAACAACGTTTGCATGTACTCACTGAACATGAGAGTCGTCAAACGAACACAGCTGGGTTCATTGAAAGCAACGTTTCATGTATCCTTGCCAAGAATCATGATATACATCAGAAAACCAGATCCCGAACGTAATTTGAGCTACTCAGCTACTCTGCAAGAACTGACTGCAATCCATCAGCAGTTGACCAGCTCTGACCAAGGCAAGCGCTTTGCTGATGGTGCCCCTGAGAGTGGTCTGAACTTTTATGCGCGACTGGAAACGCAAGGCGCAGGGCCTTGACGACATGGTAAAGCTTCGCCTGAAGAGGGCACAAGTCCTGTGGAATCCTGTGATGCAACAACTATCCCTCCTAAGTCCCCCAGCCCCAAGTCACTGAGCTTGCTATTCCTGGCGAACCCCAGGATTCTCATCATTTCCCCTGAGAATTTTGCCCAGCGTCAGGTGCTGCCCGCGTTGAGGAAGTCATGTTATCGGACTGCTTCGAGCATGACTATGGCGCGGGGAACGCGGCGCTACCGGAGATGGTCATCCGATCCAGCTGTGAAGCTGGTTACCCCACCAGCTCTGACGGTTAGTCATAATGTTGCGCTGGCACTGGATCTACCCTTGTGGATTCATGTGACCATTGTGACCCCGGATAATTGCTGACATTGGGGGAGGGTACCAATCTACTAGGAAGTAAAGGCTTCCGAGGAATACCGCCCAGTTGATCAACCATCAATTGTGGGTTAGCGTTAATCCCTCTCGTTGGATGACAATGCCATGTCATGCCTAGTGCAATGAATGACTTGACCATGACATGGTTGCAGTATCAAAGGCGTTTCAAAGCCAAACAGTGGTGGTTTGGAGCACTGAAACCGCGCAACAGCATTGATGGACATCGCCACATTCAATGAGAAAGACCGGACTGGGCAGCATTTTGGGTTTGATAGCCGACAAGTAGCGGGAATACAACCGTCGAACCAACGAGCAAACAACTGGCAAGAGTTGGGGAATAAACCCAAGAAATTGATGATGTTAATCATGAAATGGCTAGATGCAATTATATTCCCGTGGCATGTACTTATATAGCCAAATACGATAGTTGGAATGCCGTAGCCAGGAGCGACCAGCAGGTACCCCACTGGGCTTATTTGGGATCGCAGTGGGCTATAAAAGCAATCAGCTAGGGATATCGTATCCATCACCAGGAAATCCAGATGCTAATGGTTATATATGGCCTTGCCACCTTGCTCACAGGTGTTGTACTCGAAGGTTGCTGCTTCCCAGTGACAATATGGAGGGTAACTGGATGGTTTATCCAAATCATGGGCTTGGCCCTTAAACTGATCGCATATTTGGACGATCCTTTGGGGCATCCCAGCCATCCTGGGGCCGCAACAGGCTATGAGCCCATGAATATGGCAGGGGGGCCAGCGGACGGATGGAGCGCTGGGTTAAGCCCAGATGAAGCCATGAACCCAGAACCACTCCCAGAACCAAGGTGAACCAACCATCCAAACCCAGCCAGGGTACATGGCTGGCCCACAAGCAACTGGTGAGGTCAAAGGTTGGAGCTTGTATGAGCTTGTCAATGTTTGTGAAGCAACTCATTTTCACTGGGAATGGCACTCTTAACCAACCGGGACACAAGAGCAACCAGGCTTTGGTTGCCACGAGTTGCGCAGGTCACGATCGAATCGCGCTCCACAACATGGACGAGTGTCAGCAACGTTGCAAGCAGCTGCTTGGCTTGGGGCCGTCGTCTCCGCGATCTCCCAATGGGTTGCACTGTGGGCATGGATCTTGGCTGACGAGCCGCCTCCAGAAGCTTGAGCCCTCGAAGTGTTTTGCTTTGACGCTTTGGTTTTGCCAGCTGAAACCTTGTGGTAAACTAACATATGCTAACATGGCAATGGAAAATCTACCATTTTGTTCGGAAAACCCTGGGAAATCATCCGTTCATGGTGGATTTTTCATTGCCGTGTTAGTTCACCCCAGGGTAATTACCATGTGATGAAGTCCACGGCATAGGAAGGGTTCCAAGTTAGTACCCTCGCAAGAGCTTCTGCCAGCTGTTGGTGATCAGCCTCCGATGAGACTGCAATCGATAGGTACGATCAATAATCGATTCAGCCTATAGCTATAGTTTCCTACGGCAATATCGATATGACAATCCACCATCGATATGACAATCAATAGGCGATATGACAATCCAATTCTTACAGCCTATAGCTATGGTCAATTCCTATGGGTTTCCAAACATAATTGCTTTTTATCAATTGCTTATAGCCTAGCCTACAGCAATTGTTGTTGACGATTGTTATTCATGGTGGTAATAGATTTTGACTGCAATGATTGGCTTTGAATTACTCTTTCAATAAACCGTAGCAATGGTGCAGGGTGTCCTTGTTTTCGCAGGGTGCAAAAAGGCCGCTGGGAGACCTCTCTGTCAAACAATATCGTGAGGGGTAGCCCCTATCTTGCAGGGTAGCACCTGTCCAGATGTTGAGGTTTCACCAGTAACCTAACCAATAAGTAGTCATGAACCATGAATTTGCCAATGAAATTCATCATTTAATGCGACTGGAATACCAACATTGACAGTGCCAGGTGGTAACTCCAAGGACATCCAAGGACCCTTCCATTGTAGTACTCTCCCATGGCCTGAAGCGTATCATCCCCAGCCGCCCTTGAAACCCAGCCGCCCACACTGGGCGCCCGAGGACGGCCAACTGTGCGCACTTTACCTGGTGGAGTGATGGCGGTTGTCACTTGCAGGAGCCGTGGTGTTGTGAAGGCTATGGGCCTTCGGGTGGCGATGTGGCAAGCGAAAGGTCACCAAACATCACCACTTACTGACCCATCGGTACTGGTTAGTTGGCAGTTGACACGCTGCCAAAACTAAGCATCCCAAAATGGGTGATTAGGCGAACATCCCAGGAAAGACCAGTTTGGTAATTTACAGGATGTTCGCCAGGGGTACAGGATATTGACCCTCAACCGCGTATCTTGTGCATAGAGAAATGGTATGACTTGTGTAGTCGAATTGGGTGATGTTGAAATCTTAACTAAGGCGTGGTTTGTGGTTGACCCTCAATGATGTTGACTTTGATAATCCGATTGATTGAAAACGTCAAAACCGCATATCTAAACAAAGCTGGAAAGATCTCACGATATTTGAGCAATATTTGAGGCTATTTGCTGCTGTTTCTTGATTCAGGTTTCGTACAGTTTGAGGTTTTTGCGTATTCTACACCTATGGATCGACATTATCTTTTGAACCGGTATAAAATACTTGGCGGCCAGTCATATTTGAGAAATGACCACAAAAAGGGGCCAGTTTCATGAAGCTTTTGGTCATCAGCAGTGAACTCACCACCCATCCTGAAACAAGACACGACCTGATTCATATCAATGACTTAAATCATGATCAAGTTATCATTGATCAAGCCTTTGGGTTTAACTATGTTTCAGTCATAGACAGTCGCAGTGACAACAAGCATCCAGCGGCGCTGTTGATATTGTATGTGCCAACACCGAGGACAAGAACGCCAAGAAGAAGAAGCAGCCAGGACTGCAGAGTGGCCCACCTTCCTGCGAGGCCGGCTGCGAAGCGGAAGGTCTTAGACCTGTTTGGACCTGGAAGTCTGAGGTCATGATGGGAATTTTTAAGGTCCAAAATAAGATCAAGCCTACAACCAGGGGTACTGATCAATGGTTGACAACTAGGGCTACTGGTTGATAATGATAGTGGTTGACACTGGCAACTCAATTCTTGTTTTGCTGAGGGTTGTTACACAAATCGGACACTGATGTTTTTCTTTCAATGGCTCAAAGGAACATGGTGACCAGTTGGGGACACCATTTGATTTCGGCAGCGAGTGCTTGTTAACACCAGCACTTGGATGTCTATGAGGTTTGTTCTCTAGTTGGTTGCATAACTTGAGATGTTTTGTCGGTACCGCCAGGTAATCGCATATCATATAGCCTCAGGTAGTTGGGATATTTCCGAATTTCCTTTGTTGTTGGTCTATCATTGTCATTCATGAGTTCCTCAAACGGTCATTCTGAATCATTTTTAGTTGCTATATCCCTTTTATCAACCATGGCATGGTTGACCCTCATTAGCCGCTATCAACCTTTATCAATCATGGCTATCTACCATTCTTCAGCACTGCTGAGCATATTGCGCTGTTGGGTATGTGCCAAAATAGGGTAACCGATGGGCCCCACCAAAGCTAATGATCATTTTACGAATGGATAGCACTGGTTTTGGCACCACTGTTTTGGCACATGCCCAAATGGCGGTACCCCTTTACCAACCAAAAAGATCATGATTAGTAGGGAAATTGCCTGGTTCAGCATGTTGTGCCATGATTGGCAAGCTTAAGCATCCAAGCATTTCCAAACCATCCATTCACCACACTGGGCGCGCGCGCCTCAGTCCACTACTCCAAGACATTGCTGTTTCGTGGCGGGTGAGGAGGCTGGAGCTCCAGGGGTGAAACAGCTGTGGTTGGTAGACTGGTGATGGTTGGTAGTCGTTAGTTACGGTGCTTACTCATGTGCTTAACTACTGTGGTTAAGGATTAGAAAGTGGTAAGCGACCAGTTTTGGTAGCGGTTACTGATGAGTGTTACTGGTGGCTTACTGACATGGCTGGTAGTGCTTCCTAACATGGTTGGCAGTGCTTACTAATATCGTTGCTGGTTCGTAGTGGTTTAATTACTGGAAGACGATCATTTGCAAGCCACTAGAATATACATCGATATGTTGATTGCGAAGCTGGGGTGTTGACGATGCAGTCTTGTTCGTCACGATGTTTGCGGGTCACCCTTCGACTGTCTGATTTTCGCTTCCCAGAAATCCACCTCACGGGTGAACTTCTGTCAACTTTTATTTTTTGACATTTGCGATCTCCAAACACGCGGTTTAACCATTATTATTATTGGTCATTTTCCCCGATAGTGGTTCATCATGAGATCAATTTTATCTAGGGGAAATAGTAACAATGGCGTTAAGCCACGTTACGCCCATCTTGGACACTTGGGATAGATTAGATGAGAGCTGGGCTGAATAATGACCAATAACAATAATGGAATCCCATTATTATCCCTTTATGATCGGTTGAAGATCATTATTATCCATCTACGAAGCATTATAATGACCATTATGAACCAATAATGATAGTAATAACAATGATAATACTACTACTAATAATGGATAGTAATAATAATAATAATAATGGAACCCCATTTATGATCTCCAAAGAAAAGTGGTTCATCATCCCTTCCCCGGGGCCGGCGCCTTTCCGGGGCGCCAGGAGCTGGAGATTCACATCGGGACCAGCTGCTTGGCGTTGCACCGGTGATGTGGATCGTGGTGGAACCTAACCGCGGCCCCCTGGTTGAGTAGAGGGTTTGATAGGGGTTTAACCATGGTTTATAGGGTTCATAGGGTTGAACTCCAATGGGGTTTAACCATTAGGTTTAGTTAGATCTTGTTTTATAGGGTTGAACTTCACCATTGAGAATGGTTAATACTAGGGGATAATATAGGGGTTTCTGAAAATGGTTGGTGGTTAATGAATGGTTGATCAATCAGCTTTAGTAACATCAATTTTTAGTTATATGCTTAGTATTGGTTGATTAGAACCATATACGATTGGTTCTATGATAGCTATATCAATGCTTAATAAGAAGGGGTAATTAGCCAACAATCGGAGATAAAAACCATTGATACAGCTATACAGGCTATACATGGTCGTTTCTCAAGCCAGAGGGGACCCCCAAAAAAGGTTGGTTTATTACTAGAAATGGTTGATAAAGTGGATGATTTGGGGGATCCCATATTTGGGGAAATACTCATATGTTTCTATGGTATGGGGATCTCATATGTAGATCTATGTATTTGTGTATATGCTTTTGTTGTTCGATTTTTGTAGATTAAAAGAACATCGGCCAGTTCTTGACTAATTGAAGATGATGATTCAAGGGTGTAAACTTGAGACCCGACTCCTTGGTATAGAGTTCATGGGTATACACGTACATGTGCACGCACTGATATCACCTATATTTACATCTAGCTACATCTATATCTACATCTATATCTATACCTATGTCAAATTTAAATTTGTTGTATCTATTCTTACACATCTACATTTATAATTACCTATTATCAATATCCACATCTATTATATATCTATGGACGTATACAGTTTCAGCTTCTCACTCCGACCCGCTGAGGTTTCATTTCTGCCGCTCAAGCGCTGCGCGCCGTGGATGCAGAGGCACACCATTTCGCCGCTGTGCTGACGACCGGTGTCAACCATGCGGGTGACCAACGAAGGGCCAGGGCCATGCCGTTGCTATGAGCGGATATATTGGTATCTAGTGGTATCTACAGGTGGTGGTTTCTTGAAATAAGGATTCCGGAGGAACGGTTGGTTTATTGCTAGAAATGATTACTGTATCAATGTATGATGTTGGGGCACCTCAATTTTGAGAAACCACCAGGTTGAGCTAGTAGCTGATGTGGTTGGGCTATCAGTATCTATTGGTTGAGCTATTATGGTTCATGATTGGTTAATGGTTAATGATTACTGTAAGCATTGGTATCTATTGGTTAGTGGTTAAGCAATGTCCAACAATGATTGAATTACTATTGGTTGAGCAATTTTTGAACCATCAGCTACTATTGGTTGAGCGAGCTGGTTCATGATGGTTTCTGATGTCATTGACATTGATTCTTCCTAGATCTTCATAGTGGTTAATCGCATTGGTTTGGTCGATGAGAGATCCGTATTGATAAATCAGCCATAGCAAGTACAATTCACCAGCTATTTGTTGGAAGGCCTAAGTCACCAACTATTTGTAGGAAAGTTTCGGATCGTCTATTGATACGGATCTACCCATGATTGGTGATGCTTACAAATGGTTGATACTGCCTGCCAGTGATTGGGAAGATGGTTGACCACGATTTAATGGCGGAAAGTAGGAGATCTACCAAAGGATCATTCTTTGATGATCCCTCATTATACAAAGAGTCCAGAATAAAGCTTGGCCGCAGAGAACCACTGAAACATCAGGGGATACTATTGCCCTGGCGGCACTGGCAGCACCAAACTAAATAACGCCGCCCATCGCCACGAGTTCGTGAGGGTTTAGTTGACCACCAAGATCTGCGGATGGCAGACCAACTCCAGCTGATATACAGTAGGTTACCAGCCGGGTCTAGGTAAGTGTGTCTGATTAGCCTCACTGTTTTTGTATATACAAGACATATTTAGATCAAGTATAGGTATCAACTACAAGTGAGCGATAAGCACATTTTAATTTCTCTACAACTACAATATTGGGATCAGCGGTATATAGACATATATATATATATATATTTAGGCTACAAGCCCAGACCGCCTCATAGTTGATCGTTGAATGCCATGTTGCAAACTAGTCTGTCTCTTGGATTAAAAGCACACCCAGAACCGCTTTCTGGGTAAGATTCTCGTTGGTGGTTATAACCATTGGGAACATATATAAGTTGATCTGATCAACTGACCATCCCTAAATAACAATAGTACCAGTAGTACCCGGGCAAGCCGGGGGCGAAAGTTTCCCAAGGTCAAGCACTATAAGGTCAAAGAAAACGGCGGCTTACAATTCAGAGGCAAAAGTGCCTATAGTTTGTTGGAATGGTTCTTTCAAAAAATTGTGCTTCCTGTTGCGCGACAAAGCCACCACACAAAACCACCAGCACAAAACCAGCAAAACAAGACCACCACACAAAGCCACCAACACAAAACCACCAACGCAAAACCACCAGCGCAAAACCACCAACACAAAGCCACCACACAAAACCACCACACAAAACCACCAACACAAAACCACCAACACAAAACCACCAACAAAGCCACCACACAAAACCACCAACAAGCCA
>VSDK01001298.1:433894-444876 GCA_009767595.1 Symbiodinium kawagutii
TGACGACAGTCACACGCGGCAAGCCCGGGGCAAGCCCGGGGCAAGCCCGGACCCGCCGTTTCGCAGAGTTTACCTTCGACGTCTCAGCAGCGCGCTTTCCATTGCAAAACACAGCATTTCGCGAGTCGGCTATCTACCCAAAACGCATGCCGTGCGCACGAAGTACCACGCCTGTCACACAAAATCAAGATCACTCAGAGGTGACATCTTCAAAAGCGACGATAGTCACACAGAGCGTTGTCCAAACGAAGCTTTCGCGCGAGACGTCCTTCAAAACTGAAAGCTGACATGTTCAAAAATGACGACAGTCACACAGATCGTTCGCAAAACAAAGCTTTCGTGCGAGACTTCCTTCAAAACTGAAAGCTGACATCTTCAAAAGTGACGACGGTCACACAGATCGTTCTCCAAACGAAGCTTTCGTGCGAGACTTCCTTCAAAACTGAAAGCTGACATCTTCAAAAGTGACGACGGTCACACAGATCGTTCTCCAAACGAAGCTTTCGTGCGAGACTTCCTTCAAAACTGAAAGCTGACATCTTCAAAAGTGACGACGGTCACACAGATCGTTCTCCAAACGAAGCTTTCGTGCGAGACTTCCTTCAAAACTGAAAGCTGACATCTTCAAAAGTGACGACGGTCACACAGATCGTTCTCCAAACGAAGCTTTCGTGCGAGACTTCCTTCAAAACTGAAAGCTGACATCTTCAAAAGTGACGACGGTCACACAGATCGTTCTCCAAACGAAGCTTTCGTGCGAGACTTCCTTCAAAACTGAAAGCTGACATCTTCAAAAGTGACGACGGTCACACAGATCGTTCTCCAAACGAAGCTTTCGTGCGAGACTTCCTTCAAAACTGAAAGCTGACATCTTCAAAAGTGACGACGGTCACACAGATCGTTCTCCAAACGAAGCTTTCGTGCGAGACTTCCTTCAAAACTGAAAGCTGACATCTTCAAAAGTGACGACGGTCACACAGATCGTTCTCCAAACGAAGCTTTCGTGCGAGACTTCCTTCAAAACTGAAAGCTGACATCTTCAAAAGTGACGACGGTCACACAGATCGTTCTCCAAACGAAGCTTTCGTGCGAGACTTCCTTCAAAACTGAAAGCTGACATCTTCAAAAGTGACGACGGTCACACAGATCGTTCTCCAAACGAAGCTTTCGTGCGAGACTTCCTTCAAAACTGAAAGCTGACATCTTCAAAAGTGACGACGGTCACACAGATCGTTCTCCAAACGAAGCTTTCGTGCGAGACTTCCTTCAAAACTGAAAGCTGACATCTTCAAAAGTGACGACGGTCACACAGATCGTTCTCCAAACGAAGCTTTCGTGCGAGACTTCCTTCAAAACTGAAAGCTGACATCTTCAAAAGTGACGACGGTCACACAGATCGTTCTCCAAACGAAGCTTTCGTGCGAGACTTCCTTCAAAACTGAAAGCTGACATCTTCAAAAGTGACGACGGTCACACAGATCGTTCTCCAAACGAAGCTTTCGTGCGAGACTTCCTTCAAAAATGAACATTGAACATCGATTTTTGACGACAGTCACACGCGCCAAGCCCGGGGCAAGCCTGGACACGCAGTTTCGACTGAAAGCTGACATCTTCAAAAGTGACGACAGTCACACAGATCGTTGTCCAAACAAACCTTTGTTGCGAGACTTCCTTCAAAAACGAACATTGAACATCGGTTTTTGACGACAATCACACACGCCAAGCCCGAGGCAAGCCTGGACCCGCCGTTTCGCAGAGCTTACTTTCGACGTCTCAGCAGCGCACCATCTCTTCACATCTCTTGCTTCAGACATCTCTTGCTTCAGGCATCTCTTGCTCTAGACATCTCTTGCTTCAGACATCTCTTGCTCTAGACATCTCTTGCTCTAGACATCTCTTGCTTCAGACATCTCTTGCTTCAGACATCTGGGACATCTGTTGCTTCAGACATCTCTTGCTTCAGACATCTGTTGCTCTAGACATCGCTTGCATCTGGGACATCTGTTGCTTCAGACATCTCTTGCTTCAGACATTTGTTGCTCTAGACATCGCTTGCATTAGCCATCAGTTGCATCAGCCATCAATTGCATTACATATCTAATGCATTAGTTGTGAACTTTCGTAACACGGAACTTTCGTATCGAAACTTCCTTTGACTAAAAGGAAACATTATAAAACATGGCAGAAACCACCGGCCAAAATGGATACCAAGAAAACGATCCAATGGCATGCTGTGCTGCTATACCTGTGGGTGATAGCCAAGAGCTGACATCAGCCACTTGGAAACTGGACAAAATCAACCGCCCTGCGATTGATTCGGTTCCCAACATCTCTGCCACCGCTGGTGGTAAGTGTCTCCTGGATAAATGGCTTGGACATCTTCAAGTTGCCACAGTCGTTGAGACTTCCTTGGTGATCTCCGTTGGTAATCTCCGTTCATCGTTGAGGGCGCCATGGGTTCCACCGACTTCTCGGGGCCACAGGTGAAAGGCCATAGCTTCGACGAGTTGGTGGAGGAAGGCAGAGATGCCTGGCGGCAACTCCTGCAGAAAGTGGAGGCACCGCTGCCCCCGACCCTTGGGTCGGGGCTGGTGGGGTCGTGCAGCACCCCAAGGAATCTGCTACTCCGTGCAGCATAGCAGTTGTGGTGCACAAGTCACTTTGGCTGTTTCTCAAGTCAGTTTAGGGATCCACCAAGTCATCCAAGGTTAATCGTTTGTAGTGAACCAACCAGTTTTTCACAGGTCTCAAACCACCAGATAGAACGGCATCAATTAGTGGTATCCGGGGGTTTCTAAAAATAGTTGATGTTCTAGTTGCTACCATCATAGTTTGGCTATTTAACCGGATTTTTAGAACCCCCCCAGATTTTTATGGTAGTTAATCGCCACCGTTCCGCAGAACATGTTCCCATTCGCAGGTCTTGGATGCTGGTCCAGCGACCGCAACCACCTTCAGGTGCGGCCGCGAGGAGTTGTGGATGGAACATGAGTCATTTGGGGTCATGTTGACCAACAATGGAAATAGTCAACAATGGCTAACGACGGTTAATGCTGGTCAATGATGGGTAATTATGGTTCATGATGGTCAATGATGCGAACTAATTGTAGATCCAGCTCTTAAAAAACCACCATGAATGTTGAGCTCAGCATATTGATGATGTTGTTCATTGTTGTTGCCACTAGTTGCTGTTCTTTGTGTTGTGAACGGACATTCATCCAATGGCGTGAGATGACAAACCGGACCGGATGTGAGTTCCCAACGGAGGGCTCTCCCAGGCTGCCGTTGCAGGGAAGGTCTCAGCACTTTGAAGGGAATACCGCCATGACTAGTGATCTGGTTGGTGGTTTGATTGATTAGGGGTTACAACCATTAGTAATGGTTAATGATAGGGGATAGCAACCAACAATGATGATGGTTAAGCAACTACTGGTTGGTGGTTTGATTGACGTTGTTTATTTTCCCACTTGTAATTGTGAACAAATTGTTGGTTGACACGCATACTTTTCATGACGGGGCTGAAACCACCAACCAGTGATGCGACCTGTGGCTTTCATTGATGGGCCTTGGGGTAACATCAGACGATCCAGTTTGGGCAAAGGGGTTTCGTTGCCCGGTAATAGCGAACGACCAGCTTTTGGTATGTAACTTTTGGTATGGAACTTTTGTTACCCATCAACTCTTGGTATTGCAAAGAGGCCTCACAAGTCAACCTGAACCTCTATGGGACTGACTTCATGGCCAGGAGATTGGAGGTGTTCTACACCTCGTTGTACCGTGCCTTACTTTTTCCACGGCGCTTGGATGAAGAGACACCCACAGGCCGCGCTTCTTGGACATCTTTGACGGCTGTAGACATAAACCACTGGTGGTTATGGGCCATAGTCGTGGTCGTGAGTACAGTGGCTGGTCAATCAAGAACCATCATGCATCAAAGTGGTATATAGCCAGACCCTTTGATGGTTGTACTAAAGGGTAGCCTCCAACAGATTGAGATCTTCAGATTGTGTTGCCAGGGCAGGGATCCGTGGCCAATCATCTGGACACAGAAGTGGTTGTGGAGTTGACCAGTAAGCCGTGAACATAAGAAATAAGCTAGTCAACAAGTTTGTGAATACGTTGGTAAATCACCACCTAGCAATGTTTATAGACATGAATGAACTACTTGCAGCTGGTATTTGCAAAACTACACTGGTTTCCTCTACCATTGTCATTGACATTTAAAAGTCTTGCGTAACTCCGGGAAAATCAGTAAAGCCTTTGCAACCATCAGGGGGCTGTTAGTTACAGCTATCAGTGACCAACCGATATTTCTGCAAGATTTCCACGTTATCCCCATAAAGCGTTTCCATGAACATGGTCCGCGCGCAAGGCACTCAACACTGGAGCCCCTACAATGGGCAAGTCATGGATGGGATCGGTGTGAGCGACCCTTGGACCAACGAGTGCTTGCTGCTGGGTGCTTTGGCGGTTGTGGATTGGTAAGCCAAGATGATTGGTCGTTGATCATCGATGATGATGATGATGATGATGATGACGACGACGACGATGATGATACTGATGATGATGATGATGATGATGATGATGATGATGATGATGATGATGATGATGATGGGGATGATGGGGATGACTGGGAATGAGCAATTCGAATTGTTATTTGAGTAACAAACAACTATCACTTTAAGAACAAACTATTATTATGTCATTGGTGCTTCATGAGGTGCTTAATCAACAATAGGTCAATGTTTTTCGATAGTAAGCTACCACGATCAATACCATTGAATGACCGCTCTTGGTATGAGAAGTGCTGCTGTTGATTCATAGGTCGACGGCTAGTCAGAAGACGTTATGCAGTGCATGGGGCACTGTGATTGCTGACTTGTTTTTGGATGATTGAATTGTTGGGTATCTACAGAGATTATGGAGCCACTTTTTCGTACTGTAAGTATAGGTAACATGAAGCCACTTTTTGGGTCTTTCATTCCAAGCAGTTGTGAAAATCAAGAGACATTGCAAGCGGGAAGCATCAGGAAGGATCGATATTTGATTCCATGATGCTTTGCCAGTTGTAAGATAAGCTTCTTGCGAAGTGCTAGATGGAAGGAGCTTGCGAGCCAGCAACCTTGTGCTTTTGCTTTCACAGTTGCTGCTGGTTGGATCTCCAAGTGCTGCTGACCTACCATCGGAGCTTTGAGAGCAATAGCAATGGTTAATTGATCATGATCTGTTAATTATCACGATTTGCAATGGTTCACCATCAATACCCAGTGCTAGCCCCGGTGAATCAAAAGTAATATGACATGTAATGTCATGATTACTCATGAAGAACCAGCATTAAGCATCATTTCATGACTAACCATGAGGAACCATCATTAATCAATATTAACAAGTCTCAACCACGAGTAACCAGTGTTAGTGTTGGAACGGAACATTCACAGGATTCGATGGTGTTGAAAAAGGTGCTGGGAGTCACCATGAGGTTTCTCTGGGCGTGATGTCATTTGGAGCCTGCATGCTGTAGTGAGTTTCTTGAAGGTGTGCTGGCATGGCATGATCCTGATGATCAACCCTAGCGAAGAAGCTCAGTTCATGGCTGCGACACTGTCGCACTCATCACACACACAGACAGACAATGGCAGAAAAAATGATAGGGTTGGTAGAAAACAGAACAACTCTGTGCAAAAAAGCAAAAAAATACCCTTGCATCTTGCAGCCCCATCTTTCATCAGTGCATGTGGGCGTAAAGGTGAACATGTAGCACTGAGTTCCAACAGTTTCTTAATGGCCACACCACATCTGCAGACAACCAGGAGCTTCCTTGGCCAATTGCAGGAAGAAGAATGACAGAATGAGTGTAATCGCCTGCAATTGGCTACCTTGGCAATTGGCCAGGAAAATGGAGAATGACAACCAGGAGCTACCTTAGCTACCAGGTAGCTGCAATCGCCCAGGAAAATGCCTCGCATGAGTTTCTCTAGGACGGTTTGTGTCGGCTTTGCCCGCCTGGCCACCCGTTCGGAATCCCATTTCCAAGAATGATTAGAGTTAGAGAATAGTAATCTTATCTTTTTACCCGCCCATCCCCGCCCAACAACTTAGCATATCCCCAAACCCCACACACCCAAAGAGCAAAACGCAACAACTAAGTCCCAAATAAAAACTAAAACAGGCGACCCAGCACCCACCTAGACCACACCCAAAAAAAACTAAGGCAACCGACCACCACCACACCACAATAAAAACTCTAACTGCCCCAGCAAACAAAAAACCCAAAAGGCAACGAGCAAAACAAAAGTCCATAATGAATATTAACCCCGACCCTTTAATAATCCTATCTTAACATTCCATCATCTCAACTGCCACGGAGGTTCGGCCACCCAGACCACTGCCGGTCTTCAACTTCCTCCACGAGGAGGTGCGCACACCAGATGGGGGGCAGGTGGCAGTGGCAGGGACTTCACCCAGAGCATGGCAAGAGCGAATTTGCCCAGCAATCTTCAAAGCATGACAGGTTGGAACTTTTAGATTTCACGATTTTTTGGTTCAAGAATGAACTTGTGGGATTGGGTCGTTGCTGTGGCATTGTTGCTACACCTATACTTCCTCTTTCGTTTGTGTGCCCTCACGGTTTTCAAGCAAGGGTTCTCCTTGAAGTGAGTTTCTACATCCAGAGTTCCGAGAAGAAGACCAAATTTCACAGCAGGTTTGAGACCCCCCTTGAAGCGGACTGCCGAACTACCACAATGGATTTGAAACAGCATCTGGTGTCTTGGATGGCAGACAAAAATGTCATCACCGGAAACCCAGCGTTGCCACGCCTCTTCGTGCGGTTGCCATCCGGTGATGGGACACATACACTGGCAGATGATGATGTCATTGGCAATTCTCGTCATTTGGAAGCGGTCTATAAGACCTATGGTTCTACCAAGACATGGGAGGATGAGCAGAAGAAAATCACCCAGCGGTCTTATGATGCTTCTGCATCCATGGATGGATTGGTTGCCCTTGCATTCATCCAACCTTACCAAGCAGATGTCTCTGCCGTAGATGCTGAGAAAACCATTTTCCGTGTCTCTGAGACTATGTCTATCGGAATGGTGGTGGAGAAAGCAAAGGAAGTATTCTATCAAGCATCTCGTGGAAAGCAACCAAATTTCATCACTTGTGGCATTCCCTTCGGTCCTCCGACGGGATACAACGAAGACCACTTGATGCAGATGTGGCGTGATGATGTGGAGAGATTGACGACAAGAGTGCGAGAAGAAGTGCAACAACAAGTGGAAACAGCACGCGAGGAAGGATACCATGCAGGACTTGTCTGTGGCAGGTTGGAAGCATCTGCCGCTTCGTCTTCGCAGGAGACTACCCAAGTTGAACCATCGCAATCGCAATCGCAGTCAGGATACACTGCCTTTGCCGGTCAGGGGATGAAACTTGGCGAGGAGATTGAAGAGGTCCATGGCAACACCGTGGATGACAAGAGCAAGGTGATTGAAGAGGTCCATGGTAACACTGCTGATGGGGAGTGGGAGACCGACCAAGGGATGCTGTTTGAACTGAATGAGAAGACCAGTGATGACATGAAGCATTGCATCATCAGTGTCAATGGCAACCCGTTCTACAAGTTCTACTACCAGAAGGGCGACCGGTTCAATGTGCTCTTCACCCACCTTGGCAACGCAGGCATGAAAACAAATCACATCTACAAGGAGGGTGCTGACTATGTGCTTGGTTTCACCAACTCTTTCGCACACGAGCACGACATGATTGAGAACTGGGGGGACAACGGTGCTTGCTTCATCCTCACGGACAGGAAGGAGCAGTTGATGAAAATGGCATCCTCTTCATCTTCTACCAGTCGCCGTTGATGGTTGCTGATGCTACTTTAATTGGTTGAGAAACCAGAGCGACATGCTTTGATGCTCCCAATTTCCGGCACTTGACTTTCCGACACCACGATAAAAAAAGGCAGTTGAACGGATTGCGCATTCAGTGCCAGTTGTCTCCCACATGTCAGTCGTGCCTCGCAGTTTCCAGCACTCATTCACTCACACATGTCATGACACAGGGTTTTCGGTTCAGAGGTTCTCCATCCGTTTCTCATTCCATCTTTTTTTTGTCGCAATGGTTAAGACTACCAAGACTTCGGCATCTTCTGGCGTGAAGGCAGTTCTCAAATCACTCAAAAAGGACAAGGTCACTGAAATCAAGGACGCCGCAGAAAAGTTGAATACCGAAATTAAGACCAAGACCTACCAGAGTGATTGCTTGAAGAACGCGCAGGGCATCATTCAGTTCTTGGATGACATCCCAGAAAATCAGTCCCTACAAGTCTTCACCAATGCTGTGTCCAACTTGGATGCGCAATTGCTGAAAGAATGCCGTGAGATTTTGAAATCAGAAAGGCAGAAGGACAAGCGGGAGTATGGGTCATCGGAATTGAAAGCAGAGGCAATTGCCAAAAAAATGCTGAAAGTCATTGGTGAGATTGATGCCCACATTGAGGAGGCGACCAAGTTGAAGTCTGCTGTGCTGATGAACTTTTTGAAGCACTACTACAACTTCTCAATGAAGGGCGGTCGTTGTGACAATAGCGTGTTAGATAGTTTGATGGAAACCAGATTGAGGGAACTTGAACAATCTGGTTCGTCCAATGCCATGGATGAACTGACCAAACTGATGGGTAAAACCCATCTTTAAGGTCGTAGTGCTTGATGCCACCCCCAATGATTGGACACACACCCCCGTGACCAGAGACACACGCCCCAGTGACCAGAGACACACGCCCCAGTGACCAGACCATTCATGTGCAGGGAGTGGCATTTTTTGGCACATTCATTAAATAGTCCAGTGCCTAAGAAAGGCAATTAATCAAGGTGACCGTCCAATTGAGATTGCGTCCCTTGAAATCACCATTAAAGAAATCCTACGGGTCTAATTTGGTGAAAAAACGCTGTCCTGATATGCTTGAAGCACCCTTTTTTTCACCCAGCATCAGTCGCCCGCATCCGCCTTGACCCACAGGTTGATGACTGGCAGTGGTGGGTGCTCAGAACAGCGGGTGGTGGTGATGATTGATGATGATAATAATGATTGATAATGATAAATGATAATGATGATGATGACGACGGTGACGGGTTTCAACCAAAGACTGGAACAGGACACCGTGCCGAGCAACCACCAAACCATGACATTCAGCAAAAAATTCAACCAGAGCATGGAAGGCATGACAGTGCCAATCAATCTTCAAAGCATGACATTCGGCATTCACTTCAACTTTTTTGGGGACATGTCCCAACCCTTGGGGATATATGTAATATATAACATACCCCACATACCCACATACATATATAAGTGTCCCTATTCACTCACCCCCCTGTTTGGTTCAGAAGGTTTGGCATCAACGACTGCGTCCGGCACTGCTTGGGACTGGTGGCAGGGTTTAGGAGTAGGAATAGGACTACTATATATCTATATATTAACCTATCCTATTTTATGGGTTGTTGGGCGGGTGGAGTGTGGTAGTCGCAGTATTTATGCAGTGGCAGGCGCAACATTTTGTGTGGCAGTCGCACTCACCTAAAACAAACAACATTGACAGCGTCCATAATTTCTTCAACCAACGCAACCGGTATTCTATATAAATCATCTTGCTTAAACAAAGTGTAGTTTTCTTTCCAGTTTTCTTTGCGTCCGCTCGGTGCTCGCTGTGCTGTTTCTTTGTGCCTGTTGCCTTCCATCATTCCGCAGTCCTTCATACATAAATCCTTAGGTTTCCAATTGCTAAGGTTATTCCATAAGCGTGTCCTTTTTCTATACGACATGCCATACTTGCAATAATCAACATCGTTATAATCAAACCTATCCATAAATGGTTGCTTCTTCAATAGTCCAGTCTGAGGGTTTTCAATCACCCATGCACGGGGTTTAAAGTAATCTATTATCTCAATAGTTTTCATTACAATTTTATTTGCTTCGTCAATCTTTCTTATCCCAGTTGTTTTCGCTATGCTGTATTCGGTGCACGGAGGGGATGCCCATATAAAGTCAAAGTATCCACTATGATATTGTTTATAATCCCATTCCATGATATTGCAATTAATATCGGCGTTTTTTAAATCAAGTGATACTACATCCCAGTGAAGTTTTTTCGCTACGCTTCCAACACTACCAGTTCCGCTAAATAGTTCTAACAATTTCATAATATTATTTAGAAAGAAAATAATATTATCAAATTAACTCATTAAAACATATTTATCCCCATCTTTTGTAATCCTATAGTATTCAAGCGTTAGTTCCTTTGGTTGTTTTATTTTTCCATCGTTCAACATTTTAAGGTATTGATTTTGTTTAGTCTCATACGAACCGGCAGGACGACCGATGCCCTTTTTATTGAATGCCTCTTCCACTTTTGCCTTTTCTTCATCAGCATCCACGGGTTTTACTGTCATCGCAGTTCCAATTTTCTTTTCAATCTCTTCTAACTTCGCTAATACTAATTTCACCTGCTTAGCATATTTAGTGAATTTATCCATCATCTCTTTCATATCGCACTTGCCTTCATCCCCACTACTTGAAGTCATATATTATATATTTAGATATTTAAATATTAAATTATTTAAATATTTATTTAGCAAGTCAAAGTGCGGTTAAAACTATTCTTTAAGTATGTTTGTAAAATACAATTTCAGTCCATATCATTTATCCTCATTTGTTTCTTGCTGTTCCGTGGAGTTCCCATGACATTAGTAATCATTTTATTAGTGCTTTCTACTTTCTGGTCTTCTGGTGTAATTTGTCTGTTCCAACTAAACGAGATGCTGTGGTCTTCTGTATCCAAAGTAATCCCTCCCTCATCATCCTTGCTGACATTCATAGTTTTATCGTTCTTAGTAAGTTTAAATGAGCACGGGGAGCACTTACATTTTATACCCTTTGGATTGATTTCTATCTCATTCCTCAACTGTAATTTACCCTTGCAT